>OY783195.1:24079012-24102684 GCA_963678675.1 Xiphydria camelus | reverse complement strand
GGGAGAGGGAGCTGGGAGAGGAGGAGAGGGAGAGGGAGAGGAGAGGAGAGGGAGAGGGAGAGGGAGAGGGAGAGGGAGAGGGAGAGGGGAGAGGGAGAGGGAGAGAGGAGAGGGGAGAGGGAGAGGGAGAGGAGGAGGGAGAGAGAGAGAGAGAGAGAGAGAGAGAGAGAGAGAGAGAGAGAGAGAGAGAGAGAGAGAGAGAGAGAGAGAGAGAGAGAGAGAGAGAGAGAGAGAGAGAGAGAGAGAGAGAGAGAGAGAAGCAGGCACGTCGCACGAATGTATACCTAGGTACACAGTTGGAAATGTTCTGTTAGAAACCGGTCCACCTATTTTTTGCATGTTAAGAGCAACTGATTCTTTATGTTAATTTTAACGCAAGAAATATTTAATTACCACGAAGAAACGGTTGATCTGAATATACGAAAATAAATGGTTCGATTCCAAAACAAAATTTCTAACTGCAACTGAAAAAAATGATGTTTCAAAACGTAACAATCATTTCCAGAAAGTATGAGGAAAAATTCTATGTAAGAAATTTAGTGATAATGTAGTTATGAATTCGGTTAAATACTATACTGTATACAATTTACTTCCGCCAAATTTGAATTTAAATCCTATACAGTCCCATACAGTATAATGTTTAACCGAATTCATAACTGTCCCATCACTATATTTCTTAATTGGAGTTTTCCCCATACTTTGTGGGATTGATTGTTATCATTTTGAAACATCCTTTCTCTTATTGTTAGTGTCTGTAAAAGTCATTCACTTGAGAATCAATTTGAAGTACGTTACGTTTACATCGCTCTGGGGAGTTTCATAAAAGTATCTACCAATATAAAAACTTCTATACTATTAAAAGTGGTTTGAATTTAAAAAACCGAAGGAACCTGGATTTTTAAGTAGTACTTGAACACTTATACCTTATCTCAATATAGGTACATATTTTTTGACTAAAATGCAAAATAAAAGGACAATGTAGATAAGACGATTTATTATTTTGTATGACATTTTACTATAAATGTGATTGATATTTGCTTCAGTTAACTTCACTTTATTTTGCAATGAAACTTTTAACGGTGTACACTAAGAGAAAAATGGTATATTCTTGCTCCATTTAATTTTGGTTGTAACGATTAACGACTAGTTGAAGGAAGCAGGCTGCAGTCCATTTGAGTAAATTATTAGTTCAAGTAATTTGATCTACATTCCCCCACCCATGACCGCCGATTTAGTCAGTTATTACATTTTTCTTTCAGTGTACGTACGACGTCTCTATGTAGGAAAATCAATCAATCGTCGATCGATAGTCGATTGAGGCGCGAGTAGATCATAATTTCGATCCCCCCCCCCGCCGTTCCTTCTTTCGTTATTTCCCTTTGACAGAGAAAACGACTTTCTGCAAAAGGAATTTTATCGCCAGCACACTTTCGAGAGAGCTTCGTTGAGCGGCTGTCAAGAGGCAATTCATTCGCGAGCCGACGCCGAGAGTGCTCGAAACGTGTAACAGGCTCATTACGAGAGGCGCCTTCGTATATATAAGTGGGAAGTAGTTATATTCGCGCATATATAACAGCGGAAACCATCCACCACGAACGACCCGACATAATTTCATTTTCCAATTCCCATCAGCTTAGCCATCGGCCTCCTTTACGGTCGGCGGAGCGGATCCTGACCTCGATTGCCCATTACGGCCCGCTTGATCGCGCTGGTGTGCGACGCATGCGGAATTTTCTTATGTGAAAAAAATTGATTCAATCTTTCGAGTTTCAACTGAAAGAAAATCTTGTTCCAGAAACGTATACCGTTATGAAAAGAAAACTACAGTGTGAAAATACTACACGTGCAGTTATTGTATTTCTCTGTAGTTAAGTACAGAAGATTACTGTAACCCACATTATGTACTATACTGTAGTTCATTGTAATACTCCGTAGTTAACCACAAAAGATACAGTAAATTACACGTGTGGTATTTTCGCACTGTAATTCTTTTTTGTTAGGATACACTGATAACAAATATAGCAGATTAGACTAAATTAGCGGTCACGGGCAGGGGAACGAAGATCTAGTTACTTAAACTAAAAATTTGCTAGAATTGACTACAGCTTGTTTTCGTCAAACAGGTTTAATCATTGTAGCCAAATTATTTAATTCAAGTAACTATAGATCGGCATTTAATCAAATCTACTATTTTGTTCTCTGTATAGCTTATGAATTTCTATAACTGATGGATTTGCAATCTCCGACGCAGCTGTATTTACGTTAAATTTATCCTACGTACATTTGCACGAGCACACACGTGACAAATGTCGAGAACGAAAAATGACATTTCGAGAATTTCTCGCACTCGACCCGGGCGAGCGTAAATGGAACTTTAAGAGTCCCGAACTTCTTCGTCACGGACGTTCGAACGTGCCACCCCTTTTCCTTTTCAGGTTTTTCTTTCTCGAAAATCTCGCAAATTTTCGTCGCAGCGTTCACGTAGGAAATTCACGGGAGTGATGCGGCGGAGTGGGCGTGGCGTAGTTGTAGAAAGTTTTAACGGAAGCGGCGTGATCTTGCAAATAGCGGGCGTAAATCAATAGGGTGGAAAGCGGGGGTAACGAGAAATTGAAGGAGGCCCGCCGCGTAAATGGATGTTCGCGATTAAGAGAAAAATCGTGTATAAATGGATGTGGGAGACGCGCGTGGGCGAGGTAGATGGAGTTTTATCTGTCGAATGTTTGCCGGATGTTGGGCGGAGGCTGCGGAAGGGAGGGGAAGGAAAATTTGTTTGCACGCGATGGGTATACTTTGAGCGGACGAGATTTCGCATTAAAAGTTAATGACGGCGAAGAAGCAGCTTGGCGAATCGGCGCGGAGTATTTATTTCCCCTCGATGGCCAAAATTAATTATACCACGAAACTAAAAGCACGATTATCGAGAAGCAAAATCCACGGGTATCTCGGTATTTGTCGCGAGGATACGATTGGGTATCACCTTTTTACAATTCGATCGCGATAATCTGGGATTGCTATAGCTATATACAACGAAACGTGATCGAGAGCTTTCTATCCCAGCACAAAGTATAAAAACCGTGCGAGCTGTTATCGCCCCGTGAATCAGCTTGGGAGGTAACCTTTTTGCGATTGGATTCTTCCGCACAGGTATAGCGGCCCGCGATACTTTGCGCGTTACGCGCGGACAGACGTATGTACGCACGAAGAAGATAAAAGGAGCGTAAAAAGTAGACGTATACCGAGCGATACGAATGTAGATAAGCGTACAAACGATCGAGTGGACTATAGACATATACAAGTTTAGTTCACGCCTGCGTAGGCGCACGGACGAAGGGGGGGGAGAGAAGGATATTCTCCTCTCTCTCGGTACCATTCAACGAAAATCCATTTGTACGTCGTACAACGGGAGGATAAATAACGAATAAACCAACTTCTCGTGAGTCCGGATCACCTCGGTTCCTCCTCGCTAAATCCCGGTGATGTTGGTGCGCGATAGGAGAAAAACTCGTTCTTGCAATTTCCGCTAATTGAACCAGGCCGGCGGGGAAGTCTTTACTCGCCGATTCACACGAAAGGCGAAGGTGCTCTCGCAAGAGAACTTCCCAACAGGCTTCCGTTCGGCGAATAGGTGGGAGGAGCACTCGTCAAGGGTGAGTAGGGTGAGAAGAGTGCTCTTTTCAAATTTCCCGGTAGATTGTACGTTAGCCGAGGTATATTCCGAAAATAGCATAAAGAACATCCTAATAATAGTTAAAAGCAGGTGCTCTACAGAGATTAAAAATCATATTTCGTAGAGAAATACGAAATTTGTTATCAGTCATTATGTTCTATTTACATAGGGGAGAGTCGTTTAATATGGACAATTTAAAATATTTGTCAATGAATATCGAAAATAGAATATCTTAGAGAAATGGTAATAGGCGAAAAAAATAAGTTGTGATGTATGCTTTAAATAGATGTAATTGAATTTTACGAGATATACCTACTTTACAAAATCAAGAAAGCATAAAATCTAAAAGTATGTATTCGGTCCAATCGAGAAAATTGGTAGTCTAGAGTGGATTGGCGGATTTCAAAATTAGTCCACTGACTAAAGTGAGAACAAAAATTGTACCTATACCACGAAGGGATAAATATTCTTTTTTATAAATTAAAGTAAAAACAAACACATCACGACTTAAAAGTATTTTTAGAAAATATAAATTATAAATAAAAACCATTTCAGCTACTGATAACAGTTCATTCAACAAAACAGTAAAACAATGATTACTGTATTATAACGTCGCTTGGCTGATCTAAACAACCGAGTGTGGTCAAATCTAGGAAATTTTACCGAATTACTGAACACATGTTGCAAAACTTCGGTCTTCGCAATTTCCTTTTAAACTACGTAAACGTCCTTCCCGCATTTGCTCCGCGCATACAAACACTGTTATATTTTAGTGAGCGTATGTGATTGTACATATGCATATCCGCAGCGCCATCCGTTTTTGGATCGGAAATTTATATAGAACTTTTGTGTGTGTGTGTGCTTTGTACATACATATGATATTGCCATACATGTTCATTGAAGTTTAACAGTGCTCATACGCACGGAGCGAATACTCCCTCTTTTTTCCGCAGAAATAAAAACAACGGAGAGAGAGGGTAGGGAGAGAGAGAGAGAGAGAGCAAGAGAGGAGGGGGGAGGGGCACCGCGATCTCGAAAACGAGCCGTGGAATCCCCGAGATAAACTGCGGGCCTAACGGCGCGGCGAAAAAGGCTACGGCGCTTAATAGAAATTTAATTGATCCTTTGGCTGTGCGCGGTGGGGCATAATGCAAATTGAAGCGCTCGCCCGGAGAAGCAGGCGCCGGTGCGGTAAAGAGGACCCGGCCTGCGGAGGGGTCCGTGTGTATGGTAACGAGAGCGAGGGACGGAGGATACGGTGCATGCGTGTGGACACGGGAACAACAGCGAACAGCACTCATGTCCCACGCGGCTCAGGTCTCCGCTACAACTGCGTTCGTAGTTTCACCCTCACCGCCGTAACACCGCCGTACCTATACAGTCCTACCTTTGCCAAACCACGCTAATCCTCTCCGTACCGATGGAATCACACCCCGGCCGCTCGATGTGGTGTCCGCCCGCCCGCCCGCCCGCCCGCCAGACCGTTCACCCGACCGGGCGTCGCGACGACGCGACGATGGGACGTATAGGTATGACGGAGATCCGCTGCGTACAGCGCGAGAAACGTTACGGCCGATGACCGAAGCTTTTTGGCGCGATCCGGTCTTATTTCGAGAACTGGAAAGCTCCCAAAGAGAACGGAAGACAAAGGTGGGAGGGGCGAGAAGGGCAGAAAGCTCGGGGTTCTTCCGGGTTGGAGAAGAGGAGGGAGGAGAGTCGATGCCGCCACACTCGGACACCGATTCCCCGACTACGACACTCTTTCGCTCGCCAAACGCGCGCTTTACGACTTTTCGACCTCTCCTCCTCACTGAATATGGAGTCGCCTCCAGACCGTGACTTTTTGACTCCGGTTTACGGAAAGTTCTCCGCGGAACGGAATTCCGCATAAGAACGCCCCTGGGACGAGGTCCGCAATTTGTGCGACTTCCCGGAGAGTGGAGAGGAAGTGTCGCGACCCGCCGCGGAGAACGTCGGGACCCGTCGATTGTCATTACAATGCGTACTTACATATATGTGTAATTTCCGCGCTGAGCCGTTGCTTTACGCGGATTTTAAAAGTTTGCTCGGTTGTTCGATATGACCTACTCGAACACGCGTTCTTGGAGATATTTTGTCGAAAAAAAGGAAAAGTCGTGTTAATTAGTTACTTAACGTTCTTGTATTCATTTAGTGCATGTTTAGTGACATAGCTCGAGGTCCGGAAACTCTAGTGTAGTATTCTAGGATTAATTGATTTAGGATGTAAAGGTGGGATTAACGTTTCAGTTTTCGTTCAAATTTAAACGCGATTATCTTGATACGCAGTGGAGATATATAAAAAGCCAAAGGAGCTTTTTTATAGCAGAAATATAGACAAACATCTTTTATTTAAATCTTCTCTCGATATCTAAAATCGTTTTCAAGATTGCCGATTTTAAATTTGAATTTCAACTGGGGCGTTTACTTTACTTTTGTCTTATGTAATTCGGTCCTCTCGTAAAGAAAATATTCATATTTTCAAATTTAATTTGCAATTTGTATATATATTTAATATCACACGAAAGGGAAAATATCCGAGAAAATAATTATTCACTGAGCTATAAGTGGGTTTCTTTCTACAACGTTGTAACGTCGTCGAAATGCAAGAGAGGTGCCCTCATGCCGAGCAAAGAGTGCGAGAGATAGACTTTCAACGCGATGACGTACCTGCATTTCAAAATGTCCTTTTTCAGTTCATAAAGGGTCGAAAATGGAAAATGGAAAAATACGGGATAAATTTTGTCAACATTTTTCGAATCTGCGATAAAAAAAATTGGTAAGAAAATCGGACTTAATTATGACAAGCTCATTATTATTACAAATAACTTCAATAAACTCAAATCATCACCTCTAAATAGGAAACCAATTTTTCCCACTTGCTTTTAAATATCTTTTCGAACGATGAAATTCGCATTAAATACTCTCACGGCGCTTTCGAAGGAAGCGCGTTTCGTCCGTGGCGAAAAGTCTGCCGAGAAGAAGCACCTCTAGTCGTACTTTCTCGACGACCATCCGACGCTCTCCCACTCCTTCCTCGCGCGTCGAACGAAAGTCCAGCGTGTCGGTCGTGGCGAGCTTCGGCGGAAGCTGCTGGAGCCGCGCGAGATGCTTTCATCCCTTCCGACGGATATTTAAAATTCGCCTCGACGCGTCGCATTTTCCAACGTAACGTACGCGGCACGTACAGCAATTTGCAAAGTCAACGACGCCGCGCGCACCTTCGATGCCATTATGCCACCCCGAGAGCTCTTTCTCTTCCTGTTTTCTTCATCCCTTCATCCCTCGCACTTCTTTATAACTTTCCGCTCCCCCTCTTATTTTCCCGCGATACGGGAAATCATGCTTTGTCTATAAAAGCATCGGAGAGGGTGACCCGCGTTTTTCAGACATTCGTCGCCGCGCGTAGCTCTCCGCTGCGCGGTGGTATTGGCGAAAAATGGTTTTCCCATCGCGCGCACGCTAGAAGCCGTCGGAGGGGCGCAAGAAGCGCGAGGCGGGGCGAGGCGTCGAGAGAGGGTGGCCGATAGGAAGTGACTATATAACGACCGACGCCGGATAAACTCCTTTCGCTCTCGAGAAGACGGCGCCGCGCGGTACACATTTTTTTGCATCACTCCGCATTTATTCCGCGCGGAGCATCGGAACGGTGGAAGTCCGAGAGGAAGTTGCGGGTTCAAAGGGTTGACGAAGCCATATAGAGGGCGGAAAGCGGTTTTCGAGCGGAGAGAGGAGCCGAGAACTGTTTTCTCTCTTCTCGCCTTTCTCTTTCTTCCTCTCTCTCTCTCTCTCTATTTCTACTTTCTCTTTCTCTTCGTCGTACCAACTGCGCGAGGTGGTATCGCCCCCGGCGATGGCCAGATTGTTGGTTGTTTATGCCGGCATCGCGCCTTCGATTTCTGGCTTCCCTCGAGTTTACCAGGTCCGAATGGAAGTTTCGCGGAAAGTGTTTAATTATTTGCAAACCGAGTTCTGAATGGCCGCGGGCGTAATTGCCAGTCGATGTTTGGGTTTCGCGTTTTCGCGTTTCGTCGCGTAATTGGCGGAATACTAATTGTCTACAGCCGAGTACTTATGTACTTATCGTGTACAGAGTCTTTATGGCGATTATGGGGCTTAGATGGGTTTTAATGGTATTTCCTTTGAAACGAATAATAGGATTTGGACGTGATAATTGATTACCCTGGAATTATTGTTCTCAATAACGGTGATAGGGAAACGTCGAGTTTTAGCTAGACGGTCTCTTTGAAACTTCGACATCTGCGAATATATTTATAGAATGATAATGAGACAGTCAGAGGGCAAGTCTCGTTGTACTCTACAAGTACATCTACTGGCACAGATAAACCGAGGCCGAAATTGTGGCGGCGGTTAACTTCGCATGGAAACTCCATCACGCTTACCCCAGAGCGTAAACTATTGAGCAGGTCGAGTGAAAATCTAAGAGACTTCTTAATTCACGTTTTGGTGTAACGATAGCTCTTTCGGTGTATTATGGGTAAGTTGAGCGCGAACTTAATCGGTCCGGTTAGTTGCCAAACGTATGAAACTGTTCACTAACTGGTTGCTATCCAATCGAATTACACGAAATCTTTGATAATCTTCAGTAGATATTCCAGCGATGTTCTGAATTTCTTATAACTGTTTCGTGTCGAGATATATGTATTATGTGTACAAGTATTTAATTTACCTTGTTACTGTTATTATAGGAAGAGATTATCGTAATATAGGTATACACTGTCATTACGCGCATTGCGCTATTTTGCGACGTACGTACAATTAGCGCTCGAGGATGTGGTACAGCTCTTCGTTTTTTCCTTAATCCGAAAAAAATCGTATTCGCTTACTTTTTCTTTTGTGAGACGAACACAGGCTAATTAATTTGAGCTTCGATCGATACTAGGGGTTATGTTTCTTAGAATAGAAGGATAGAGGAAATCGTTTACGATGACACCGATTATTACGGATTTGTGATTGTACCTATATTTGTATATTTGTATGCTCTTTGTACAAATCGACAGTTTTTATCCGATCTTGATGAAATTTTGCACGCCTATGCTTTAAAATAAGGCAAAAAATACTGTCTACATTTGATTTACAAAAATCCACCCCCCACTACCCTCTTCAACCTCCTTAACCCTTTAAGTTTTACTGGAAGAATAGTTTCCCACCAGGCCTAAGTTTCCTAGCTGATGTTTGAATGGGAAACGAATACTACACAAGATAAATGTAAATTCTAATACAAATGAAAAAATAATATAAATAAGTACTTATCTATAATTTTAAAAATATGAGAACAATTTTTTCATGGCAAGAAATATTATATAGATAAAAAGAGTTCATATAATGTATTTTAAAATGTGTCCCAGTCTTCTGCCACTTAAAGGGTTAAGCAAAATTGACACGTGCAACTTTTCAGTTTTTCGCAAGTATCTCAAAAACCGTGAAGAAATCGGCAAAGTAAAGGTGATATTTTGAAAACTCATAAAATTGGCTGTCAAATGGCACTGGACCGGTTCTGATCGGACAATATTATTACCTTACTAGAGAAACCTTTTACAAAATTTACCAAAACCCGGGCAACGCCAGGTACTCTCTTAATTTAAATCAGTGAAAATCAGTGAAAAGTCATTGAAATCCAGTGAATAAAAAGTTACTGAAAGTACAGTAACCTTATATACACTGATTCTCAGTTTATTAAATTTTATACAAGTCTAACGCGAGTTTTGCCATCCTGTTAAGTTAAAAAAGTCGTACCTAGCCCAGAAAGAAAAATATTTTATTATTTATTTTGAATTTTATTATCAGTATGGTACGAAAAGAATTAGAAAACCCCTAATATCTCAAAACTTTAAGAATGTCAAATACGCCTTTTTAACTTAACACGGCAGTACAGATCACATCAAATTCGATTTCACGCCGATGTATCAATAGTCCAGCTCCGATCGATCGACAAATCGATTCCCTTCCGCGTCCGACGCCGATCAAAGAAGCTCCTCGATCTCGACCTACGATAGCTTCAGGTTCGCCTATACATTCTCTCGTGCAACGATATTCGAAATCAATTATGCATCGAGGTGTCGGGCGCGATAGGGCGGCGTCAAGTAATACGCCGTGAGTTTCCGCGCGGCCGAAAGGGGCAGCTAATAAACTGGCGTCAATTAGCCGACACGCTACGCTTCGGATTTGCGGTATTATGAGTTAGATTTATCACGCACCCGCGCGGCACGTGAATCGCGGGTTTGCGCGTCAGGCGTATATATCTACAACCGGTACAACCCGCCGTCGAGCCCGTAAAGCGATTTTGCTCGTGAAACTGCTGCAGACTCGTCGAACGATAAATTCGTCGGCGCGAGATGCCTTCGGTATTCCCCCCCCTTTCCCCCTTCCCGCCTCAACCGCCTCTTCTCCCGGTGGATTCCCTCAGGTGCGTTAAAAAAGAAAGTCATTCGAGCCGAGGGCGAGCGGGAAATTAGATCACGCGGTGAAGTAAGGTTTAAATCAACGTGATTTAAATCCTTGACCCTCCGGAGCCCGTACAACAGTCGGACCGACGCTGTCCTTGTCGCTGGGGGACGGGAGACTGTTTAGACACAGCTCTTTCATTGGTAATCCGTATGCGGTCCTGGGGAAAAAAATAAAATAAAATAAAACAGAGCAACGGCATCTGTATACGGTCGAACGAACCCTCGAGGCACGTACGAGGAAAATTCGACGAAGCGGATCGCGGTAGGGTATACTCGTCCCTTTAATTGGACGCTTGCATCCGGACCGCTCGGATCGAGAGCTCGACGCGGGCGATGCCACTGTAATTCGGGCAAATCGGGCTGAGTGTTGCGGGATTGTTTTTCGCCATGCCGATGGACGATCGGTGATATATTTGCTTGTATATCTGTTTCTCGGGTGTATCTCGCGATAATGTTGTAATAATGGTTGTATTTATTTACAGTAGGATCCGCTTAATACGGAGCTCAATCGAATATTTAACTCTGGGTCAGGCGACATAAAACTTATATCAAAAGAAGATTAGTACTTTTTTTTTTCAAAATTTAAGAATTGATTTCGATTGATCTATGCATAATCGATTTGTATTGATTTTAAGTATGTATATATTTATCCTTTAATACACACATGTATACATATTCATACTTGTGTGCACATATTTCTGTTTTTATTTGGCTGTTACGATTTTCTACATAAGACATTTTCCCGTCTAAGACGATTTTTGCATGTTCCCTTGAAAATTGCATTAAGCAGATTTCATTGTATTTATTATAGAAATAGAAAAATTAATGAAATAATTTGATATCGATAACCTTCGGCTCTATTCGTATATTATAATATATTACAAAAGTATTTTCTTAATCGCTTCGAAACTCTCCCATTCAACTTCTCCCCCGTAAGAGACGTAAAGGAAATTTTCGATTCCGTTGAATTTTCATACGCCAAGTTCTCGTCGAGAATTCAATTAGCGCTATTAATTATGATTATCCTATATAATCCATGAAGCTGCCGCAGACTGGTTTTGCATTGTGTCCCGCGAAACCAGTAGTTTCAGAGAGCTTGGAAAGTTCGCGGTGGCGGCGCGTGAAACTTTCCCGTTTTCCGCTAGTTGTTATTCATGACCGTTCGCAAAAATCGGAAACGAACTTGCCCGAAAGCAGTATCCTGCGGGGGATGCTTGTCGATTCTAATGGCACTTTTAGGTCTAAGCGTTTCCCGTCGCGTGGCAGACATCGCGTGGCAGACGTCGCGTCATCGAGAATCTCATTAAGAGCGTCGCGAGGAAATTGTCGACTAGAGAAGGGGTTCGAAGAAAAATGTTTATTCTCTCAGGAGAAATTCATTGTTTGAGGGAGCTTCGTGCACTTATTATCTAAAGACTTATAATTAACCCGCTGAGGGAATTGAACTTACATATATCGCGTCTCTAAAAGCAAAAAGTCGTATGAGCCAAAAAAGCCGATTTAAAGTCAAAAGGGTTGTATAAAATAATTTTTTTTGTTTCAATCGATAAAAGCATGCAAGATACGCGTGAAAGCGCTAAAATAAAGAAATTAGTCGTGACGCCCTTTTAGCGTTATTTTTTTCTAAAAATCACGAGAGATAAAAGCTAAAGGGCGTGTCGATCAATTTCTTCATTTTAGCATTTTTACACATATCTTGGATATTTTTATCGATTGAAACAGAAAAAATGACATAGAATGATCATCATAGAGACTTAATAGAATCGTGGTTCTAAAATGATGTAACAAACGTTCCTCTGCTTATCGAAAGGCTCTATGGTTCATAAGGCTCTTGATTTAACTCAATTAAGTTCGTTTATCCCCGAAAACATTCTACTTTCTATATTTTTAGTTATACATTTTTTGACGTAGTCTATTTTTTGGAAAAGTAAAAGAAAAGGTCGTATATAAAAGTCTGAATACGTCCGGTGCAGTGGAACCTCCCAAGTTCATTTCCTTCTCTCCGTCTTCCACGAATAAGTAGTAATGACTCGATTCTAGCAGACACGAGTGGAAGAAAGAGAAACGAGTCGGGCAGATATCTCAAACGTGTATTTTCTATTTCCTCTCATGTTTCACAGCCAACACGAGTATGGCTCTCAGAATTATTCAACTCTATTTGTTAGTTAAAATTGCCTTGACGTTCGAGTAATTAAATGTCTCCATTGAATTACTTCGCATACTTCGAATCTATCGGACAATTAGTTCCGAGAGTTCTCAATTTCTCATATTTTCACCTCAACAAAGACACGTATAACCGACCCTTTGAGTTCATTTCCTCCCCGTCGCTCTTTCACGGTCGAGTAGTAATGACTCGATGCCACCAGACGCGCAGTAGAGGAAGCAGAAACGCGACAGACAGATACCTCGTCCGTGTCTCCCTTCCTCCCTTGCTTACCTCCTCCCACGGACAATACAAATATCGTTTCGAAGTGCGATTACTTTCCGCGGATGGCAGTGTTTCCTGCGCGTATTGAAAATAAATTTACCGGCAAATCGGCGTGTCATGGCGTGACTGGCCGAGGCTCGGAGTGCCGGTGTAGTTCCCGAGGGGAAGTTTGATGTCGAATCGATTCTCGGTGAGAGCGGCAGAGCGAGAGGGAGAGACGAATGAGGGGAATCACGCGATATCCCCCCCTCCCCGTCTCGAAAGTGAAACAAAATGCTGCAGAAATGGCGACGAACTTTTAGAATTCCGAGTTTGGCTACCTAATGCGTGATTGATCGTTCGCCGCGCTTCTCTCGAGTGGCGAGGAACTACTGTCCGCTGGGATCGCGATAAGGAGCGAGTTAAACTGTCGGCGGTGAACGCTAATTTTCCGGGTTTCGTCGACAGCTTCGACTTTTACGTTGGTTCGACCGAAAGCGGTGTCGCTAAGCGGTCGCGCGGACGACCCCCCGGGCGACGCTCGATCTTCGGGAAAGATTAGGATGGACAATAAAAATCAGGCCGGGTTCACTGATGTGGAGAGTGCCGTTAGGTCGCCGGTGACAACTTTACTCCTTCCATTAATCAACCCTCCTACTTTTGTTGCTGTTCGGCGGTGTACGCCACGCTGTGTAGCCACGTTGTTTTCTTGCTTTTAACGGTAATGTTGTCACCTCCCCGTCGCGGCCGCAAAAAAAGAGTTCGGCAGGGTACTTTTGGAAAATATCCGCCCGCCGCGCCGGTGGCGATGTCGGATAGTCGGACTATGGTATTTCGCGGTCCGTTTCGAGGGCCATCTAGTTGGGTGAATTTATCGTCGGCGAGGAAAGAGTGTATTCTCTCCCGTATTCCCTTGGGACGATTAATTGGACGGTGGTGTAATTAATTATTTGCGCGTAATATTCGTCGGATCGCTATATAGATGCGATGAATATACGGGAGGCACTATAGGGTCGAAACGGTAGAAATCTCCGGCCCCTCGCGCGCTATATCATTGTCAACTGCCTGGTAGTTGAGGGACAACTTTTTGAATCGCTTTTACCTCGGTCATCCTCCGTATATGGTCGGGAGGGACGTCAGGGTTTCATTCGGGGAAGTTTTTTTGCGTTATGCCGAAATCATATACGGAGAGTGCCCCTTGAAATTACCCCGAGAGAGCTTCCCGACAGTTAACTACTGTTGATCTAAAAGGGAATATAATACAAGGGGAGGTTTCAATTAAATGTTGACTTATTGAACTATCGATGTTCCGGAGTTATCTATGTTTTGTAATATCAATTTTTTATTTTATATAAGAGGCGAACAAGTATTGTTACTCTAATTCGAAGATTCAAAAATTTAACCAATCAGAAATTATTTTGTTTGACTCGTTAGATGATATGTTTCAGTATCGGGTTTCTTATTTTTTACGTAGCCGGGATTTTCAGGTGCTTTTTCTACCTCATCGAATGAAAGGTCGGTAATTTTGAGAAGATTAAAAAGAAACTGGTACGATTTGTCTTCCCCACAGGGGTATTGCCGTTTGAGAAGAAAAATGTTCCGTAATGGGATAATTATTGCAAAGTCTCACGGCTCCTTATGACCGTGTTGTAATGGGCGAGCGATCACTAATTACTCGCAATGTTTTTTGAATGGAAATTAGACGAGAGGCGAAGGGAGAGGAGGATCGATATACACTTACATTTAGGGCTGAATTATTATTCCGAAGGAGAATTAAAGCTGGAATGAATGGAAGCTGGAAACCAGGCAACAGAGACTCCTCTCGCGGGAAGTTGCTAATAACGTTTAAGAAAAAGGAATAATTAAGAAGAAAATAATGAGATTGGGGAGACTGGAAATAAAATTTCTCTGCATCTGCAGTTCTACAGGCGGGAGGAAAATATTATCCGGGAGATAAATTCTGGCGACCATTAAAAGCCAGTTACTTGGCTAATTATTCCTTCGCAGAAGGGGGTATCGCGATATATAACTTCGTTGAATGAAGCGCGAAGGAAATTGACCGACAATCTTTTATATTCTCGACGAAATAATCTTTAAGTATCTCTAAAAACTCGCCATAAAATATTTATCTTCAATGCTATGAGAATTATTACTCTTGGCTTCCGGGTGATCATCATGTCCGTTTTGTTTGTCATGAAAATGACGAGATCTTCCAAATTTCTTTTTTGCAGCGAATTTAAAGCTCCGTTAATAAAAACGACATCATTCGAAGCTTTTAAAAGTATTTTATTTAACATGAAAAAAGGCTATTAATAAGACTACGTTTTTGATTTGCGATTAAATGGAAAAATAGCCTCTTAAAGATATTTATAAAATTAAATATTTGAAAGTCATTATTAAATGAGTCCATGATATTGATAACTAAAAATACTCGAAAAATCGTATTACAAGACTCGTTATTTAATGTTATTCGTCAATTGCACAGTGAACGGATGTAACAGTTTTATTTCTTAGTCTGCTTAGCGCTTTCTATCTCCCCTCTTGATAACCACTTTCCTATTATTCCAATTCGCTGTATGAAATAACACATACGCGAAAAAAAGAAGGAAAATATAACTCAGAGAAATTTGAGTTCCCTGTGACATTTAATCGCCCCTATGAAACATCATCAAATCAAATCAAAGCAGAACGATCGCAATCGTACCCTACGGACCATAGAGACTGCGTCTACGATAGGGCATCGTTCTCATCGCGACGCCTTTACTCCCGGATTAACGTAGAAAATCGATTCGGGTAGAAACGACCCTTCCCTGGAGGGTTTATACGCCGTTGCTTTTCTCGAGACGTTCCTCACATCGATCTCCGATTTGTTACTGTCCTTCTCCCCCCCCCCTCTCCAGCCGCACCAACACTCGCGCGCACGGTCAATCTACTACCTTCGATTACTTACACACAAATGCACCATATACGTAGGTTTCTACCCCTACATAGCTATACGACCAGGGAGCAATCTTACCGACGACCTTCTGATATTTTTTTTTCCTTGCCTTAATCAGGAGTTTCGCCTCACATTCACACTGACCCGTTAAGTTAAATCAGATAAAGCCGTGGGCAACTCTATTATATTTGAGATTTTCATTTATATCGGGTATCTTTTTAGTCGTTTATGCGCTCCCGCGTAAAAAAAAGTATGTGTAAAAGTGTGTAAAAGTAAGTGTTTTCGTTAGAATAATTAAATTCGTTTAACCAGATGCATTTTGTTATTTTAATCAAGTTATTTTTCTCGGTGTGCTGTTATGATATTCTGGAATTCGCAGTAATTATTACGCAACGATGTACATTATACTCCCAAGTTAATATATTCTGACGTATAAAAAAGGTTAGTCCATTGATACCGTCGACTGCTTCTGTCTGAAAATTCGTCGTACTCCGGAAATGAATGAACGATCGTAACGGCGATTCGGGTATAAATATTTTTTTAGCGATGAATTTTTAGCAGGGAGCAGAGAGAGTTAAAGGATATAAGGAGAACAAGAGGGAAAGGGAGAAAGGCAGAAATAAAGATACGCAGAGGTGGAGAGAGAAAATCGAGAAGGAAACCCGAAGAACCATTGTGACTGCGGAGGGGTTGCTCGATTGCCAGTATCCCAAGCTTACGTAAACAACCGGCCAGGCCGAATTGGGAAGGAGAAACGCAGTGTCTTTCCCCTTTGATGGTGAAAAGATTTTTAGCACGTTGCTCCGAGTCGCTTAACCCCTTCACTGTGGGCGGAACGGGGCTGTGATTTCTCCCCCGCAATGCGGCGGGAAATCGTTAGACATCTGACGCGCGCGTAAACAAGATGTACGCAGCGCGATAATATTTCCTCAAATGCGCGTAATGTACAAAATCCTGGATGATCATCGTTTCGTGAATGATAATAATTTATCTCGTTACTGACATTTCTCATGCGAGAAGTCACCATGAAAATGTTCATAGCTATCATAGTTCAGATAGCACAGATTCACTAATTTAGTAACTGATATTTTAAGAATAGACGTATTTTTTTGTATATAAGTAACTTATTAGAGAAAAATTTAAGAAGTAAAATGCACCACATACGTTGTACCTACTGAAAAGACTCACGAACGAGAAATTCTTTGGTCTTTTTTAAATAATCTACTTTGAAAAATAGATGGTAATATTTACTGGATACTGGATTGCATTCTTTGTCTGCTATAATTTGCCTACTTTCTAACAACTTCAGACGTTACTAAAGAGACAAATTTTATCTTACAGCAAGTAGATATGCGCAAAGTATTACGCTACTGTATTTTAATATTGGGACCTATATATACGGTACCTTGTAAGCTGGTTTCTATCGACATATTATAATAGTTGAACGAACGTAGAAGTATAATTTTATTGTTCGCTTGCCGTGCTATCTAGGTAGATTTCATTGATTCTATTTTTTGCTATAAAATAAGAAAATTTATTTCCAACAAATATTTTAATATAAATTATGTGCTCAAGCTATAATACTTTCCCTCTTATATGACATATCCTCTTAATAGAAAATACTCTCCCGAGAAGCGAACTCCAATCATATCGATTTGAATTCGAGAGGACGTCCACGTATGTCAAACCTGGATGGTGGAAGTGGGATACGACAGTGAACTATTCGCGAAAGAGTTTCCGCGGATATTCTTTCCGGGAATAGTTGGAGAGTCCGGCGATCCGGGCAAAAATAGCGGTGATATCGGATCACAATGGAGGTACAATGGACGTTAGAGGCGACTACTTGGTCGGCACTTAAAGAAATTGGCTGGTGGATCCCTGACCCTAGCTCGAACCTTATACCGAATAGTTCGAAACTCAGGGAGCAGGTGGCTTCGGTAAGCTGCGCCGCGAGACCATGGACCACGTCGTCCCTCGGCTATCGGCCGATTCTCCCTTCTCCCTTTCTTCTTCCCGCCACCTTCCTGCATCCTTGCCCCTTCCGCCCTTTCTCGATCCTCGCCAACCGCCCACCCGATCATTCTTTTCACATCGCATTAGGAAAAAAGTTGCCGAGCTCTGATAGTTCCTTAAAGTCGCGGATACTTTGTCAACCCCCACCCCCCAAACGCTCGCTTCCTCGTCGCGTCGAGTCGCGAAGCTGCACGATCATTCCTGAGTTACGTACGTATAACTTTGGGACGAGGATCGTCAGTGATCCTCGAGAAGTGTGGTTTGGGACGTTCCCGAAGGGAAGAAAATGGGGGCGTCTATGTCTTCGGGAGGGATACGACTTCGAAAAGGGGCGCTCGAACCCTTTCTCGCGCGTCGTTAAAACCACGTCGGGGGACTGAAAGCCTCATATTTTACGGCTCTCGCCGTACGACGGAGCCACCGTGAATTATGCGTAGGAGAATATTCCGATAAGACGTTTTTTTTAATTCCCATAAGCCGCTTGATTGACGTTGAGTCTGAACTGGTCTCGATTGATTATGAGATTAGAGCTTTCGAGGTATGTGATAAATTTTGCTACTGATATATGTATAATATTATTCGTCTTTTATTACTCTCCTGGAATCATTAGAATCATGCACAGACTGGAGTAAAAGTAGGTTGAAATAAAAATAGGAAGTCATCATTAGGTACCTACTATTGGGACTTTCCAGAAAATTAGAGAGGGGATGAAAGTGTTTGAGAAAGTACCTATCGGTAGCAGCGATACAAAAATTGGATTCAGCCCCTTCAGGTGGTAAGTCTGAGAAACGAGGTTCGGCTTTATGGAGCTTCAACGTTAAATTCCGAGTGGATGAAAGTTATTTGTATCAAAGTAGCTCCAAGAGTTTTGGAATTTTCTCACAATAGAGGTGGTCATCCCTGCTCAGGGGATAAAGATAGAATTGCTTAATTATTATTTTTTTTTCGAAATCAGCGTTGCCGATTTACCTTAAAGGCGAGCTTTTGCAGTACTCGTTCACTCTTTTATGTAATAGAGGTAGTCGTCTTTGCTAAGCGGATACAATTACGAATTTATCCCAGTTATCAATGGTAACAATGTGGTCCAAAACCCCTGAAGCGACTTCGATACGAATTGTAATATTAAATAATTTTCATCCTTGAAATTTTCGAACTTATCACTGAAAAGGTTGAATCACATTTTTATCGATGCTTCTAATGCTTACTCAAAGACTTATATCCTTCTTCTAATTCTCAGACAAGTGCCAATCGTATCTAATAATTCCTCCCTATTTTTATTTCAATCTACTTTTAGGACAGCATTTCTGGTCTGGTGTGTAGATCCTTCGAGGTGTATCCTAGCTAGAAAAATCAACAATGTCAGGGAATTCCAGTTTTAAAGCCTCGTTTGGATTGAAAAACAAAATATCTATTTGTAGAAGTAAACGGAGCGAAAGGATTAATCGGATTTCATACTCGAGGATTTTGCGGGTGCCAAATGGAAAGAGAAGGAGCGGTGCACCACAGTCCCCGATGGAGCGCTTTTATAAATCCTACGTTGTTTGAACATAATCTGCTGCCACGGGTCGTATACGCCTTCCATACATGTCGCTGATGTACCTATCGCGAACGAGCTGAAGCAACGGAGCGTAAAATGGAATTTTGCGAAAGGAATAACTTCTAAACGCATCGGCGACGTAGTTACAAGGTTTTTTTTCTTCAGTCGTTAAGGTAGTACAACTCCAGCAGCGCAGGTAGGTATTATAACTCTATAAGCTGTAAGAAGATAGCATCAAAATCGGCTCAATTGTCAGGCTCGATTACCTCGCTTTGTCCCGCTGTAACTATCCAAAACTTGAATGAATCCTTTCAAATTTTGGAAACTTTTAGCGAGATAATAGGGGTATAATTATAATAATGCAATAAGCTTTACTTGGGCATAAATGAAGCTCGAGTAAAACTATTATTATATTAACCATACCATGGCGTACCTATATGAATCACTTTTATTTCCTACTAAATTAATTGAATCGAATAGATACACTCTATCCTCGATTCAGATAGAATTACCATCACAAAAAATGCAGAGTACTCGACGAAGATTATAGATCATAATATATACATTTGAGATTCCCATAATTATTGATGTTTCGTGGTATCAAATTAACCAGACCGTTCTAGCCTACACCCTGCAGTCGGTAGCATAGCACGACATGATGATTAATCTGTTTCTAATAATTATGTTTGACTGCTACTGAGAGGGCTCCGAGAAATGTATAATAACATACTGTGAGTTCTCAGCGTGGACAATTTTGCTAACCTGTTATCGTTGATAGTGAAGAAAAATCAAATTTATTGGTTGATCCATCTACTATCAACAATCAAAGTTGTGGCAGAAAAATAAAGGATACAATAGAATTGGATTACAATAATGTAGTAACTACTTTATTATTATTTTTTCTTTATCGATATATTTCCTTTTTCGTATTATACTATCAGAAGATCCAATTTATATACCAACCTATCAAACGTGAAGTGTACATGTACCTCACTTCTATTTCATCTCTTCTTCGCCTCTGATGTAACAATGGAAATTACAAAATATCCATTTAAAGTGGCACACGTCCATGCACTCGAGATAGCAGATCCAGCTCGCCGAATGAACTAATGCAACTGGTTCTTGAAACAACAAGTGGATGATCCCTTGTTCGAAAGAAATCCCCTCGGGTTCGCATAAGATCTGTAACAAATTGTAAATAACATAATCATTTGCAGTTTCACTATTTAAAATATACCGAACTTACTCAACGTAGAAATTAAGAAACTATATTAATCTGAGTTAACCAATTCTAATGACAGAATTATTAAAAATGATATATTTCATCTTTCGTATTATACTATCACACAAGTTCCAATTTATATACCGACCTGTCAAACGTGAAGTGTACATGTACCTCACTTCTATTTCATCTCTTCTTCGCCTCTAGTGTAACGATAGAAATTACAAAATATCATAACTTTTTTGTAATATTTCTGCAATATTTTATAATAATCGTGAACACGACCGTATGTTAGAAATATATATTTCTCGATAAATTCGAGAATGTTGCGAAACATCATAGAAACGTTTCAGTCTCATTACGTCGAAAGATCTCTTCGATAAGGTACAGCTCGATAAGATTGTACTTGTCAGGGCTGAATTATATGTAGGGTTTTTATAATTATTTTAGGAAGTCCCAGAGGAATACAGGTGCAGCAAAATATCGATGCTCTCTGGCCTAGAAAGAATGAGGAATAACCCTCGAACACTAATCGATATCAGTGATTCCTTATTGACGTTCGTTACACCAGAGTTGAAGAAAAGATGAAAGAAGTGAGGTACATGTACACTTCACTTTTAACAGGTCGGTATATAAATTTGAACTTGTGTGTGATAGTATAATACGAAAGATGAAATATATCACTTTTAATAATTCTGTCATTATTATCTTTAGAATTAATTAACTCAGATTAATATAGTTTCTTAATTTCTATGTAGAGTAAGTTGGGTATATTTTAAATAGTAAAATACTGAATATAATTGTGTTATTTATAATTTGTTACAGAAATAAACGTACTGCTATTGAATTCCACCCAGAAGGACTCCAAATCATGTGCGAACCCGAGGGGGTTTCTTTTGAACGAGGGATCGTCCACTTGTTGTTCCAAGAACCAGCTGCATTAGTTTATTCGGTGGGTTAGATCTGCTGCCTCGAGTGCATGGACGTGCGTTCATCCTTCAATATCCTCCCTGCCATGATCTGCTGATTCTAAACTCTGTTGCCACAGCCCGAATGCTCGTCGATGGTTATTCCTTATTCTTTTTAGCACAGATCTATATTATGCTGCATCTGTATTCTTCTGGGCCTTCCTAAAATAATTATAAAAACCCCATATAATTCAGCTCTGACAAGTACAATCTTATCGAGGAAATCTTTCGATGTAATGATTCCGAAATGTTTCTATGATATTTTGCAACATTCGCGAATTTATCAAGAAATATATATTTCTAACATACGGTAGTATTCACGAATATTGCAAAATATCGCAGGAATGTTACAGAAAAGTTACTTGCAAAAACGTGCTTTGTGGGATGTAAATGATTATACCCCAGAGACGAAGAAGAGATGAAATAAAAGTGAGGTTCATGTACATTTCACGCTTGACAGGTCGGTATATAAATTGGAACTTGTGATAGTATAATACGAAAGAGGAAATATATAAATAAAGAAAAAATAATAATAATGTAGTTACTCCATTATTGTAATTCCATTGTATCCCTTATTTTTCTGCCACGACTTTGATTGTTGATAGTGGATGGATCAGCCAATAAATTTAATTTTTATTCACTATCAACAATCAGTCGCGGCAGAAAAATAAGGGATACAATGGAATTGGATTACAGTAATGTAGTAACTACTTTATTATTATTTTTTCTTTATCGATATATATTTCCTCTTTCGTATTATACTATCCCACACAAGTTCGAATTTATATACCGACCTGTCAAACGTGAAGTGTACATGTACCTCACTTTTATTTCATTAAGTATTACTGCAGAACAAGTAGGTAAGAAGATTTTCATGAAGACTCATGATTTTTTGACTTGTCATCTCGTACAGGTGCAACCGAAGAGGATCTAGCTCGTGTCCTGTCCAAAAAAGGATGACTCGATGGACATTGGAGAATGTCAGACTTGTCACCGAGCGCCTATATCCCACGGTACATTAATTGCAATACGCGTTTCTCCTTTCAACTATTCCAGCGTTAAATAACTTTTACTTCTTTCAAGCTAATAACCTTTTTTGAACTGTTCGTGGTAGGTGGCAGCGATTGATAATAGCGACTCGTCGTAGACAAGTTCGTCTATTAAAACTAAAAAGCAATTCGGTGTACCGAACTACTACTGCGATAATGTGCCCGAGCTCACGGTCTATTCTGCGATTAACATTAACGTAATCGTGATTATGCTCAGGTGATGGGTGTTCCAAAAGAGGTAAAGTTGATACTAAACATCGGATGCTATAAGCTGACTTGCTAGTGTATGCTTGCAACTGGAATATCATCGCAGGAATAATTTGTCTACGATTAGTCACAATCATTGATCGCTGCCCCCTACGATGAACAGTTTGTACAAGGTAAATACTTTGAAAGAAGTGAAAGTTATTTAAAGCAAGAATAATTGAAACGGAAAAGCGCATATTGCAATAAATGTACCGTGGGTAATAGGCGCTCGGTGACAAGTCTGATATTCTCCGATGTCCATCGAGTCATCTTCGAGATGACATGTCAGAGTCTGCAGTAATACTTAATGAGATAAAAGTGAGGTACATGTACACTTCACGTTTGACAGGTCGGTATATAAATTCGAACTTGGAATAGTATAATACGAAAGAGGGACTATATCGATAAAGAAAAAATAATAATAAAGTAGTTACTACATTACTGTAATCCAATTCCATTGTATCCCTTATTTTTCTGCCACGACTTTGATAGTTGATAGTGAATAAAAATCAAATTTATTGGCTGATCCATCCACTATCAACAATCAAAGCCGTGGCAGAAAAATAATGGATACAATAAAATTGGATTACAATAATGGAGTAACTACTTTAAACACTTGGGGAAACTCACCGAAGAAACCCGAATAATTCTTATCACTTGTACACTTGATTTCGAGGTTACATGCATGATTTGACAGCTACCGGGAGATCAGGGGGGCCTTTCTCGAGTCACTCGTATCTTTGCGTGCACGCAACTCAGCGAAGAGACCAATCAGGTTCAAGTATTCCGTTGCGGCGGGGGTCCTGATTGGTCTACTCGCTAAGGAACGTATAGGTACGCATCTTTGCGAGTAGACCAATCAGGACCCCCACTACAACGGAATACTTGATCTGCAACAGTTAATAGATGATTTTTATTCGTATTGGCATGTTTATGATGATATTTGCAATGAATGTTCGGATTGAAATGAGTCGTAAGGTCAGCATCGAAGCTGTAAATGATGTAGTAATAATTACATTAAATTTATTTATGAGTAAGGGCGAAATTTCAGCGGTGCATGCAAAAGGATTTCTTAAAACTATTCCAACGTCTCGAGTTAATATATGTAACAACATATATACTGTCATAAGTGGTATC
>OY783195.1:23679190-24078812 GCA_963678675.1 Xiphydria camelus | reverse complement strand
AGAGAGAGAGAGAGAGAGAGAGAGAGAGAGAGAGAGAGAGAGAGAGAGAGAGAGAGGAGAGAGAGAGAGAGAGGAGAGAGAGAGAGAGAGAGAGAGAGAGAGAGAGAGAGAGAGAGAGAGAGAGAGAGAGAGAGAGAGAGAGAGAGAGAGAGAGAGAGAGAGAGAGAGAGAGAGAGAGAGAGAGAGAGAGAGAGAGAGAGAGAGAGAGAGCTGAGAGAGAGAGAGAGAGAGAGAGAGAGAGAGTTGAAGGTAAAACGTCTTCATGGATTTCTGTAGACGACCAAAATATAAGAAAAATCCGATGGCCTGTAAATTCGAAAGCGGTATATGTTTTATTTCTCCAAAATACTAAGGCAAAGTGAAAAATATAAGGGCTCTCTCTAGTCTATAAATCCCTTTCAAAATATCACGAGAATAAATCAAAAGTAAGTAAGTGGTTATAATTAATTGGCTCGTATCGGTATAAAATGTGAGACTTTAATTTTGTGGTAATAGAAAGCTATTCTTCTACATGTACGTATTCTCCTCATGAATAAATTCCAAAAAGTAATGAAATCCCCCCACAAAAGCAGATTCTCTGTAAAAAAAGGCGGCATGTTCATTCAGTACCAACAAAAATTGATACCTACGTAAAATACTCCCCAAAAAAGATTTGAAATCAATTAAGATCGCCATGTTCAAGATTTATATATAAAAAGTAAAAGGCATCATTTGAAAGGAAAATTATTGTAAATCAAGTTACTAAAAAATTCGATTAAAGAATTTATAAAAAAAAATTAATAAAAAAGAACTTGCCGCGGTTTTTTTCCTTCATAATAAAAAATTCAGACAGAATTATACTCGATGTCTATGCACTTATGATTTTAAATAAATTCATACACTTATATGATACCACCAGTATACCGAATGTCGTACGGGAAACCAATCAGGCGGGGGCCTTTTGAATTTCTCTGAATTTGACTTCGGCAGTGCAATTTATGAATTACTCTAGCACCGTCCAAGCAGTACCAATTATTCGGTATAGTGGACAAAAGATGAAAACTTAAACGCGGCAAGTTCTTTTTTATTAAATTTTTTTTATAAATTCTTTAGTCGATTTTTTTAGTAACTTGATTTACAATAATTTTCCTTTCAAATGATGCCTTTTACTTTTTATATATAAATCTTGAACATGGCGATCTTAATTGATTTCAAATCTTTTTTGGGGAGTATTTTACGTAGGTATCAATTTTTGTTGGCACTGAATGAACATGCCGCCTTTTTTTTACAGAGAATCTGTGTTTGTGGGGAGATACGTTTTACTCATGTGGAGATGCTTAACGGTGTAGTAGCGAAATATTCTTAGCTATATATACTTTGGTCTGCTACAGAATCGGTACTTTCTCTTTCAGTGTAACTATATTATTCAATTAATTATTATCAATCCACCGTTTCAATATGGTCATCTGAGTTCCTAAACAAATGATCTCAACGATCGATGAGGTTCATGGAAAATCATCATCCAACTGCGATGGGCAGTTGGAACAACTTCGCGTTTAAATTCCGCGTATCTAACATCGCGGTATGGTTGGCTTAACTGATATTCAGTTGAGTCAATGGATACTTTTTCTCAGTTTAGCATTTCGATCGGTCGAAATGGAAGTGACAAATTCGTGTAATCGTCCTATATTTATTTTGGTCGGCTCATTAGGAGAGAAGTCGTTCTTCAGCACGCCAACTCGGTCGTATGCAGACATCCATTTCCTCGAAGATAGCGACTCGTCTGACTGACGAAACCCCGTCGCGGCAGACGCGCGAGACACGGAATCACCAGTCGCGAAAATAGTTCGCGTACAATGACGTCCGCGACTCGGGTAGAGGGTGAAAATAAACGTAGTCGCCCCTGGGACAACAACTGCGGTTTCGCTCTTTCCTTCGCGGCACTCGGAGCTTCTCACCTCACCTTTGGTGCTCCATACGTGCCAAGATTTGCAGAAACGGCACTAAAGCGCTGCTGCGTCGGGGTGGTACCTCAGCGCGCGTCAAATGCGCACGCATACATATGCGGTTGTATTACGTCTGTCTCTTAAACTTGATTCGTCCTACATGCAAATGGAATGGAAGATCAATAATAAGTCACAATATATAAGGAATAGCGATTAGCTTAATTCTCTCAGTACAGATTTTCGCTTAGAATAAAAATTGTACGAGTATTAAAGGTAAGCTTGAACAAATATTTATTACTGCGTCTTGTATGTTTAAACACCACCGCGATTTTATCAATATATCATTGTGATAAATAAATAAGTTTATTGTAATGTTAATAGAGATGTGTTTTTATCAATTTCATAGCTGACTAGCAACCGCCCGCGACTTCGTTCGCATGAATGGTAGATATATGCTATCGTAGACTTTGTTGGCTGTATTATAGATCTATTTGTATTCTACAATTCGCCTATACATAATTTTTATACATCTTTCACCGTAAAGCCAGTGTTTTCCAGAAACCCATCCGTTTGTCCGTTTTTACGATTAACTACGCCACTAAAATCATAATTTCATAAAATATAGCCTATGCTCATTCAGAGAAGTCTCTTACCAGTGAAATATTTTTATTAATCGGATCATTAGTTTCAGAGACAATCCCCGACAATCAAAGAAACTCATAAACTTTTCCTCTATTACATTAGTTTAGAAATGTAGTTGTCTTCTGAAAAAGACGAGTGAACTAAGAATACTTAATACTAAGAAAATTAATATTCAGCGAATAAAGATATAATTGAAAAAAAGCCACTGAAAATATAAGTAATACCAGAAAAAGTATTACTCGTATTTTTTTACTAATCGCCCCGTTGTGCTGTACTAGTGAAACTGCAGCATTTGCGTATGTTGTGTTCATACACTGTCCTATAATCACCCATGGTACCTTCTCGTTTCGCTGGGCTTCAATGAAAACAATGATTTTCATGCCACATCGCGCTTTTTCACCGGAGCGTGCAATACGCGGATAATACACGAGAACGACCGATGACCCGTTCTCTATATCAGTATGCAATTGAGCATCAATAAAAAGGGGAAAAAATTAAACTCATTCGAGTCGACTGATGCGTAATATCCTGATATTGACGAAGGATTTGTATTACCGTGGTAACCATATTTCTTCGAAGCCTATCTTGATTGATCCAACGGTCGTTGTTTGAAGTAACCTACTCTTTTAGAAGTTGTTAAAAGCTTCCAATACATTTATGAATTAAATTTACAAAACTAATTGTGAGATTCAAAAACAATTAAGAGAATTTACGATACATATTGTGATTTCACGATATCTTATTGTGATTCTACAAAATTCATCGCGATTTTTTTTATAAATTCCTAATGGAATTTGTGTCTTTGCATCAAATTTTTAGTAGCTTTGCCAAATTTTTATGTTTTTTAAAAGCTTCCAACACAATTTCTGAATTCAAAACGGAATATTTTAACAGTGTAGTCACGAAAAGGAAGAGTTTGAAATTTACACCGATTGCTTTTTTATCATTTAAACAGCTTTTGCTCATTGGAAAGCCGAGTATGTATTATTTATGTAATAATGAACGTGACCTCTGATCGATAGATTGGTATAACACATATTTTGAAGTATTAGATTGACAGGAGAGACACGCATTAATTATTGAAAGAGGATATTAATTAAAACAGTTAATACATATAACGAGTCATAATTATCGCATATGGAGTAAGACGGTAACTTTTCGTGAATTACTGAACCTCAAATATACGGGGTCTTTGCGTCCGATATTGACATGAGAATCGTGCGAGTGCGAGTGAGAACGCGGATTAAACCTGCCGAACCTATAAAGGTCGGGACATATACATTGCCGTGCCGTGCCAGGGCCGGAGCACGGCCGAGTATCGTCCGTCGTCCGGCGGACGATCTGTCAAATAGAATCAAATGCTTTTGTTCTCACTTTACCGGGTCGTAACCGGGCGTCGCCAACGGACCGTCACCGGGCCGGGCCAGTTAGTTCAGTTTTACTTTTTCACGGTGATGGTCCGGCCGCGCTTCTCGTGTTTCCGTAATTGACGTGTTTTAGCGCCTAGCAACCTAGCAGTTTCCAAGACAACTGACGACTGACGGACATGTGTGGTTCCTAGATACACGCGCTGTGCAAGGCTTCTGATCATTTCTTCCTCTTCGGCCGTGTTCGACCCTGGCACGGCCCGGTAATGTATGTCTCACCCTTCAACGTGCCGTGTCAGAGCCGAATGACGGCCGTGTCCCGGCCCTGGCACGGCCCGGTAATGTGTGTCCCGACCTGGAGAGTTCCTCTGTCGCACTCTCCATCTGGACAATTTCGAGAAGAACGGAGAATGTGCGACAAAAAGGCTCTTATACGTTCACCAGGATTAATCGATGTTCCCATTCCCACTCGTACGATTTCTATGTCAATATCAGACGCAAAGACTCCGTAGAAATCGAACTACCTGCTGATTTTATGTGAAACTAGGAAATAGATATTTGCATAACTGCATAATTTTAATATCTGTTCATTCTTAAATTTAATTAAACAGAGATCAAACTATATATGTAACTTATCAATATTTACGAACATATTTCTTTGGTTCATATTATTAAAAAACTCGTATTTAGCTTTTCATATGTTCGTACCCCACTTGTTCACCTTTCCATACCATTCTGATACGACCAATCATATATGACTAATAAATTGTAAGCATTTATTATATAACTCTTCTGAGTATGAGAATGACATACATTTATCCGATGGTACTTTATTTTTGGTTCCCCAACCAAATCAGAATTTCCCAGAAAAACAAAACGAACTTTCCGATTGGCTGGCATTCGGCATAAAAATGGTACCAGGTCGTCCCGATTGGTTCACGTTCACGTTACGGGGCTCTATGCAAATCCGCGCGCCGTCGTCTTCAGACTCGAAAGTCGATGGACTTCGGAGGATCGATATCCACTTGACAGTCGAGTTGCTTCGGTTATGCGAAGGACGGAAAATTCTTGGCTCTGGCTGGCTCCTCTTCCGCTTAATAATCGAGATACTTGATGGGACAGGTTATCAGGGACCAACCCCTTGTACTCCGTGGAAGCGTCCGTCGCTTCCTTTATTCCCTGTAAAATTGGGTTGTTCCGCGAGAAACGCGGGGTAGGAAAGAAAAGGGGGAAGTCCTCCTTCTCTCCCCACGACGCCATTCGCTCCTGGCAACAGCGACTCGATCCGACTTTCACCGATGACGGCGTTTCTCATTTTACTTATCGCAATTCGCGAGTCTTCCCCCGGCCATCGATGAGAGAGATTCGATCGTCGTTCGCCATTAAACAAATTTCCTTTTTAAACGTGTTTCTCCGATACTTCGAGTCGTTGTGACGTTCGCTTCGTTAAGTCGTAACTGAAAAGTGGTGATTGGAGAAAAGAAAACGATCGCGCGTTAAGGGCGCGTTATCTGCCGGTCAAAATTTGACGCGCCGCTTCTGTCCCCGTTACGTGGCCCTTAAAAGTCCACGAAGTAGATGAGAGTGGGGTGAAATGGAACGCTCAGCCGGCCATTGATCGTCACGCCAGGCAATACTTGGCAGATAGAGTCGTTCTAATGTTGGCCTCGCTTAGCCGTGACTGCAAACCGGTGATTGGTAAGAGAGAATCAATCGCGCGACAAGCTTACGAAACAGGGGAAATTGGATGAAGTGGAACGTTAATACGGCCCTCGATCATCACTCGGTGCTCCAAATTCATTCCGTTTCACTCCACTTTCCCCCACCCTCGACACGCATTCCCGTTAGCCAAGAGTTATTCCCCTCGCTAAAGGTGAAAAGCGTTCAATTTTTTAATCCCCCAAAATACTCGTACGCGTTTTATTCGAATATTCCCCAAGAACGTAACCATAAGTGTCGTCTAGGAGACAATATCCCGACCAGACGAGAATTTTCAACGGCGCGAGCGTCTCGCCAGCCCGTATCGCGGAGATCCCACGGACCCGCCGTCGCGGTAATGGTCCCTCGGCGATGCTTTATGTCCTCCTCTTTCGAAAGCCGAGACCGTAAAAGGCGAGCGTTCAACCCATCGGAACGCTAGTGTCAACATTTTGTCACACGGGTCATCCCACCTCTCTCTAAATGCAGGATCGTTATTTCATTAAGCTTCATTTGAGACTCGGGGCCGCGTCTGTGGAGGGCAACGAGGTGGTGGCGAGGGGTCTGTCATTAAACCGACAGGGCTAGTGAAGATTAACGAGGCCTCGGTACAAGACCCAACCGAGTTGATATAATATTTATTCAGGAGCGTTGTACTTTCCGTAGCAACAATAGAGCGCGGCTTTTAGGCGGTAACAATGTCTTCGCAAATTGGCGAACGTTCTTGGGGATCGCTCGATGGAGAGGGCATTGGTATAAGTATATATGCGGGTAGTTTAATCGACTCGCAGTTAATAGTTGGACGAGGAGTTTTCTTTACGATTCATAAATTTGCAATGGAGAAGAAAGTTTAGCCAGTCGAGTGGAAAATTGTTATTTATGCGCTCGAGCTGGTTACTGCGCAACGAGAACTTTAACTCGATTGCTTTTTTCCAATCGATCCTTCTTAATAGCAGCATGCGAACTTCGAAATTGCACGTGCGAGCGACTGCGATGAAATTTGTACCATCGCAGCCCCCGTGCGCGACAAAGGCACTCGAACTGTAACCACGCTGGTTACGTATCCGTTTCATAGCTCGCTGAAATAACGACCCGGCCATCGTCTCTAGTTGCACTGCTGCTAATGCGCTTGTACTAAACCGGCTTAAGTCGTTCTTGTTAACAACTGTTGACAACGAGCTATACCGCCGCGAGGGGGTTTTATATCCCGCGAGCAGTGAACTTGGCTATCTCGTTTCGCGATACAGACACTTCAGGGGCTCGAATTAACGGGTTTGATGCTCCTCTCGGGCTAATAGTTTCACGCGCGTATCGCTGATGGTTCGAAGCTTTCCTTCATTTCGGGGAAAATTATTTTAGCTGAGAAATGATTTCTATCGTTTTGATGAAACGAAAATATCGATCGATACGTAACAGACAAGTGAGTTTTTTATTTCGTATAAATTAAATAATTTTGTACTTCTTTAGAAAACCTCAATTTTAGGTACGAGTATTTTATAGTAGATCACGTTGACTCTTTTGGTCACTGTGTTTATTATAACGCCACGTCACTTTCATTGAGTTCACTTTAATCATTCGCTTGTCACTGGCTAGTTGTGATTATTATTTTCATGCAACTAAATATTTGATGAAGCTATTAATATGATGGTACAATTGAAAAATAGTGCAGAGAAGCTGTAACTACATTTCAAATGTTGGCTGATGTATGTGCATTTCTATTGTTTACGCGACGTTTATTATTCGACTTCAAAGTGCACTGAATGTGCACCTTAATGCTGTTCCTCGAGTCTCGTTAGCTGAAGAATATTTCAACGTTACACCTGTTTAATATGGATCTGTTCTACGAAATGATAATTTTGCCCATTTTTGCAGTCCTTTTCTTGCGTGAAAAGTTCAGTAAAATCTATGTAGGTACCTATTTATGCATATTCTTGGGAAATATTTTAGATCTAATTTGGTCTAATTTGAACTGGTTAGATCTAATTGGATCTAACTAAATTTAAATTGTAGAACAGATTGTTCTAACGAGATCTAAACAGATATCGTTAGATCTAAATAGCTAGATCTGAGTAGATCTAATATTGCATTCGACCGTTTGTTCTAAAGAAATCTAAGCAAATCTCGTTACGCCAGATGAAATAAGCTCTATTTAGACGTAACGAGATATGCTTACAATTAGATGTCGTTAGAACAAATGGTCGGATGGTATATTAGATCTGCTTAGATCTAGCAAGTTCTATTTAGATCTAACAGGATTCGCTTAGGTCTCATTAGAACAATCTATTCTAAAATGTAGATCTGGTTAGATCTAGTTATATATGACCAGATCAAATTAAATCAAATTAGCTCTAAAAATTTTTTTCCCGGTTATATTCTGTAAACACATATTTAGGTAAGGTCGATGTACGAAACCACGTCGGATCTGTAGACTAATTTAAACAAACATCAAAGTTAGAAGAACTTAATATTTTCTACCCGCTCCTGCTCTGTTTTGTCCTAACTGATCGCAGAACTGTTTTACATCTACGTACCCCTCGAACATTCGCGCGCGCGCGATCTATGTATATCTATACCACTAGAGCGCTCCCCCGGTTACATCCCTTAGCACGCCCTCACCCAACATTTACGGTTAACCTCTAAAAATGACGTTAGGCCTCGGCTCGTCCCTGTCGGTTATAACACTTCGTTCTACTTTATACCCTGCGCTTCCCTATACTTATCTATCCTCTCTCACGCATTGTCTCGTTACGCCTAACGATTCTGCTTGTAATCTTCGCTCGTAAAGTCGAATCATCATCTCCTCCCTCGTCCTTGATGGTTCTGCACTGTCCTATATACATATTTATTTTCGGAAAGAAATCACGATGATTACGTCCTCGCAACTTTACATAATGTTGCGTACTAAAAGTAAGTGTTATGTTACTACATGGAGAAAAAGTATACTATTAGTAATTTTTTTACAGTGAACCCCAGTAACAGGGCTCCTCGAGGTAAAATATTAAATTTTTTAATAGACGCAGTGTACTTTTACAGTTCGTAACAGTATAAATCCATAAATGCCCGGCACATCACCTGTCTAATGCGAAAAGGGCGCAAGCGCAGTAAAAGTCGATTGAATTTCCAAAGGACGTATAATTTTTGTATGGCGTAATTTGCCGAAAAACTGAGTAATAAGCATAAACATTACAAAATAAAAAATCAATAAACTGAAAGCAAAAGGACGTATGCGTCAGATATTTATTTCATTAACTCGCGATGACTGGGGTTGTCTTTCAGCACTTTTTCGACTGAATTTTCAATCAGCGGTAAACATTATTTAAATTGGGAGATTAGTAAATTTTACCTTATAAACTGATGTTCATACTATTATGAACTGTAAAAAATACGCTGTGGTCTATTAAAAACTTCAATATTTCAGCCGAGGAGTCTTGTTACTGGGATAATTTTAAAAATGCATGGGTTTTCCCACGATTTTTTACTGATCCTTTTTTCCGTGTACCCACTTTCTCTTACATACGCAGTGTGGTATGAATTCGTCGCCTCTCTTAAAATCGCCCTACATCCCCTACTTCAGATTTCCCCAACGATTTGATCGCGCGGCCGGATCGGTCCAACTCCAACACCTTCTCCCCCACGCCTCTCGCGCTAACCCACGCAACCGGAGCAAACTAACCCGGCGCTCGTCGAAAGGTCGAGAGAGGAAACGGTAGGACGGGAGATTAGAAGGAATCGATGGCTGGGAAATCGCGCGAAGGGAGTCCGAAGGGGACGGCGTCCGTGAAAATCGACAGTTTTCCAGCGGGCAAAAACGTTTCGGACGGTAAATTTATGAACGCTGATAGGGTCTTCGTCCTCGGACTGTACTTTCGACCCTAAGATATTGCGGCCGTTTCCTTTTACCGCCGACCTGCAAAGTCGTGCCATTCCCCCCCTAAACGTCCACCATCAATTCATTGGATTTTAGCGGTGAGTTTATAAGACCACTCTTCTCGCAATGTGCGCGCCCCTCGCGTGGCGAGTTAAAAATTGGCTTCTAATATGATATATGCTGGTCACCATATGGCTGGAGAAGTACGGCACAGAAGGGACGATATTTTCAGTTGCTTCCCCCATATTGGAAAGCGATGATATTCTCGCGCGGCGGCGATTCCCTTATAAGAAGATGATATTTCACCGGATAAGCGGGGAACGAGAGAAGGTGGTCATTTTCGCTGCATTTAATATGCATCGTGCACTTAATACGCGTATTTTAAATATACGCGCTTCTAAGGATAGTGATTTCTACGAACGCGGTACCGCCAAGTACTATTTAGAATTTTGGTGACTCTGTTTTGGTGTTGTTCCTTCGATCTGAGCCATTTTCATTTGGCACACTTGGCACCTACATTTGGACATCAATAGTTTCTTTTAAGTGATATATTTTTTCAGGTCAGATATGGCATACAACTTTTGTTGGGGATACATTTTGCAGTTTCCGTGGGTAGGGTATATGGTACTGTACCTTTATTATTAACGTTATTTTATGGAGTTGATTCTAATGGTTTTTTTTTGAACGATTATAGATGTAATATTTGGATGTGATTCTTGCTGGGTTAACCTATTGTCCAAATTTCACGTAATTAATTTCAGCGATTTCGGCTCGACGTCGATGAATCAGTCAGTTAGTCAGGACGTGTGCTTTTAAATGTCTAGATGTATTCGAGGAAGCTTGACATAAGCGATATGCAGTAGTATATACTATAAACTATACGCTATTGGTTGTCGACTCGAGGCTGCGATGCGATTGGTTCCAACGACTTTCAGCGCCCGAGAGTAGCTTCTAAAGAAAATTTCTAAGTCCTATAATTGCCGAACAGACATAAATGCGTAGCCACGCAGGAAATGTTAAACATTAGTTCGGATTACCGCGTTCCGAAATTAGCGCACCGGTTATCGCCACAAAAATGAGGCGCGTAATAATAGTCAGCCGAAAGTAGAATATTTTAATTTAAAGGATACATATCGAAACCCAACAATTTTGTATCATCTCAACAATTAGAATGCTACAATGTTCGATATCTTTTCCGTACGTGACCCTCGCCATGTTTTTCCAGCTGCTAGAGGGACGGGGCTTAGGCATTTTCCATAGAAACGATTGCTAGGTACTGATAAGTCGTTAGAATCGATCATTGCAGCATCTGTAAAACGACAACCTATAGCGTACGCGCGTTTAGAATATACTACGTGACATATTGTCTATGTCAAGCTTCCTTGAATACACACTGTATATGAAGTATCCTAACGCACGGTAGATATACGTAGGTAGTGGTCAATCGTCGATATCGCCCCGATAAATATTTTCATCGTGGTAAGGTCGAAAACGAGCGGAGGGATTGAAAATATTTTTCTTACTCGATCGGGTTTTCGCGTTTCTCTAACGACTCAGCTGTGACGCAAGCGCTCGGTGATGCGTGCAATTGATATCGTCTAATTCCAGTGGGGTATTTTTCTGATTTTTTGTATGTGTTTTATATATGCATATTTTATTGGACGATTGAGCGCTGTGCATAGTACCTACTCTAATTACTGCATTTTGTAACAAGTAGGAGATTAGTAAATATTTTATTTTTAATTTAGCGTTTCTATATATAAGCTTAGGACATAGTCTTATATAATATGTATTTCGTAATATATAGGAAATAATTCTGAAATCGAAAGAGTGATACAGACAATTATAGAGCAGAATATATCTCGGTAGGTAACATATTATTAACAAAATATAATCATTAATTTTACAGTGGTAAGTGAAAATACAATCACAAACGGAAACATTAATCAATCAAGTATCAATAGGATCAAACATAAATTACATTCGTTTGTACTAGTTTGTGTATTTTACCTTTTATTTTACTTTTATACAAGAAAATCTATATAAAAATATATTAGTTAGGTAAATATATATATATTATATATGTAAGTATAGCGAGACAATTCTCAATGTTTCGAACGAAATAATAAAGCAATCGAAGGGATCGGCTGTCCTGATTGACGTGTATCGAAGTTACTTCGGAGAGGGCTACCTTTAATGTGAGGGATTGATACTTTGGTAGGCATAGGGCGAAAAAGTTGTCTCTCGGAAAACGAAAATCCCAGGAGTGCCAAATCGAAGGCGAAGCACGCCGGGATCTGATCTATAATGCATTATGCAAGCTACTTAAATATTAGCCGCGTCTCTACCGTAATAAAGAACAATGTTGGGCTCAATCTACGCCATTCTACGGGCGACTTTTATCACCTCCATCTTCGCTCATAAATAAATTATTACGGTATAGTATACTTCTTCATTCAGCCGTCTCGTTGCTTTGTTTACCACTACCTTTTCGGTTCGGATACACTTGAAACGTCGAACTTATACATATATACGTGTATATATGTGTATACATACAAGCGAAGCTCCCTTCGTCCCTCGTGTCTTCGTCGGTTAATCAATCGAAAGCGCCGCCTCTGCATTGTCGAGGGTCCAACGTAAAAAGAGAGAGGGAGAGAGAAAGTGAAAGAAAGAGAGGGTGAGAGAGACCGGGCTCGCGCTTTTTTTCCTAATTGTTTAATCCAGCGATAAAACTTTTTATCCGTCAGCTCGGTACAAGCGGCAATTTTCCCCGGGAAAAAAAAATAACAGACGATAGCACAATTGCGATCTCGTGTCCTGATTATGCGAGTAATGGTGCAGTGGCTCGGGCTGATGTCTGTGTAGGATAGAAGCCTTCCTTTGTTGTAGATGACGAGTTTGTCATAGACAAGCTTTTCCTTTTGCGCAACGATGAAATGGACTCTCATCTATATTTCATATAAATTTCGGTGATACGTTCCATTAAGCGGTACTAACAATTCGCGCAAGTTCTACATACCTGATAGAGGAAAAATGACTTTCGATGACACTTTTCGAGGGAAAGTTTATATTTTAAGTGTGACAGGTAAGTATTGCTGGTTCAAACCAATCTATATAAAAGCTCGCATGAATTTTAATTCGTTTGATATCGAGCCATTATATTAGGTATAATTGATTCAGAGAAGTTTGAATTTCTGGTGCTCTTTTCGAGGATCGCGAGTTACAAAATTAAAGCTGAAATATCGAATGCAACATGGCGGTTCGAAATGCAACGAACTTATAGAACAATTTAGTTCGAAGAGTTTCTTTGAGTCGCTAATACCGAAAATAAAGACGAAATTGTAGGAGGATCCAATGCAACCGATAGGTAGGTACTCGAGTTACGCCGGAATATCCAATTAGTCAGGGATTAGAATATCTAGTTAGCGTCTTCGTGTTGTTGTTATTAATCTATGTAATCAGTAAGTAATGCAAGCTTCGTTATCCTACGTTCCTGCCCGATAATCCCCTATTTACGAAACTTGACCTAGAGACCCCGATAACGGCACGATGAGGTGAAACGGCCTCCGATGAAATTTCGCAAGGGTGAATTTATTCCGGACGGCGGGTGATGATGAAACGGATCGTTCACCTTTGGAGCGCCCGTGCCGTCGCGTCGAGTGGATCAGTGCATAATAGGGTTTTTGACGTATGATGGCCTTTCGATTTTACGGCCGTACCTAAAAAATCGTGGTTATTGCTGACGCCGCTCGGTAACTCCCAGCTGCTGGCAGCAAAAATAATGTGACATGGTCCCTGGTAACGTCGGTTACCCCGCAGCGCCCCATAATTCAAGCTTGCTCGTCGGAGGCTGTCGGAAGTGTTGCAACTTTGACTGTAAAACGTCTATCGTCAATTGTACGTTGCTTCAATTTGTATTTTTACGTTGTGCAGTCGCTTGCTGAATTATTATTCCGGTGGGGATACAATAATTATTAAATAGTCAAATGTTATTCACCTACTATATCCCATACAATAATGTTTCTCTCGTTTGTTTTATCTACATGAAGATAACAGTTCTGTTCTCTATAAAATACAACACATTCGGACTGTAGACCATTTTTAAAGAAACCTATATAGATGCAGTTCCAAATAACAAAATCGCTTTTCTGTAAGTATTAGGGGAGGCCGGAACAAGATAATCCATCGGGGTAAAATGGTCCACCGTGATTTTGGCGTCAATAATGACGAAAAATACTAAATCGATGCGACACTATGTGTGTGTGTTCCTAGTATGTATAATTCTCAAATAACTCATGTAAGTGGCGCCCGCCGAAACATCTTCGTTATTCAATAATTAAATAAAATTCATTTTTCGGTAACCCGATGTAAAATAAGCACTCTGTTTATTTCATTCTATTATTTAAAAATACTGCAATTTCATCATTCAGCAATGTTGTGAATGAACTGTAAAAATCAGTTTTCCCATCTATTGTATACAGGGGATCATTTTGCCCAACCCGGTGGAGCAAAACAATCTCTTTACACTACATATTTTACAATTTTAACTATAGCCTTTTTTTTATTAAAACAAAAAGTTTTGAAAAAGAGACCATGTAACTGAGTCATAGAAATAGATGTAGGTATGCAAAATTGCAGACTTTTATCTTCTCCCATGATTAAGCTCTCTCGATTTGAACTTTTGGGGGACCATTTTGTTCCGGTCTCCCCTACTTTGTAGATTCCGTTGCTTATTTTATCAGCAGATAACGAATCAATGAAAAACATTCATATCTATAGTCTGCGCATAAAAAGAACAGTAAGAAATATTGTACATATTAGATACTCTCCACGGGTGAAGTATTATGCATACGTTACGTAACAACAACGCAATTACTTAGTTCGTCACATTGCGTTGCGTAAACGCTCGCCGAGGGAACTTACAGTTCTCGGCATTTCTCCATCCGTTACGCGATTTCAACGAATTCCCTTGGACGTCGATCGCGCTTTGGAAGGCGGGGAGGAAACGCCGTAAGTAGGTTAAATCGGAAAGACTCGAAGCGCGGAAGTGCGCCTATACCACTGTAGATGCAGCACTAGGTCATTCGGGACATCTGCTACAATACTTCGCTGGCCGCTCTCCTCGAGAGCTTTAACAGGGTTGATTACGATACTTACGGAACGATATATAAGTTTCGACGTTCGCGGATTCCGTATAGCAGTAGATATAGCGCCCCGATGCAGTACGGGGATTCTCGTAGAGGGTGAAAAGCTCGCGCTTCAAGACATACCTACGTAGCCTCGAATAGCCAAGGACCCTCAGGACGGCGGGAGATACTTTCGAGATTACATTCGATTTCGAAGATGTACTCTCGCATGGATGTCGATAGAACGCATCGCTGAGAAATATTCATGTTTGAATATTACTTTTCGTACTTCGCTGCTGGTTCGTAGATGTTGACGTTTTACTACACGTGGTCCGTCACGCTATATACGAGTGCGTAAAATTTGTAAAGGTCTGCGAGTTCCTTTTAGCGTTATTGCGTGACGCACTTGAATAGAACCCGTCGCGATTATACGATAATAAAAGTATATAGGGTGTTGTTTATTCGTACTTCTTTAAAAGTGTATTAGTTAAAAAGTATGAATGCTGCTTGCGTATTTCTGTCGACGATTTCGCACTCGATATTATCGATTTTCTTTATCACCTCGTATACTCGAGTCTGTTATTGTAATTGTTTTAACAAAGACGCAGGGGATATTAATAGTCGTGACTCTGGTAGGGTCTATTTTAACTCTACGTAGTCACACGTTTCTGTATTTCCGCGATGATAACACATGGGTCAAATAGACCCAACCGATTTTTAAATAATAGCCATATGAAATACATCCCTTTTCAATTTAGACCGATAAATTATGGAACATTCTTCGAACATTGTAGAATATCAAATCACCGTGTCTACGTAAGAAATGAAATGATATGACATGTTATTCAAAAACGATCGTGAGTATGTTGATGCGTGAAAAAATGAGCGACATCACTAAAAGTATCATAACTTCTTTATTTTTAGAGTTTTCTTAATAAAGTCTACGGATGATTCTCTTAAGAAATGGTACTTTGTAGTAATAAATAGTTCTATATTGCACGTTTCAAAAAAGCTATTTATTCCGAGATCTGAGTTAGGGTCTAGTTATGATTATAAAAAAAGAAGTACAGTCAGCTCAAAAATCGAAGCCTGGGTTAAGTGGACCCTTGGTGACTACATAGGGTTAATGAAAAGCTTAGCATTTAGCTTGAAATTTGTGAAATACCTACTTACTAAGTATATCGTTGTTTTTTAAAATTAAACGACATTAAGGGAAAATAGATTAAATTAGACAAGGTCAGGGCCTTTGGCATTCATTGCCCAGCCCAACAATCGAAGGGATCGATTTAGCTTTTCCACGTCACTCCACTTTCCCTTACACAGCGCCGCGGAACGCGAACATAGGTACCTACGTTAGCTATCAATTTATATGCCAATACTTAATAGAATCTTCGTTACACGTAACAGCGTATAGCAACGACTAGCTTTTATCTCACCAACGAATAACAGATTTCGTTATTAATCACGGGCGCGGCTCAAGCCCTCCTACAACCCCCGAGCCACCCAAGTCGCCATCCGCAAACGAGAAGGAGAAGCATTACTTTCGCACATTGAAATAGTACAGCGAATCCGACGCAAAGGCGGCAACCACCGCTTCTTGTTGACGTTGATGCGAACACATTGAGTCGAGTAACTAACTAGTTTAGCTGTGGTGTAAATTCGTCATTCCATGGCACCCTCCGTAATTACAATCGCTTGTCGCGGTTCCCACTCTCCGCTTCCCTCGCTCTTCTCGCCGCCGACGCCGCTGCCGTCGCGCCCTCCTTCAACCCCCCGGGGAGAGTAAAAAATAAATGGTAGTTGCCCTGATTGATTGCCACCCCCTTCCCAAACCACTCGCGCGGCACTTTTTGCACTTTTAATTGAGGGTCATTTTCACTGGCGCGGAGATATTTCGCTGCCGGCGACAACTTATTCGCCCTGCCGCGTCGTCGCGTCCAAAGATAGGCTCGCATTTGGCACCCGTCGCGCGACGCTATCGCGAGATTTCTGTTTCCTCCTGCGATCGCGGACAATCGACTCGCTCGACTGTGGACGGGCACTGGCTGGCCCCTTCCCGCCGTTACCACCAAATATACGCGTCTCTCGATGCGAGAGAAAGGTTTGTTTCCACCTCCTTGTTTCGTCGCCCGACAAAAGAAAGTCGATAACGCTGCATTGTCGAGCGACAGGTGTCGCCAAATGCCATTCGATTGGATTGCAACCAAACGACTTGCAGGAGAAGGACGAAAAAGCACGTATTTCTGTCGATATTGGGAATTGGTATACATACGATGTCATTGATGATCTCAGACTGTAGGATGATCTTCGATGAGAGGCAGTAGACATTGCATTAGCATTTTATAAGTTTCTATTTCATTTTTTAAACCTGGAATATAGAGCAATTTACGAAGGTTTGAAGAAGGTAGTTCATTCCCCCTTTTTAACTTCCATTTCCAATACATAAACTTCATTTAACATAATTTATTGTTAACTAAATAAATTGTATTAAATTAAATTGGTGGAAACTCTTAGCTCAATAATCACTTTGTACATACCTTCATAAGAGATTCCATGAATTTATATTTTAACTAATAATCTACTTTTTACATTAAAACGAAATTCACATTCCTATAACCTCACAAAGTAATGAATCGATTTTGCTGAAATTTTGTACAGATATTCTTGGTTAAGTTATCTAGTATTTGTCATAACATTTTTATAATGTACCTCATAATTCATTTTTTATATAATACATTACAGACGAATGATTTATGTAGTCAAAATCACACATCTGTATTCAAATTATCGTTATTGTGCAAGCAATCAATATTATTAAAATCGACTATGTCAAGGAATAGTTTTTTTTTCTAGTTGAGAACAAAATTTTTGTTTTTTGTTTCAGACGAATACCAATGAAAATATTCAGGGCCCCGCGAAAACTATTTTCAACAAGACCGCCTTACGTACATGACTGTCATGCTCTCGATTTGACTTATTTTTAAATGAAACTTACAGAGCTAGGTATTGATAAAAGAATATAGTTTATATGACGTGTATAATGATTTTTCCCCCAATAAATATTTTCACCAAAAATAAATAGTCATAATCGCCCTGCTTTTTCTTTTTACAGGTGTATATAGCCCCTTAAGTTCAATTGTGCAATAATTTTTGATGGTACGCAAACGTTATTTAGATGACTCGAAATTTTCAGTAAAATTTTGAACATTTCGTCATCACCGAAACTATTTATCGATATATTGAAAGATTAAGCTTTAGCATTTCCATTGCCGTCAGTTTATACAAAAATATTATTGAACGACATAGATTAATCCACGTTGCATCAAGCACCCACGCTCCAAAATGCCAGAATAACATTAACGAGCTTCACTGAAACACGATAGTCCTCAAATTTCGTTTCGTTATTTAGATACATCTTAAGTTTCTTTCGCTCATACAAGCGAATATCGTATAGCACTCTGTAAGTGAAGAAAATAAAATGTAAAACGATCCAAAGTAATTAATACCTCGACAATGATTGATGTCTATGATCGCGCAATCTATCAATAGAGTAATGCATTTTTTTTCACTCTCAGCGCCTTCCATTTTGCACCAGGCAAAATCATGACGAATCACTTTTCCTGTTATTCCACATCCTTGCGATGTCTTCTTTGTTCCAGTCGTAGGCTGGCCAAATTTCAATTCGTTAAACTGGTAAGAGGAATCAAGTTATAGGTACTCATTCGTCTTGCCATTAGTCTTTTTACAAAGCCGGTATTGTACGAGTAAACTGCCAACTATAATTTAAAAGATTCCGGAAATACGATCCGAAGCGGGGCTTGGGTGGTTGAGTGAGCATAAACAATTTAGTATCGAATATGTTTTATCATGTTTATGTAATATTAATAATTACAAGTTATTATCTACATGGATACAATAATTTCGTTATTATCTCGCTACTCTTTTTTATAATATACTATATATCCTTACTTTCCCTCCTTCCGATATACATGTCATATTTCCTTATTAGCTTACATCCTATTTCGAGGGCTATTCCGGCTGGTATCGAAATAGTAGGTACGTAGTTACGGAAATAATCAAATTCAATTGCGCACCATCAGAAACGTACCGCGGAGTTACCTTGGGTTTTATTATCCTAGCAGCAGGATCGGTACGTCGAGTAACGATGATCACGCACCAACGGTTTACGGTACGATATCGTCTTCGTCGAGATGCGTATAATGGCGGGTACAAAATATTCTCGATACAATTTAAATATATATGTACGGTGGGTGAGATCGAACGTTTATATAGAAACGGTATCGCGACACTTTCAACGAAGATAATAATATTCATCATAGTATTACAGAGGAAGCTTCTCCACGACTCGGACAGTTTGTACAAAATATCGTTATTATCCATTCATTCCCGTGAGAGCTCGATTATTCTAATACCAACTATAAATAGGACCCTCTCTTAGAATTAGAATTATCTCTTATGCTTAAAAAGAATTCTTCTTTTTTATTCAGTCCTGCCAACGTCATCGTACCCATCCAAACAATTAAATCTTTATTATTCACGGTTGTAATTTATTCACTCTTCAAATACGTTCGGAGACAGATTTCGAATCTCCCTTTTGCTGTAGTTCGAAAATCACGAGGCTATTAATGGCTATAAACGTTCTACCTTTTCAGTATTCCATTTGGAAAATAATTGTCGGCCGACGGAATCACCACCCTGGTACCAAAGTGTCCGAGAAATATTACCCCGCGCACAACGGCCGAGTTTCTCTCTTCCAAAATGAATATTTAAACGGGCGAGGGGTGGGAAAATTTAATCGTATCGAAATTGCGCAACGTAGACTCGGGAGGCCGGAGAGGCGATACACTTCCCGTCGGTGCAATCGATACCACCGTAAGGAACGTATCGTCGGGGCGGTAAATAATTCCTACGAGAGAAAGCTCTACGTCACGGAGCTCTCGCGCGAGCTCCATCTCCGAATTATTTAAGAAGCAACGGAAACGCCGCGGCGTTAGTGTTAACGATAAGGCAAGGTGGTGTCGGGCAACAGCGACGACGAGCTATTCCCTCGCCGCGCCGTAAACCAGAGTAAATTAGACTTTTCCGCGGCTCATTGGATTACAACGGAATTGCTCGCAGCAACTGCTCGAAATGGTTCCCCGCACATACGTCCTCTTCCTCGGTCACGCAATGCCGAGCGCGCGGGATACATCCGCGGACATCCTTCGGGCTCATTCGGAAACGCGTAAAACGGCTTCCACCGCGGCGGCAATAAAGAAATACGGGACAATCGCGACGGACTGTCTCGCCTTTAATGGGAGATTCTCATCGTGCCGCGACGACGATGCCATATTTTCAGGATTTTCATTCGCTGGAAATATTTAGCGCGGCGATGAGCAATGAAGCGAACCTGGGACGATGCGATCAATTCGCGCAAACTGCACAGACGTTACGTAGAAAATTACTTCATTTATGTACAAAGGGGAGCGGTTGTGTAATGAAGGAAGTTTAATACTGTAAACTGTATTCTTTCGGAGTATTTGGCCCGGGATCTGGTTTTACGTTCGATACGAATTAGGGAAATTAGCTTTCTTCCAATTCTGGCTGGATGAATTCGTCACTCGAGCTATTTCGCAACTTCCGGCGGTCGTTGAAAGTTCCTTCGTGGAATTAGAAATGTTTAAATCACTGATATTTGCACGGTTAAATCGGATTACATTACATAGCCTGATGGTTTCTCGAATAGCACTGTCACGAAGAGGAAGAAGATTGCAAATGTTGAATGACTGTGGAAAATTGTGGCGGATAAGAATTGACTCGAGTATTTCAGTTTAGGCAACTACGACTTGACAGCTAGTCAATGATATCACGCAAGCGTTTTTGAACCCTCTTTCGACACTGAAGCGAGATGAGATGGTACGTTTCGGTCCTTCGTGATGTCGCAGACTCGGGAAATGGCGATTTAATTAAAGAAGGATTTTTTTATCACTGCGGTTAAAGATGCTTTTGATCAGCTACTGGAAGGATTTCACGGGAGGTTGGTTTCTATAACGTTGTATTTGAGCTGATTTGCTGATTGTCGAAATGTCGCCCTGTATTATTAGCAATAAATGTAGCCTTTTATTTCGGAACGAAAGAGGAGTATCATTAATATAAAATTGTTTGTTAGCTATTAGCGTAAAATTAAAGACGAAAGTTCCGTCCAATGTAGAAAGTGTGCGCTCTTTAAGGGGGGTAGAAAAAGGATCAGTAATTTTAACAGTAAATCCCGGTAACAGGACTCCTTGAGGTAAAACAATGAAATGTTTAATAGACACAGCGTATTTTTTACAGTTCGTAACAGTATCAACCCGTATTATGAACTGTAAAAACTACGCGGTGGTCTATTAGAAATTTTAATGTTTCACTTCGAGGAGCCCTTTTACTGGGGTAACTGTAAAAATTCATAGGTTTTCTCATGATTTCTTACTGATCCTTTTTCTCCGTGTAGATTTTGTAATCCGAATGAGTGAACAATTTTGTACCGACAGTAGAAATTATTTGAATGTCTTTTTTTATTTGTGATTTCGTTAGTCGATCCTTGAGAATGTTTCCGCCACATTCGGTATCCAACTCTCCTGCAATGCTTTCCCTACCATCAGAAACAATCCCTTCAACATCCTCCTTCCTCGCTTCTAAAACTCGATTGGTAAATTGCTCATTACACCAGTTGGTCCTCGAGATATCGAACATTATCCTTTCGTGCTATGTGGATAGATATACTGAGAAAAATAATCAAGTTAAAATGACAAAACGCATCTAGTTAAAAACGTTTAGTCATTCCAACCAAAATACTGATCAGTTGAAACAATTATTTAGTTAGTCTTACCAAATGTTTAATTATTCTAACCGAAAAGTGGTCAGTTTAACCAAACAGATGGAGGATCCATATTTCTTCGAACAGTTTGGTCATTGTTTTCACGATTTTGATTAAATTGATCAAATGTTTTTCCTTAGTGTATTTTGAAAGAGGCTATTGACTTACCGCGGTAAACTGCAACCAGCGTTGTCTTTCGCTGGAAGGAGGACAAAAGTTTATCACCACGTACGAACTGTGTTTAGTCATACTCCACGAAGCGGGAGACATCGTTCTTTCATTTTACGAAAAGTCTGGCGATCACGAATAACGATGGAAATTCTCTCCTCGTCCTCGTACGTGTACATAACGTAACCCGAACGTACGTTCCCTTTATGAAATTGGACTCCTTCACAGATTCTCATAAACGTCTCTCCCAGCAGACTTTACAGCATATGGGCGATGACAGTATCTACTTCACCGAATATTCTTACTAGACTAGCGTCGTACGGAGTAAAAAACTGGCGCGTAATTTTCCTCCAGGGTCCATGTAAAAAAGCAGTATTAGAATAGCGGCGTTGGAATGAATTTTTTTCAGAGCTGTGAAGAAAGTTTCATATATTTTCAAGTAGAAAGCGAGTATGGTGAGTGGTCTGTTCATGTGCGTTAAGGTCGCGTTGTTATAATATAAAACGATATTAACTGTACGACCCAGCTGGCAGTTATTACTTTAAACCTATCGCTGCTTTTTTACACCATCTAATAGAATCGTAGCTCTTTTAATAAAAGTATGTAAAAAGTGAACAACGTTTAATTTGAATATTGTATTGAAAAAATTGTAGGAAATAAAAAGAAGGGACAAAGAAATGTTTCTGGTTCCATAAAAATAAAATCACATGTGCGCGTTACTCGTTCTTTCACCTCATCGTCATAATATGCTGCTTCGACCGTCATAAAAGTTGCCACATAGCCAAATTTCGTCGGTTTATCGTTCTCCACAATTTATTCCTTCACTTTTCAACGACAAAAATTGCATAGGTACAATAAAAGTGACACTGTCGAATCTGGCAGACAGAGGAACGAGCCACAAGAAAAGTCTCCTTCAACTCCTGGTTCTCCGACTCATATTATATATAGTAGTTTTTGGAACGACCCGACGGTTTCATCGGCACGAGGACCAGCGTACGATGCTAACAAATCTAACAATAAGTCCGTCGTGGTTCGAGTTCTCGCGGTTCCATATTGCGCTAACGAACCGTCAAAAGCTAATTGCGCGTTTGAAAACGAGTCCTGCAAATCAACCTCGAAGAATCCCGCCGAATCACGAAACTCGAGCCACCGCCGTCGCAACCGCCACTTTCTGGCACATTATCTTAATTAATTAAGTACAAGCAACACATCCGCAGTGAGCGACACAGCCTCGAACCACTATCGCAGTCGACGTGCCGCTGGTTACAACCGATGATACACCAATGACCATCGCATGACGCACAACGTATATCTACAATATTTACAAAATTAAGCGAAACACCTGACGCGTCATTGTGTCCTCTCATATCAAACGGCAGTGGTCGGCAGTCGTCAGGTACAAAGTAAGAGAGAAAGAAAGCACCGATGTATTTTCTCTTTTTTTTTACATATGAAGCACAGATACGATCGAACGAGTCGCAGGGACAATTTTTGACACGTCCTCACGGATGTGTCAGAAATATTCGTCAATATCGCTCGACCCGTGCATGTATAATCGCGCCGAAACTCAAACCACGAAGCTCCTGTCGTCGTCGACGGTTCGAGACTACGGTACTCCTCGTTAGAGTTATACACTACCCTATACGTATTTCGTCTAACATGTAGTAGTACAAACCTTGGTTGAGAGATCGATGAACACTACACATGTCATGATGTAGCGCGAGCATGTCTGCCAAGTGAAGCGACTATAAACGACAAGGTTTCTCAGCGATTCACCTTGGGTACGACTACGGCTATACATGTATGTACGTATGTGTTTATGTATGTAGGTATGTATACGCGCATATGCATCTTAATGTATATGTATGCAGTTTTTCGTATAAACATCTTTGATATGATACAAAAGAACGCGCTGGCAAGAATCAATGCGTAAGAATGTCAGCTCGAATTCGCGAAGTCGATTGAGAGTTTGGCGCGGGATCGGATGGAATATTTATCAGTGTTGGAAACGTTCGCCAGATGGCGTTGCTGAAGACATTTGGCGTCGTTCACATGCTGTGGTTTGATTGCGTAGTCCGCGATTAGGGGGCGCAAGAGAATTGTAATATGGATGGGCGCGAAAGATCCGCAACGGCGCCATTTTGTTGAAGTTTCCAAATGGAAGTAAATGGAGGGAGAAAGTCGTAATGGGAAGATGAGTCGAAAAGGGGTGACGATGGAAATTTGATGAAGCGATCTATTTTGTGCGGGCGGGCGTTCGATTAGATTTGTAGCTGCCGAAGGATCATCTTCATTCAAACACAGTTTCTTTAAATAGCATTTAAGACATAATTTCGACTAAAATTATAACTCATTTGCTCCAGATAAATATCAATATTATTTCATTAAGTGAATCGACGTTTACTACATTGAAATTAATATTTCGTTCCACTTAAATTTCGAACCTGTAGATGCTATTTTAAGGGAAACTGTGTTTGAATTACTGTGACATTTTTTTTATAACCTCATCGCAGAAAGACTTCGAGACAGTCTGCAGCTAGGGTAAAGCATACAGTTATTGATAGTTGAAGCAGACGAAATTATACAGTAATTGACCTATAACTCTCTCTTTTTATCGAATGCATTTTTTATAAGAGGTGATCAATCTCTATTAGTTAGTCAACAACTTGTGTGCTTTACCCTATGAATAGAGTCGATCCCAAAACCGCGTAGATGTAAAAAAAATCACGCTACGGAGTATAATTTCGCAAAAAAAGAATAAGACAGTCTGTTTTCTATACACGCACCTCCAACCGGTCCTCTTCGATATCGCGGTCGACTTCCCAGCAGCCCTCGCACAGCGTCTCGTGGCGCGAAACGTCTCGGCGCGTGGCACATCACACTCTCCCCGTCAGCACGTTTATCGTTTAATCGTAACTTTAATACTTATCCGTAAGTCGTTTAGTATGAAAATAATTTAGCACGCTCCTTCTTCTTCATGGCAGAAATCTCATTACTGCCGTCCGTATCGCCTAATAAACTCTAACTGGAAGCCCCGTCCGTAACGTAAGAATCACCTCCTGGCGGCGAGCAACAGCAGAGGGGTTAGTAGGAAGAGTACGAGAGTGGTCTTAGGGGTTGGTGCAGCGCCCGCGTTCAGGGCATCCGATGGTAACTCGCCGGGTGGCCTCAACGATGTGTCCCTGCCGTAATCTGCAAGCAGAATTGCGAATTCCCTCTCAGAATCCACTGTGGAAATCAGACGCGGCGCGGGGTGCGGGGATGTTTTGTGTGCACTCGTCGATGAGTCGAGAAAGCTTCTCCCAATTTCCTTATTTCGCTACTTAGGGGGTCCGTATATTATTACGGTCCTTCTGGGCTCTGTCCTCCTATCGAGATCTTTATCTTTTTTGAAAAGAAACGACAGGGTGGGGTGGACAGCTTGGGAAGAGGGTCGTTCTCGGAGCAATATTTATGGGCGCTTTTAGGACGCGAGCCCAATTCGAAATTTTTCGTTTCTTCTTATTAAAGAGGAGGCAGGAAGAAGGAATAACGTGTACGTATGCTCAATTAATTCCTGATATTTCTTTTTCTATTCGTAGCGAGAGTCGAAATATGAGGGAAAATCAAACGCGGTTATAATTATAAATTTGTGTTAAATATAAATGTAATAATGCGGTTATTTTCTGCAATTTCTTTTCTCTCAAAAGATAGAAAAACGAGTGCAGAATAGGAAAGAGTTCGTGGACCGATTCTTATTAGTACTCTCGCGAAGTGATATAACTTAAAACTTCTTTTCTTTCTCTTGCTAAGGAAAGGAAACTTTTGCATTAACTAGTTGAATTGCCTTCTAATTCCCTTTTAAATCACGAAGTGCTGGAAGTTTTGAGAGGAGAGCGCGGAGAGGGTGATTCTCATTTTCTAAAATTTCCTACAGGAAATTCTCGGATCGAAACACATTCACCTTCCCGTCAATATTTTTTTTTCAGTAGTGATGGATGGTAACAGTGGAGTGATCGTACCTTCCTGTATAATAGAACCTTCAAGGAGTCTTGTTTCAATGATATCGAATTGCCTCCGAGGATAATTAATTTCGAATTAGCTTTGCGAGTATCAGATATAACTTCAAATCGTAAAAGCAGACAGGATTTCCACTTCTTTTTAGGAACTATTATAAAGCCTTCAAGATGTTGACATGGAAAATGCATGAAAAGATATCGGACTAATATTTTTATAGTTTTGACGGAATCAATACACTGAGAGAAAAGTTTATTTGCAGTTAATAAATGTATACTTGATTATGGCGAAAGAAATATTTCGTCGAGCCAAATAAATACATGTTAATTATTAGAAAGTCTTTTTGCTTCAAACATGCATAGAGTAATAGTTCACGAATATTTGCTTGATCCAAAGGAATATTTCTTTTTCCAAAATTAATTATACATATATTAACTATCGATAAACTGTTTTCTCAGTGTAGATACTTTAGTTGGAAGAAGAATTGACATGCGAGACACGGAATATTAGCCATGAAAATATAGGTGTTGGCTCAATATTTTTTACGAATTTATTGGGTCAGTACTTTAACTTATGTTCAATGGGCTATTTCTAAAAAGTTATTGTGAAACACATTCAATTATGAAGCTATCAATATCATTTTATTTCTGTCTTTCTCACAAAAGCCTATTGATCGATCGAGCTCTCACATTATTTTTGCGCACAAGAACATATTAAAAGTATATTAACTTTTGCCGAATACCTTGCTGTAGAAATTAACTCGAAAACATTTCGAATGGATTACTTACGATCGACGTAATTATGATGAAAAAAGATTGATTCCACGTTTGAAAAGGTATTGGGCCAACAAAGGTGGGGTCGATTACTTAGTGTCTTGTTCGAAGGAGGCAACCAAATAAACTGATTAATTCCCATGAATGATACGTAGCCGTTTCCCGAAACGCTCACTGGGATATGTCGAATACAGGGTCGACCGGAGGATATTTTGATACGAGATATCGTTTCCGCTCGTTGAAGTGTAAAATTGTAACTATATGAAAGATGCGATCGACGGGCTTGAGAAACTTTCCTATTTCTTTATCGTGCGGAAGAATGGATGGAACGTGACTTTCTCCGAATGCCTCTCCATCGAAAAGTTCTTGAGGATACTTTGAGTAGAGTCGTTGCTGTCAACGAAATTGCGGTAAATATGTACACACGTACATATATGTAGTTACGGTGTATAAAGGATCGTTACCATTCGCAAGAATAACATTCACCTCGTGAAAGTTCCACTCGATCGAAATGTCCTCGAGGACGCGTCGAAGTAGTCCTTACTTTCGAATAAGTTCTGGTTATAAAAAAACTGGTAAAAAATATGGACCATCGAACAACCTTTTTCCGATCCGTTTCTTAAGTGAAAATAAGGGAAACATTATTTTCCCGCCTATCGTTTCATTGGAGCACTTCGTACAGTTCTTAGTAATACCAAAATTGCTGTAGATAAGCGTGTCAATATTCCCATGTGTAAACAGCGAATAAAACCCAAATTGGTTCAGTATTAGCAAGCATATTCAACGACAACGATCCTAGACTAGTTTGCTATTTAGCTAGTTTTAAACTAGTATATTGCAGCGTAAACTATGGACCAGCATAGCATTTTCAATACTGGATCAGTTTTGAAAACATACACGGGGAAGAAAGTATAACTCCTACAGCGATATAATAGAAAGCTAGAAGTAAAGAGTTCTATAAATAAAACCGCACACTTAAATTAGAAATATCAGTTCTGTTACTAATTTTGGCTAGCATAGTACTACAATATTCCAAATATAATTATTTATACCCTTCTTCCTGTGCAGAAAATATGTTAGGAAGATTGGGAGGGCCCCACGTCATTTTCCCTGAATTTGTTAGGGCCATGTGAGGATGCCTGATAGACGCATGATAAGAGCTGTAATGAGTTTACATCTTCTACCCCCTACTAGGAGTTTCGTAACACGGTTCCAAAAAGTTCGTAAGTGAATGCCTTAATATTTCGATCGATTCTCCTGGCAGCCTAGGTAGTACATACTAGGTAATACCTACGAGGGTATATTTTTTTAGGGCGTTATAGATATTTCCTACGGAGGCAATGGAAACATGCTTCTTTAAGCACCTGATAGATTCTTATGGAGCATTCTTTCTGGTGCATATTATTAAGTCCTGGTTAGGGCCATCTTACTTTTTGAATTTTTTCTAGGGATATTCTATCGTTACCCTACTAAGGCTATTTCAATATTATGGCCGCTCCTAACATTTTCTGCACGGGTTATAGGAATAGAATTAATAGTTAACAGTTAACAGTTTTATAAGCTGTTGGTTATAGGTATAACTATCAGAGCTATTTATATTCATGCTAAAGCGCCCTGGTGGCTATCATATACGTAGTTAAATGTACTGTTGTGACAATTGCACCCTAGATAACATCACTCTTATTAGAATACTTCAAAAGATGGATTCGTAGATGGCAACCTGTATAACTGATATAGGATAGACCGGGGCGACTCGGATCATAAATCTACATTTCTTAAATCACGATGGAAATGAGCATTTCGATTATTCGTATAATTTCATTGGAGAGGAACGAAGTAATACGAACGATCGAAATGCTCGTTTTCAACACGATATATATAAGAAAAACGGATCTACGATCCTATTCGCCCTGTGATCCGATTATCCTACATACAAAATGAACCCCTCAGAACGCGGGTCATAGGAATTGTATGAGTGCAAGTGAGAACATGTGTCGAGTGCATAAGAGCCTCTCTGTCGCACACACTCCAATTGGACTAGTCTAGAAACAGAGAGGCTCTTGTGCACTCGTCACATGTTCTCATTCGCACTCGTACAATTTCTATGGCCCACGTTCTAAGATCCATCCTGTATCTCACCCAATAGTTACTCTTATTGCTCTGACAGAAATATTTCGTAGCTAATAGTAGCTAAATATAAGACAGCTAGAAAGTATAGCTGTCACAGCTGTATAATTCGTTTATACGATTCATACTTTTTTTCCAGTGCAGCTGCTGCGTCGTACCTACAATAACACTAAAAAGTGTTGACACTAAAAAATTCGAAGAACGTTCTCCATTATTTCCAAAAAATTCTCTCTATACGAGTTTCCTTCAAGTAGAGCTTAATGATAAGCACTACGTACATACTTTAATTACCGAGTACACACACCATTCGACAACTCGTTAATTAAAGTAAACATTCAGTGTTCACGCTTAACGTCGTCCTCGAAGTACCTTTACGAGAGAACTTTTTTTTTTGGCAAGATGAATGGTCGACTCGACGTGGAATTCTCTACGCGTTTAAGGATTTTGGATCACCGTGGCTAATATTAGATAAAAATCTGAATTTTTTATACACTCTAATTTAGTGTTATATTTCATGTACGCAAAATTTCAAGGCCTCTTAACGACCACTTCAGTAAGATATTCAATCGTAATACTATGACAGCTTAACACAGGCGTCATAGTAGAACTCATATTTGGAGGTTTCAAAAAATGCAAGAATTAAAATACTATTTGATTAGATGAAGCGGAAAAGATACAAAAAGGATATGCACCGAAGATCAACGATTCTCAAAATCCCGAAAACGGAGGGGCTTAACGACCATCTCGATGAGAAATATCCAGTTGTATCTGATGAAATGTCGCGAAAAGCAATAGTTTCGGTAACCAAGAACGCTTGACATCGCTGGGCGTTCTCACATACTATAATTATTATCGATCTCGGCTATTGAAAATCTTGACATCTCTCTTCTTTATCATCATACAGCGGAAATAAAACTGACGAGTGACAGACATAAAAACAATAAAAGACATGGGATGTTGCTACATCGCTTAAAGTTTAAATATTACGACTTGATCGGCGAGGTGGCTAAATATAATATTGTAATTACTGGGATAGAAAAAACTATATACGTATTCGTTAGAATTTTCTCAGCTGCTGTTCCATTAGGTAATGAAAAGAAAATATATAATATATCATCGTTTGCGTCGTTTTTTTTATATACTTTAGTATAATAGACTATGTTTTAACCAGTCTGACCCGATCCAACATCCTTAATAGAAAGAAAATCGTTACCTTTTTTGGAATTTCGATAAAAATATCCTCGCGAGAATGTGTCGCTGTGCAAGTATCGTTACAGTCACACATCGTCGGCTGAATATAAGAACTAGCTAACTCAAAATTCGGCTACGCTTAGTCTACGTTTTAACGTAGTCGAGATAAAGCAGAACATATTGCAAAAACTAAATAACTTCTAAACGTAGCTGAATTTTCAGTTATCTAATTCTTACATTCAGCCGACGATATACGTACTTACATGGCGATATAAAGGTTAATTTCCAACCGCAAAAATATACCCAAAAGCGATCAATCATTCACGATTACATACAACGCACCTCTTACCCCATTTCAGCGACTCCACGAATTTTCAGCCGGTGCACGAAAGACCGACCGCTCGTATTCATTAATTGAAAGTAAACCCTCCGCCGAGAACTTTGAAGAAAGGCTTCTCGCGGGGGCATTTCTTTCGAAATAAGTCCTGAGCGAGGGCAATCGGCACGCAGCCGGAGGCACTTCCAATCGAGCACTTCGCGGTGCTTTTTCGTTCGCTGATTCGTCGCCGCGATCGAAATGAAATCGGGGGCGGCGCGGGGGTGGTAGATATGCAAAAGTCACCCTCTTATCGGAGAGCGGGAACTTTTTCAGCGAAATATGGATCTCCATGGCGCCCTTATACCTTCGCCCTCCACCTATTCACCCCCTCCTCCTCCAACCCCCTTTATCTCTCTGACCGCGGCAGCAATTTGTCTCAATTCTTCTATTCCCCGTTTGGAAAGATTTCGAAAGGCGATGGTAATTTCAGCGAGGCCATTGATAGCGGCGCAATCAGGCGCTCTCGCGCATATTGATTAGTCGGGCCAAGTCTTTTTTTTTTTAGTTTCTCGTCCCCTCCACCGAACGCTTTATGGGTGCGTCGACATGACGTTCCGGGATTGATGCGGTCGCGGGAGCACAATTCGTGAACTCGCAGTGCCAACGCGACGTCATCGTTCGTTTCAGAGTATCTTCGGTTGGTTTCACGGGGGAGAAAAAAACGCGACACTCTCCGCCACGAGCGTATGAATTCGACACCATCGAGCTCGATATTCGACGGCGTTTGCTAATGGTTTCGGCGTAACGACCGAGCTTTCGGCTCTGATAATAATTTGTATTGTCCGCAAAAAGCCAATTGGAGTACTAGGTTGATTAAAAAGTTTGTCCGGTTTTCTCGAACACTCCTTCGCCCGGAGAGCCGAGAAGTTCTGGAATAACGGAAATCTATAGCTTCCCGGAGTAAAAGACCAGAAGTTATCGAGGGAAATGATGCATATCTTACTAAATAAAGTTGCTTTATTAGAGAAAAATTTAATCCCGACTTTTGCTCGAACTAAACGAACTTTCCGATTGTCTCGATACATTCGTCCCCCAGCAGATAGAGACACGAAGACGGAATAAAATCCACCCCCGGGGATGCTGTGCCGTACCATTGGGTAGATCGAACGGACTACGATTGGCATGACGGTTCACTAACCTGGATCTCTCCATTCCTCCACTTCGTAATCGATAGGTCGTTGTCGTAGTTTCTTATCGCCGTTCCTTCCTGGAAACAGACAATTTATTCTTCTTCCTTATTTTGTATTTGTGCGTTATACTCAATCACAGCGTTAATAAAAGTGATAATTACAACGACAATAATAACAACAACAATAGCAGCAATAACAACATAGATGACAAAAGAATTCAACACGAAGAAACGTATTAAGGGAAACAATTATCGTCATGATAAGCAAATTAGGGATCGAACAATTTTACCGCTTTTCTTAGCCGACGAAGTCACATGGAAAGGGACCGGCGTCGTCGTCGTGGATGGAGCTGGAATCTCTGGAACAAGAAATTCCACGAAATTTGAATGAGGAGATTTTTTATCGGCTACTCCAGGCGGGAGTGGGCGGAGGGGGAGAATGCTTCAGAATTCCTCGCGTAGCTCTTCACTTTTCTCGTAAGGACAAGAGCAATCGGCTCGAACGTCGTCGTTACGGCATTCCAAGCTCGAAAGCATCGAAAATCGTTACTTCTTCGTTCGAGTGAAGTCCATTACCACTAATAGTATAGAGTCGTAAACGCGAACTGCAGCTTCGTACATGTATATATATCGGATTATTCCATCGGTTTTTTTTTTTAGTAGAAACCATTTGTCGCAATTTTCCATAATTTCGTGCGATAGCATTTAACGATTAGAGCAGTCGATTAATTATTGAGCAGTTCCAACGGACATTATACGATGTCCGATATCGGAGAGTATATTCTTTTCACGAGTGGCTCATGGCTTTCGGTTTTTCAGATTTAATGGGGGAGTTCAGTGGAATAATTTACGAGCCACTATCATGTTAGAATTTGCTGTAAGTACACGATAAATCTAACACTGTTCGAATTATTGGTGCCTGTTAAATCTAACTGAAATCGCGTTAACCACCATCCTCACATTACTTGTGATTTTCTAAATTGAATAATAAATCTTTAGACTATTACATTAAAAAAAAAACCATACGGTAGCAGCACGTAAATAATTAAATATGATCGATTAAAATTTATTTGAGTGGATGATGTAAGCAGAGACGGAGATATTACGAGTCTACTAATTTGAGTAAATTTAGCCAGCTTCCAACAATGTTAAAAGATGCAACTTAAGCATTACATTTTCTTATTATATACAAACTACGGAACACCCTGTATGAGAATCCACATTCCAGAGGAAATTCTGTATTGAAAATTGAGTCTCGGACGATCCAGCGAATATAGAGCAACAAATTTATTTAAGTGAGATAACCGCATCTTCTCGAGTTATTCGCCAATTACACCGACTATAGAGCAAAAAAGTCGCTCGATGGCATCTGATTTAATGGTTCTCTGCAATAACGGGATCTATATAGGTGATCTCTTACGGTGCACATTTCCGCATTATATTTTTTAAAAAGATTTCCGACTATACGGTTTTTTAATTAAGAAAATTCGAGTTTACCGAAACTTGGATATGTGCTGATTAACTAAATATCGAACTCACCATCCAATTTGATGACACCGTCTGTTCCTCCCAAGGAATTCTGTGCCATACATTTGTACGAGCCAAAGTCCTTGGGACCGACATTTCTGATCTTCAGTAACATGTACTTTTTGTATCCGTTGTCCGTGTAGATTGCCTCATACTTGTCACCTACGACAGAACGGTAATTGCCTGGGCAAGTAAAACTGAATTTCTTTTTCATCGATCATCTAAATGAGAATCATTGCGAAAGTAAATGACGATCTTATTAGTCAATTAGTTATATCAAGACTGTTTCTAATCGAATCTATATTACGTTCAGATAATCGATATCTCCTCGAAAAAGAATCCTAATTGGAGCAGTATTTCAAGGACTCTCTTCAACTTTTAAGCTCTTATTCAAAAAGATCCTATTTATTCAAAGTTTTACAAAAAGATCTAACTGTGTCCTGAATTCAAGATATGGAACAAAATCTCAATTATCATATGGTACAAATTTTTATTAACACATAAATGATTTACGAACTCATCAATTCATTTTTAAAGACCATATTAGCGGTTCTTTTTATTTGTAGGGGACTAACTGTTAATATCTTTTTTCTATAAGATTAGTTGGGAGAGATTTTACTATATTGTACCACCACCTAAATCGTACCATCACTGATATTTTAAGAAATGATAATAGTAGAGCACTTTGTTTCATAGAAAATCAATGGTGGTACGATTCAGGTGGTGGTATAATAATAGCTAACTCTCTCTCTTTCTATACAGGGAGTATTGGCCAAGAGGGCTGACACAGGAGGAGCCTAATTCTGTCCAGAGTTTATACACACACACACACACACACACACACACACACACACACACACACACACACACACACACACACACACACACACACACACACACACAAAATGGTATGTCTGTCTATGATCCTCTCACTGTGACACAGAGTTGACAGCTAAGTGGGTTCCGAGGAATGGAGATCGTAGGAAGTCATATCATTATCCAATGTACTAACTCTGAACATAATTAGGCTCCTCCTCTTTCAGCTCTCTTAAGTAGTACACTCTTTAGATATATTTTATTAATACACCTAAAGGTAATCCAGATTGGCAACAGTTTGTAGTTGCTTACGACAATAGCTATGTTTTGACAAAGGGAAACCATTTTCCGCGAGGCTACAAGTGCATTCTAAATCATTCTGTGTTAAGCATTTCATGATTTTATCTCGTGAAATACCTGTTTCAATTTCTACCTAGGAAAAGCTTTTAAGGTTCGCCACTGCTATTTGCAGTCAAGGAAATGCTCCATTCGGCGTTGCATGACCTGCAGATAAGATCACTTAACGAGAAACACAATAGCGCTTACTCAAGATAGTACATGAAGGGCACAGGGGTAAAAGGGGGAATGTCACATTTTAGCCAATTCGTGATTTCTACGCCGTCCAGTTGCAAGTTTCGCATTCTTTCAGCTGGCAAAGTATTGCAGGCAAAAAAAGGTACAGTCGAGAGATACAGACGTTTAAAATTTTAGCGTATAACGGGCAAATAGATGGAACGCGTCCGCACGTAAATTTGCTGTCATGCTTCCCCCTTTTACCCCTGTACCCTTCACATGTGTTGTTAAGTTGTAATAATTTTTACTATTTTAATTTCGAGTGTAGCAATGTAATTTATATGTACCTAATTGGAACATAATTCATTAAGCGACATTCAATTATAGTTGAAGATTTATTGAAATATTCTCGTAAATTGCAATCTTTTTCAAGGAATACGGATAATTGAAAAGTTTTTGAAATGTTCCTTCAGATTGGAATTCGCTAAATGAATAATGTAATACATCCAGATTAAATCGCACCAATTTACAATTTCTGTCATTTATCGAAGATTCTCTGAATACTTCAATTTCCTGTCGTTGAACTTAATTATAAATGTTTATACAAATATAGGTCTGTAATTTTTTTATAATCTAGATATATTTATCTATACGACTGACTGATAAAATCGTCATTTATCTTCATTGTTATACGTACAGTCACGGTTCAGATATTACCAAACGATCAGCTTTAATTAAAAAAAGGAACATTTCTATCTCCCGATAGGTAGATAATGAGTGTACTGTTTATATGGGCAGCGAAACAGATTTGTTTTTCGATCAACGCGTACAGCGAAATAACGAGAAAAATTATCCTAGGGCACGTACGCGCGCCACTGTATTCGAGTAAACAGATGCACAATATCAACACGAGTTCGATACATGTAATACGTAATCGCATCACGCGCAGCTTGTTGATTATTATTTCGTTTTAATTTTCACTTTCTTCACTCTTTCGGCCACCCTCGGACGTACATATAATATATCTAGCATCTCCCGCCTGTTTAAAGTCAACTGCGAATAAGCCCAAGGGAGGACCGGAAGATCTCTATCAACGTATCGGCTTTATCGCGAGCAAACAGGGATTTCATGAAATATATAGAATTACCGGAGACAATCATGTCGCCATGTTCCGTGGTCCAATAATTGATGGAGGATGGGTAAGCTTCGGTGTGACACTCCAAAGTGACGTCCTGTCCGATGTAAGCTCCTTCCAATTGGTTTGGTATCGAGAGCATCGGCGGGACTGCGTGTTATAATAAAAAGAAGCTGTGACTAGAGGGAGATAGCGTATATCGATCCGCGTTGGGAGCGGTGCACCTGCACGTGTGCGCAGGTAGCTTTTATCTATATAGAGCACTTTGCGTCAGAGGGTTCCTTCTGTTCGAAAAAAAATATTCACTCGGGATTTTCTATTAAAAATATCTGGTGAATCCTTTTGGGAGTAATTAACTAGATTCGTTGTACCTTTTTTTATAATCCTTATGTAGAAAACAGAGAATTGCATGTTTTGCGACTCAACTCGAAATACCACACTGTTCAAAATTTTTCGACAGTTTGGTATAGATCACATGGCATCATGCACCTCACGTGTGACAATGTCATTATTTCATTACTGACTCTGTCCACGTACGACTCGTTCGTTTGAAATGCCGATATTAATATTAAATTTAAATAACGAGCAATTGTTATGTTACCAATCAAATATATTCATATTATACACGTTTCAAAGGTTGAATTTATGAAGACAACGCGAGCCCGGTAAAATATCGATAATTTAACGAAAGGTCAAACGCATCTACGTTATGACCAGGATTAGTGCAGCTGATGTCTGTCATCAACACGTGTAAAGCGTACACGGTAAAGGAGGTATTTGTTGATTCAGTAATTTCACCGCATTCAACGGCTTTACAATAGGACACCTTCCACATAGTTTACGCTAGGTTTATGTACCAACCACCAATGCTTTCACTCGGACGATTCGCGCGGCAGATACATTTGCCTTGTTGCTGTACCAATCCATTAGATGTACCAATTCAATTAGTCGTGAACAATAACGCCGGGAACGTTGCTCTGGATATATGACATCACCGCGAATGAGAAACGAATTTCGTGACCTACCGTAATTGACTTTTCGGGAATAAACCACGTCCCGAAAAAATACTTGGTGTGTATAAATGTTAAATAAAATTCATGATTCTGATATAACGAAATATAATATCAACGAGTTCGTAAATTTCGATTAATTTAATGATTCTGGAGTGGAAATATTCTTCTCTCTCCAATAGCAAAGATATGGTGCGGGAGGATTCGGTTAATTCTGGAAAACTTGGCTGATTCCGCTGGTATAGAATTAAGGAGCTTTACGATCGAAGACAGTAACTTAAGGAACGAATGAATATTCACACGAGGCGAGTCTTTTGCTATATGGCTATACGTGGTAATATTATCATATTCTCGCCGTCTCTTTCATTTAAGCGAGGATCTTTATAACCAGTGATAATTTTTTTCTCCTTATATCCCTTAAATGCATGATTTTTTGTTTAAAAATAAAAAAATTAAAAACTGGAAGATTTTACAAAACTAATACAGAGAAAAATAAAAATAAAAATTATAGTTCATTTTGAACCGTTTTTTTTTTTTTTCGAAAAAAGGGTATGTAGCCAAATGGCAACATCTATTCAATATATCTCAATGAAATATATCTCTTTCGCCATAATCAAGTATACATTTATTAACTACAAATAAACTCTTCTCTCACAGTACAGGGAGAGTTGATTAGGAAATGCAGCGATACTTCGACAGTCAGGATACTTGTTGGTCTCTGTTCAAAGAGTCGCGATAATTCGTAGATATGATTGATGAACGTACAGACATGCAGAGCGGTAAACATATACGTGGAATGGCAATCTTACACTGTACACGTAACTCCACTCTCGTACTGACGGAGGGCGGCACTCCATTGGAGGCGATGCAGAGGTACGCTCCCATGTGCAGTCGACTGATCTTCATGATGTGCAACACTTCACCGTCGACGAAGTTGACTGCAACAAAAACGAGTAAACCATTAAAGAAAAGCGAAACAACCGGTAACATTTATTTCCGCGTCCCTGAGATATCTCGTCTTTCATCAGTAATAGTCGTAAAGCTAACCAAAGAACGGCTATATACTTTCCAAGCGTAAACCGAATAATTTCTCAGCCCTTTCCACGCCCATTCTCCCCGAACTTTGTTTGTCGCAGGAAATTAAATGCCCCTTCGTTCGGACGACTTTGACGACTAAAGCGTCCAGTCGTCCCCATAAAAATGGCAATTCGGAACGGTCGTTTCGCTCGACATTAATGGTATCCCATTCCACCGCCGAGGGCGATCGGGACGGTGAATTGATCGTGGTCTATGATACGTATTAGATATTCGATAGGTAGAGAGGAATATTGTAATGGATGCGTGTTGCATCGATTTCTATAGAGGTGAATGATCATTACTTATCGTGTCTTTCTTTTGATAATTATTCTTTGGTCCCAATTATACTTGATATTTTTCCTTTATCGAAGAAAAATGATACGGTAATCTAAATATATAGACATCTTTTCGAAATGTAATTATTTATTATATATTTTTTTTTGTGATCGGTGTAGTATGGTAAGATATATATAGTACCTATGTATGTTTCCCTTAAAAGTTTTGTTAAGTAATAATATCGAAATTAATAGGCAACTCTGCCCTCGAATCAAATTAATTTAATTACATTCAAATGTCTAATTAAGTTATTATTTAATTAACGCACGCTTATAGCTGAGCGATGGTTCGCTACCTCTTTGATCTGTTTCTGCGGCTACGTCGTGGTAACGCGTATACCTTAGTTTATCAAAGGAAGGATGATATCTATATTTCTTCCTCGTATAAAGCACCTACATACATATATCATGATGAAAAACGAACGTTGATACTTGTGAGAAAATTTTAGCAGTTCGCGTTTAATTAATTCTTTAATTTTTTTCTAAAAAGTACGAGTTTATAGTTACATTCCATCCATAATTAATCCGCAAAAATTGTGAATTGGTACTTTAATACATTGCACGTTAATTAAATATCATGTTTTATTACAATATAATAAAACTAGTAATTCCGTTAAAAATTCTATGGAATTTTATGCATATTTCAATGTTCATTCCAACGTCAAGTATTTGCGGAATAAGTTCCAATTGGACATTCCGTTGTTCGAGGTTATATGTTACATTTATGGATACCGTATTCTAATATTATTGACGTAAAATATCTATAGCGCAGAGTAATGCTGTGCCAGGATATTGACATTGCGATCAAAACTCGAGCTTGCTCGCTGGTCGTCGCATCTGACACGAATTCCACGCATACTGCTTCTCGAGAGTCATAAAATGAAAGGCTCCACGGTCGCTGAAAGATGCTTAAGATTTTATGACGGATGCCATATAAGCTGCTGAGTCACCGCGTTTCGATGCGCGCGGATTATATTATGCATTTCCGCTATAATGATCACAATAACGTATAACGCGTATAACGTATTATTCATCTTCCGAAAACCGGAGAAGCGTGGAATTTTCAAGGAAATTGATTTCTCAAGAAACATTTCTATTTGTAACTCGTCTCACTTCTATGTAACAAACTTATGTATACGTTATGTACTAAATTGTTAATCAATTCCATATGGAATCGCTTTTAGGACAAGTAGTGTAAAACGGGGTGATTTGGTGAATGAAATTGGCCCCTCGTTTCTATAAAAAGTAATGAAAACGAGGGGCCGTCTTCATTCACCAAATCACTCCGTTTTACCCTATTTACACTCTGACATTGCAAAAAACTTTTTAATGTTGCTGAAATATATATCGCAAATAATTTTTTTCTAATAAAAGTACAACGTAAAAATCTTCCCTATTATTTCAAAGTATAACGTATTTAGATATATTGTGCTGAGATGAATAATTTTGACTGGTGAAGTATTTCTGGAAATAGTTGTTTAAGAACGGTTCTCCCTTAAGAAGCGAAACACGAAACCCAGCTGTGTCGATTGAAAAAAAAGTCTTCGAGAAATATTTCGTGGATTTTCAAGAATGACGCTTTCGCATGCGAAAGATAAGCTCCGTACTTTAAATCAAATACCTACTCGCACCAATAGCTGCGTACATGACGGTGCTTCCGATCCTTTTCTCGTCTCCATCGTTCATAAAGTTATTTTTACTTAAGGTGTTGCGTATAAAACACTATTCGGAAAAATTCTCAACTAGTTGCCATAATAAAACGATACCAAAGGTACGCGTGCGCGTTCTTGGAATATCGGTAATTCAAGGAGGATATCAAAATTTTACATTACTTTTCGTCGTTGAAAGGTATACTACCTATACTCGTGTAATACATACATAGATTCATAGGAGTCCGCTGGTGGGTAACGTTCCTGAACGTTTATGCGACACCATACTTCACAGGACACACTTATCGTATTCCTTGAAATCTGCAGTACAGGTGCCTATACGCGAGTATATATTTTGTTGCTTCTGGTTTCTCACGTATCGTTCACACCGATGGCGTTTCCTTCATATTTTCTTGCTCCGGAGGTTCGAGGCGAATGATAAATTCATTCTTCGTCCTTTGATATTAATAAACCTCGATGAATTTGAGTTTAAGATACGACAACAAGGCGTTTCAGATAGAAAGCAATACTGAAAAAAATCTATATAAATATAACTCTGCTTTTAAAGTCATATAATTGTCGTTTTAAAATTTTTATCGTATCTCACTTCCTTTTTGATAGCTTAAATAGTGTGAAGGTTTAGAGAATTTATTTGCCCTTTCGCATCTCTTAGTCGTTATAAAAAGATGCGGCTCTTTTAATTTTTGAGAAACTTGAAACTTACGGAATTTCTGCGAGATCGGAGGCGAATACCTCAAATATTATGCAATTCAATACTAGAATATTTTCTATTGATATTTAATAATTTTGCGACTCACAGCTAGACGACGATATCTAGAAGGTTTTCATAAGTATAGTCACTATCAGACGCTAACAACGCGGAGGGACGAATATTTTCCCAAGAAAATCCTCTCTCTCTCTCTCTCTCTCTCTCTCTCTCTCTGCTGTTTGATTTTGGTATTGTTTAATTGATTTTACTTAACTGTTTTGTTTATCTGCGTGTTTACGATTGTTAACTTTTAAATGAGAGAGAACGCTTTTCATTATGCTTACACTATTACTATTTTATTGCGCTTATACTTTCTATGTACCCGCTTAAAGTCTATTATATTTGCTTACGCTATTTTAAAATTGTATACTATATGCTTGCTCTGATTTCAGGGCATTATGATTTGTTCTATTTGAACAAATAACATTTCATCAATCAATCAATCTCCCTCTCTTTCTTTCAGAATATCGTCGAGGACAGGTGAAACAAGTAGAACGATGGTATATCCTCGTTCAACACTTTAGAAATCTTTCGGTAGTTTTCCACAAGCCTCCACCTACTCGCTATCTATCAATATCGGATCTGCAGCGTAAAAGCAGCGCGTCGTTTCCGTCGACGCCGTCGCACATTGCCGCGTTGTACTATCCGCGATAAAGCGAGAACTCTAAAGACGCGAGGGAGTGGTGCGATGACGACGAGAGTTGAGAAAGGAGTAGAGGGCGGGAGAGTAGGGAAAAATGGTTCGAGAAGGACTTTTTGATTTCGCCGCGTCGTCGTGCGCGCGCGGATATATTCCGACTTTTCTCCCTTTTTCTCTGATGGCGAGGGGAAATATATTTCGCTATTTCTCCGTACTGCGATCGCAGACTTATCAGATCGACATCATGGACGAAGTTACTTATATGTACAGCGTGGGTAAAATCGTTATGTAATATATGTATAAAAGTTCTCGAATGTATCTTCGCGAGGAAAAAATTTAGTTCTGACGATGATGGGGTGACGATGGGGCGATGATGGGTAGGACGTGCAAATTTGCTGAAGGAGGTTAGTAAAAAGAAGATTGCGTTACGGAGGGATGTATCATGCGTCGTGTGATTTTCACTTTGACTGAAGGATTGCAGTGTTTTTCCCAAGATTTTAGACCCCTTATCATTTCCAGATAAAGAATGTTTTGCCGATGAACCACAGTTTTTCCGATAAAGGAGACCTTCAAATTGTTACACGTGATCTTAGATTTGTTAATAAATGTTCTCACAATAAAAACATAACTTCACAAAAAATCTCTATAACACTCCTCGGAATGGATAAATAATTAATTACTAGACTATGATAGTTTACTGTGAAAAACGAAGACCACGTACAACAATTTCATGGACTCCTTTACAAGAAACACTATAGTTCATCAGTGAAACCATTTTTATTTGGAAACAAGAAGAGATCTCAATTCTCACTAACACCACTTGATGTTCACTATCCAGATAGATTCTGTATGTACGCTGAGAGAAAAAATGGCATATTAAATTAAATTTACGTTTACGGGTGGGGGAATACAGAATTAATTGCTTCGATGAATAAATTTGGTTATAACGATTAACGGCTATTAGAATGAAACAGGCTATAGTCCATTCGAGTGAATTGTTAGACCAAGTAACTAAATCTGCGTTCCCCCACCCGTAACTGTCGATTTAGTCAAATTTACTAGATTTTTCTCTCAATTTAAGAGTGTATGTAAAACATGGCGGCTTCACCACCAGAACAAGATCCATAAGGGTCGAGCAGATGTCTATCGCTCAATTGTATGGAAGAAAACTGACCTGTTTTATATATCTGTAATTAGACCATGTGAGTCGATAGCATTTTCAGATCAAAACGAGTAGTCTTGCAGATTTTTTTTTGCACCTACTTCGATTTTCAAGAATGTTACGATATCTCGAAAACATTCAAACTGTTACATACAGGTGAATAATATCAAAACTATATGTTACACATATTGTTCGATACATGCACATTTAATGATAGAAATTTCTGCAATATATCATTCTAAGATACGCCATGGAACAAAAGACTTCATAATGGAAACGGCGTAATATTGCACCAGGACGAAGCGAAATAATTTGTCGGCGGGATATTCGAAAAGTTTCTCAAAGTGTGACGTCATGAGAGAGCGCGAGCTAGAATAATATGGAATAGACGAACGGCAGTCTTCAAGGGAAACTTAGGAGTGGATCAGCTATTTCGAAATTGCACGAATCTGAAAGAATTCCGAAATGAGAGGAACGCTTGTGCGAGCGAGCATTCCCATGCACCTCGTATATCAATTGTTATCATGTAGATGGAGGAATTTGCGTAATTGCGAAGTGAAGGACACGGGAAGGGAAAATTCAATATAGCGGAAAACGTGCATATTGAAAAGTATTGAATGGTGCATCGAACTGAAATAGTAATAAAACTAAAAAAAATATTGCTTCGATTGGACAAAAAGTTTTTCATTTGACTGTCTTTTTCAGAATTGTTTTCATTTGTCTCTTCTTGTTGTACATGGCTACAGAAATGACCTCTTCCATATGATGTACGCGGGCAATGCTTATTTCTTCTTTTAACGTCAGTTAAATGAGAACATAAAATTACCTTCAAGGGAGACAGGCCATCTAGATATACAGGGTGTATTAGTATTCGTTTCGAGAATGGAAGGAATTTCATTTGAACGGTTTGATTAATAGTTAATTAACTATTACACATTTCTTCATGTGAAGTGTGAGTTTGAACTTCGAAAGTCTGTTATTTCATAATTTACTACAGCGACTTAAAGTCTGAAGTCTCGTAGTAATGGTGGTGCTGTATATTGAAAGAAAAAGGCAAACCATCCATTAACATCCTCTAACATTTCTCCTTGCGATATTTGAAAACTGATATCTAGGGAGTGCAGCGAAAGAACCTCTCAGATTTCGTTTTATTAAAAAAACCTGAGAGGTTCTCTTGGGGCACTCTGCAGTGTGCTGTGTTAGTAATCCTTTTAAGACAAGGTTCAATGAAAAAAAATGTAGGATGCCTTATTAGATAACGCATATGCTAGTCAAGGGATACATCATCATTTATGCTGAATATATACTGTATTATAAAAACAACTGTATTAAAGATTACATACCAATAAATATGAGAAGCATCATCACTGATCTCTTGATTGCTACATATTCTGGTAAAAACATATTATATCACTTTCCTCCGTCTCCACATGCATTTCGAAATAAACTCAATGGGTGACTCGTTCAAATAATATTCAACTGCATATGTATAACTAAATTCATTTAGTTATTAGTTCAAAATTTCAGCAAAGAAAAGACAAAGCTAATTTTAACGTAGACGTTCAAAAAGGGGGTTCAAAATACTCTCGTTCTTCATCTTTTCTAGCTGGCTCTGAGCCGCGCAAATTTCCCTCTTCAAAGTGTTCTGAAAGTGCAATGAATTACGAGATATTTACCTGGACACGTCTGTATGAATGGACACACCATGTGTAGCCGCGCCGGAGTTATAATGACATTTATCCCGCTGCGAGAGCGAACGATGTTATTTCGCATCAGACGCAGAAAGCATGAGTTTTCAAATGAACTAACTCCCATGAAACACCTATACGCATCTACACATACGTGTACACGTACGGTACCCGCAATAGCCGCTACACATAATACAGAAGTCGAGTCCACTTCCATACGCGACCCGCGACGCGAGGAAATAAACTTTATTTCCCCGTCCCGAAGGGGACAATGACTCGCGGAGAGAGTTGTTGTATTTGTGTTTTCCGAACGGCTACGTCAGGAACAAACAGGGACGATTCCTCTCTCACCGATACCGCGCCCCGTGCCTTAACCCCGCGCTTCACCACTCTCCGTATTTGCTGAAACTAAATCTTTTGTACCTACAGGTGCACGTAGCGCGCGATGGTTTTGCTAAATTCGATTTGGTTTCTCATCTCTCTCGGCTATTCTTTTACGTTTTCTCGGCGTATTTGCAGCGAGCGAGCAAGCGAGCGAGTGAGCTGGCTCGGAGGAGTGGGTGGCGTCGAGGGGAAGCGGTTCTCCCTTCCCCGTAAGGGTGTCTGGAGGCTATCAGGCGGCAAGTAATGGTGTTAGGAGCCCCTTGGGCCCCAGGGGCCAACACATCAGTTACTAAATGTCCGGGCTGCGAGAGCATATCGTCGGTCGATATTTCCTCTAATTATGCTAATAATTCTTTCTCGAAGGTCGATATCTTCGGGTAACCGCGGAGCTGGCGTTGAAAGAATCGTCTCGTGCTTCTCGCGACGGTGCTGGAAATATTAGATCGTGAAAATGAACGAGGATATCGCTGATGGCTTTGCAACCGATACGACGGGAGCGTCGCGTTCAGACAATTGGAAATTACAGGAAGTTGTTTAATTTTGACAAAAAAGCGATTTGCTTGAGGAAAAATTTCTTGAACACCTTTATCTCGAGCTCATTATTCGATTATCATGTTTCATTCTGATGCTAAGAGTTCATTGATAGCTTTTCTCCTCGGACACTTCAAGTATTCGCTCCGCGAGTATGAATACTGTTATACTTTAGTGAGCGTATGTGATTTTACGCACGCATGTTCGCAGCACCACCTGTTTGATGAGTCAGTACCTACTTTTCTTACGGCATTGGCTTTGCACGTACATCTAGTGTCAATGATTCTGATTGACCCGCTTTGGGTGACGGTACTCTATCGAGTCCCTCGTAACTAAAAGATTCGGCTGACTCTTTGCCATGAAGGTTAAATTTTATTGGTGCTTCATGGCAAAACAAGAAAATCCGATCGTACAGTTCAACTACGGTTGATTCAATTGAAGTACCGTCACCTAAAGCGGATCGATCAGAATCATTGGCCACAGGTGTACTTATACAAGGCTACTCATTAAACCTGCAACATAGCAAATATAACGTATACGGTTTGTGGAACTATATTATAGATGATGAGTGTGAGGTTAATCAGATTTGGCAACTGTAAAGTTGAAATTCTTAAACAGAGGTAGGTATACGTGATTCTTACCAGAACTCATTCTGATTCTAGTTAAAATCAGGAGTACCTACCTCAGTTTAACAGTTTCATCTCTGCAGTTGCTGATCCTGTTTAATCTCTCCTATTCACCACGACCAATCAACGGCGATGCCCATCATCTGTAGTCTCACAAATCGTAGACGTTTTATTTGCTATGTTGCAGGTCCAAATCCTAACTCCCTATAGAGTCCAAGATTATTTGTATGTGGCGCCATCATCGTCAATAATTTCTTTCGATGTGGGAGCATTTTATGTCTACTTTTATCAGTATTGAGTGTTATACACATACCCGGGCTTACCGTCTGATATTGACATAGGACAATACAGTATAAAGCGGTTTGTAGACTCTGGGTTGTATGCTATTGATCGGAGGCTCAATCATACCGTAGGATTAGCTCTACCGATTGCCAGGAGACGTCAGTCGTCGCGGGAGAAGTTCCCTACGGCTTGAGCACATAGCAGATGAAAAAGTATGGTGGATAACGCGTACGGTTCTGCATAATACGCGTCACCCGCCATACTTTCTCGTCTATTAAGTGCCGAGGCCCTAGAAAACATCTTTCATGACGATTGACGTTCATCAGTGGTCGATAGAGCCAATAGTATGGCGCTCTTGGGCCTTCGATCAATAGCATACATCCTAGAGTTTATAAAACGCTACATACCATCCCAAGTAGCAAAACTAATTTTATAAAGGCTGTTAGAACTGCTATACAATATATCTTATATAAACGTGAAAATCTTATAATGTGGCTATAACCCACTATACAATGTCTTTACAACCAAAAAGGGCCCCGGTTTATACAACAGTTCAGTACTTTTAGAAGATCCTTTAGTAAACTACACAGATAATAAATGAGATAGACGGTTGATGATAAATGGTTATAAGAGATAATCAATGTGACGATTATAAAACTGCCCTATAAGTATGTCTTCAGGAGAATACTTATACAATACATTTACAAAACTGTTTGAGAACTGCTATAAAACTATTGCATAGTAGTGCTATTATTCTGCGGCTTAAGTGTATTTTACTTTTTATCGCCTCGAGTTGTGGCGAAAAAAAAGTGACGTCGCCATCCGTCGGTATACGTCCACAGGCCTGCCAACCCGCCTTAGAGGTGTCGGTTTTTTTTATACCCTACCGGGACTCGAACCTGCGGTCTTCAGAATGAGCTGCTTCGAAACTGGGAATGCTTTCGCACTCTACCAATTGAGCCACCGACTCTTCAAGTTGTGTCGGTCGACTCCAGTTATATATAGAAACCGGACATGACAATGACTGCTCTCGAAGGTTCTTCTTAATCACATTCATGGTATTTGTTCCATATAAGACGAACAAATTGTTTACGAGGCAGCGCTGTTTCTCCATATATGTACGTTCGGACTCACTGCCATACATGCTCACTAGAGTATAACAGTGTTCGTATGCACGGAGCGAATTCGACCTTTTCTCTGGATATGATGTCTATCAGCGTGTGGATATTTCTGTTTGCAAACTAGGTCAAAGCTGGGTTCACGAATATATCGTAAGAGTATCGATGAGTGTATTATTGACGTTAATTATGTGCATAGATTGTGCGAAGCATTTTATTTAGGTTAGCTGTATTGATGAGTAATCATAACGATTTAATTTCAACTTTTTATCAGTTTGAAGACTTGGAACCAGTTTTGCCGGGAAGGAAAATACAAATTTAAACTGCAGCTGTAACCAAATCATTATCGGATCTTATTTTTACTCGCTTTAATAAGTTTCGGGATCAAGCAAAGGGTCAAATTAAAATCTGGTACAGTCTTCCTAACTAGCGCTTTCCAGTTAGTCCCCGAAATGGGGCATCGTTAACAAGCAATCCTGAATCCTCATTAAAGTTGTTTGTCAAAATCCGATTACAGTCGAGCTTCATTTATTTTAGCTCGACATAGTTACTATCGCTTTGCGGACTTTATCGGGGTCACTTTTCGCTATTTTACTTCAAATACGATGCTGACTTATCACTCTATTGTTACGTAGTATAATATAATATAGACTTGTGTGAGCGCAGAAATGAGCCTACATCGTATAAAAAATACAAAGCAAAGAAATTTTGATCTCATAAAATATCTAAAACTCGATTGCACCAAATACATTTTTTATTTGGACCTTGTAGGATATTTCGTCTTTGACTTTAACACGGGAACTTATCGTAAAACGATTTTCCACGATAATCAATTATTCGCAAATATTCCTATTGCATAGATTCAATGAACTTCAATTTACTATTTCCGTACGCGCGCGCGCATCCTGATTTTGTTCTCATCTTGTTAAGAGGACCGATCGTGCGAACTTCTTCATCACTTCCTGCCGCGTATATACTCAGCTGTCGCGGTTGCTGAGAACTGGTATTTACTACAATACGACGCAACAGTCTCTCTCTCTCCCTATCTCAGCTGCGGTCATGATCTAAAACGTAGTTAGTCGAAACTTTGCATTTACTCGGAATGCGCTGATCGGAGTTGATCCAGTTACACGTATGCGTATTCGCGAAGGAGATATTCAAAAGTTTATCGGCTTCACAGTCACGTGGTTATACACGCAAGAATGAGATATGGTAAAAAACGTTTTACCTTTTCGACGCGATTTTATTTTCTCAATAACAATATCTTAAAACATATCTATTTAAGTTACGAGACATACTGAGAAATTCATATTTTTCTTAAAGTTGGCCCTGGAAAAGGTATACGGAGAAAAATGAAGTTGAAATGACGAGCACTGGATGCCTGAATTCTGGTACTACATATCATTTTGTATTGCGTTACACGCGCTTCGTATGGTGCTGCAGTGATAATTCAAAACTATGAAAATATTGCCATACAGAATAGCATTTCATTCTCGGCGTATAGCAAACTTTAATGCAATGTCGCATATTTGTAAATAATTTGGAAGGCTGTACTACGATAAATGTCAACGGCTGTATTGTAAAAACCGCCATATAGCGGTATTATAAAAAATGCCAATTAGCTGTATTACAAAAAATGTCAATGGTCGTACTGTAGAAAATGCCACGCGATGGCTGTATTGCAAAATGCCAAATTATCTTAAAATACAGCACGTTAGATTAATGTTTGCTATACGCAGTGAATGAAATGCTATTCTGTATGGCAATATTTTTTTATAATTTTGAGTTGTCATTACAGTGCCATAAAAAGCGTACGTAATGCCATACAAAAAGCATATAGTGCCAGAATTCGGGCATCCAATGCTTGTCATTTCAACTTCATTTTTTTTCGTGTATTCGAATTTTCTTAAAATTCAAACGATCGCTTGTTTCGAATAACCAACTTTATCTGGACTACCTCATTCATCCATTTTTCTCTTTCCCATCCTCGCTCTCAAGCTGAGTGCGAGATCCTCATTACGGAGAAATGAAAAATCAATCGCTGCTGCGCCAATTGCGGGAACGGCCATCCACACACGGCTTAAATGACAGTCGCTGGCACATATAATAAATATTAAAGGAATAGCTGGTGTTCCAGCGAGATTAAGCGAGGCTTAAAGTTGAGCGCTTTAAATGTTTCTAGTATATATGCCCACACTTGAACGGTACGATACATTTAATGACGCGGAATTGCACGAAATTAGCATCCATCGTTCTTCGGAGCAAAGGGTGAATATTTTTCGTTACGACGAACGAGTGAAAAATCAATAGAAAACTAGATGGGAGTACACGAGAGAGAGAAGTACGTATTTTAACCGCATTAAACTTTCAGTAGTCTGCTTCAACCTCGCGTCCCTTTAGGTCACGTGAAAAGGTACGAAATTAGCATACCTACGTCCCTTTCAAGTAGCGGGTGAGAGTTTCCGCTGCAAGAGTGGAATGGAAAAATGAATCTGTGATTCAATTGCGGCGACATACGTGTATATTCGTGATCTTGATTAAAATGTTATATTATCAAACTCATGCTGAATAATATTTTAAGCGAAGAAGACGTGACCTGAAATTCATTATTTGACAGCATGTTTCGTGTTACGAAAATCGAAAAACAGTTAATTAATAATCAATAAATGTAGTTTCAAATACGGCAAACTAAATATTTCGTTGGGACGAGAAAATATATGGTAATTATTAAAATCTTTGTTTCATTCAAATGGTTGCTTCAAAGGATTTAATTTTACCAAATAAATATCGTAATAGTTAACGAATATTTACTTGATTCAATAAAATGTTTATTTCGCCATATCCAAACAAACATTTATTAACTACAAATAAACTGTTTTTTCGGTAAAGGATCCATGACCTCGAGTTACGAGGAGATATTATACTGGGGGTTGACAGCTTTAATTGTAGCTTTAACTCGTTATATTTAATTCAGCAAAGGAAAGGTCCTTCGTCAATTCAACACTTCACGCTAAAAAGTCTTCACGAAAGGTCGTTTACTCCTGATCGACAAGAAACAACGAAAGAAGCAGGCATTCCCTTCAAGGACTTCAATCTTCCAGCAGCCCATTCACACAAAGGCAGTCTATTTTTACGATGTGATGTGTGTGCTCGATTCGATTGGATTCGATTAATCCGCGTCATACACGTATTAACTTACCTCGAAAAAAGATCGTTGCTCGCGTCACGTCGAAATGAAAAAGTTAATCGTTCGTCGGTGCAACTTTAACACGGAGTGCTTTTCGATGTCCAGCTGTTTCATTAGAAAATTATTAACCCCTATCAATCCAAGTCCCGGGAGAAAAACGCGACGGTCGGGTCGTGCAGTAGCCATTTGTAACGTGATCGAAGGGCATCGGTATCGACGAGCCGTAGGCAAGGTTATTTATAATTTAGAAGTTCGTACACATTCGCGGAAGGCCGCGCGAGGGGGTATAACGAGCTCGGCCGAGCCGTCCTTTTTTAGCCGTGCCAGACGTCTATACGATTACTCGGAAACCTCACTTAACGACAGAACTTTATGTTCGTTTTTCACGCGATATCGCGCTTTCGCGCACTGCCGCGGCGCTATCCTATATGTCAGAATTAGTCGGAGTCTGCGATAGAGCATCCGATACAATCCGCCCGTCGCTTTCGCCTACCTGATCTTGCGCGAATGTTCATACTTGCTTGACGCGTATTTGCGGTTGGAATTGGTCCTGAAACGAGCTAACTGATGATCTCTCAGGGAAAATTTACAGCCGGTGGATAAAGGGCTCGGCCACTGGTATAATATCCGTCGCTAGATAAACGAGGATCTATTGTTGCACTTATTGTTAGTACTATTTCAAAACGAGAATTGCACTGCAGCTGTAATAATCATAATTCTTCTTAGTAAAATACTATATTTATTGTAAAATATAAAAGACATTTATTAACGTAAATTTATTAATGTAAAATAGGAAAAAAAATATATGAGACTAGACTTTACTCGCCAGGAAAGAAATATAAATCACTATATTATCTTATTATCTATGAACTTTTGGCTCGTATTTATACTTTTCTGAAGATTATATTTTTATTTAAAACAAAGTCTTATATTGACGTAGGCCAAAGGTTCATAACTAATAAGATAATAGTGATTCAAGTTTCTTTTTTGGCGAGTAAGTTTAGCATCATATAATATAACGTACTAAAAAATGATACGAATATTGATCTAGGATTCGTATTAAATTTCAATTCCAAATTATACTCCAGCATATCGTCATTCATCTACCGAGCGTGGTATCGGTTCGATTGTGCAACCCTTCTCGGAGCACAATAAGTTCCGCCAGAAAATGATAATCTAATATAAGTAGATAACGTCAAGTGAAGATTATCCTACAAAATATCATCCCTCCTCTTCCTTGTATCCATTCCCCATTCGACATCATTTGTCAGACCTATCTTATCTTTCCTGATGATTAGGGAATCTCAGCTTAAATCCATACGACTAATCAGTGAGTTTAGATTATGAACTATCATTTCTATAAGATTTTGATAACCCTGCTGCAGTACTAAGGGATGATATTTAAATCAGGCTCTGATTTATTATAAACTAGCTTTCCATGTACATCGCTATCATTAATTGATGTTAATATACCAGCTGAATATTACAACCCCTTATGTGTGGTACATTAAGTTCCGACGAGAAACCATAATCTATTTTTACACAGTTAAAGTTCAGCAAAGTATTCTGCAAAATGTTATTCCGCCTCGCCCCTTCGTCCCCTTGCCTCACGATGTCATTTACCAGACCTATTATCTGTCCTAACGATTAGGAAGTCGCGTCTCCCCGAATGTAGACGTCACCCTTATACGACCAACCGGACGAGCACGAGCTTCAGTCGTTAAATGCTCGTTATCCCATGAAAGATGGATCGAAAGAGTTTATCGGAACGGCTTTCCGCGAGTCGCGGGCTCTCCCCGTCGGAGATAATCACGAAATCAGCAAAATCGCGAGGGCGAACTTGACGCTGGTCTAAACTCACCGGAATCTCCGTTGTAATTTATATTCTCGCCGTCCTCGCGACGCCACATGATGTAGGGCTCGGGGTGGCCGGTCGCCTTGCAGTTCAGGGTGACGTTGGACGCCTCGCGGACCACCATATCCGTGCTCGTCTCTTTGGCTATGATGGTGGGTGGCACTGGGAAACCAAAGTGCGACGAATCAGTGACACATTGCAATGGTACATTTCTTTCCAGATACAGCTTCATTGTGTACCAAGGGATGAAGTAGTTACAGTGTATATTCGAGGAAGCTTGACATAGGCTATATACCGTAGTACACTCTCTAAATCGTAAAAAATCTCTAAGCCCTGCCCCTCTAGCAGTTGTCAAAACATGACGGGGGTCGAGTCCGAAAGATATGTTGAACATCGCAGCACTTTAATTGTTGAAATGATACAAAATTATGAGTTTCGATGTGTATCCTTAAGATTAAAATATTCTATTGTACTTTTTGGCAATAATTACTATACGTCTCATCTTTGTGACGATAACTGGTGCGCTAATTTCGGAACGCAGTAACGATAACTAATGTTTGACATTCCCCGCGTGGCTACGTATTTACGTTTTCCTGGCGATTGGGACTTAGGAATTTTCTTTAAAAGCTATTATCGAGCACTAAAAGTCGCTCGAACCAATCATATCGCATCCTTGGGTCGACAACCAATAGTGTATGATTTAGAGTATATTATACTACTGCATATCGCCTATGTCAAACTTCAACGAATACATACTGTATAGTCCAAAGTATAGAAAGGGATTTGTTAATTTCGACGTACCAACAACTTGTAGGTAACCCTGTCGGCTTCGCATGGGATCCGTGTTCAATTGGCACATGTACCAACCACGATCCACCTCTTTGACGTTTTTGATGTGAAGATACCAAGACCTGTGATCGTTGTACGAAAGGGAGATACGTGGATTCTGGGTGATGACATTATGGTGGATTGAAAGTATGGTTTGTGTACCGACGCGTACCCAAGCCACCTGAAACACACGAGTCGAACGGTTGTTTGATGCGAAGTTTACTTCTATGAGTCGGTTGTTAAAATGAGATATTTGTATTGCCTGATAATGAATGCTCAGTTATTATAAAACAGCCAAGTATTCGATCGAGAAGATCGTTTATTAGACTTATTGGTCATTGGTGAAAAGTTTGTAAAGTTTCGGATCAGTATTAGGTATATACAAGTGTGTGTATACGTAGATACTATATTTACGTTGTATACCTACAGCTGTTCAGAAGACTTTTATTTATCTATCAGTAAGGGTCAAAAGTTAATTAATACACAGTATAATCGTGCTTGAAGTTAATACTACCCTATAAATTGACCTACATTTGGAAACAATACATCTGATTATGCATGTCATGAATTTCGCGTGCGTTCCATCACTGTATTCACGACAGCGCCGTGCCGGTCTTAAAGTAAATTTTCACGTGTGTCATTTATCACGAGGGAACCACATGACCTGGCATTTTGCCTTTGATGGCGGGTAATATGTCGCCCCGGGCATTTTAACAATAGCATAATTAATTGATTTTCCTTCCTGTACGTTCCACCGCGACTCAACTCGATTTACTTAATAACCGGTGGGTAGTGTTTATACAGCATTATACTAGTTTGCGCTACTGGATGTTTCCAGACAGGACAAAAGGCCAATTGACAAAAAACTTCTCTCGACGTCCGAAAGGTATTACTGAGCGAAGGCGAATGTGAGTTTAAAGAGAGTGCAGGGCGATAGGCAAGTTTGATTTCATTCCCAAGTGTCGTTGTAAAAGAAATTTTTGTATAACGAAGCGTAATTACCTTGTATGACCGGAGATTGTCTACAACGCAGGCTAATAAGGCATCCCGCCCTTCGCTCACCGTCACATTTGGTATTGCTTCAGCAAATGTTGGCAATTTTGGATCTGTAAATGAATAAAGGGTAAATTAAATACACCGTGATATTTTCGAATTAGTTAAAATTATTGTAATATTTTTATTACGATATAATTCATGAAATCCAACAACCAATTCAGAGATAAGAAACTCGAAAGTAATCCTTTTCTTGCTAAAAATTGTAATATTTATTCTTATTATACTGCTTATTTATAATTAAATTATGACGTTATAACTATTGGCATTGGGTTACGAAATAAGACAATTTTTGAAAATCAAATATGTACATATATGCACATGCTTATAAGAGGTCGTTCATATGTATATAATTGTATGCGAATTTTCAAAATTGTTACCCCTCCTCCCCCCTCTAACAAGGATGCGACGTTATATATGAATGATCTCTGATCAGTAAATTGAAAATATCCTAAGTTTCTATTATTTCAATAATACCTTTATATTAATCAAGAAAAAGGGAAATAGATAGATAGGTAGATAATGAATTACTGTATGATCTAAAATAAGAAAAGAAGAAAGAGAGGAGGGGGTGGGTGGGGGGGGGGGTGAGCTAAAGTTTTCACTCTGAAAGACGCGCTCTGTACCTAAGGGTAATCGAAAACCACAGGAACTCTCTTGGTGTTCTTTACACCTAAGATGTGACGTTAATTATGCCGACGATGTATTCTGTACTAGTTTACCATGATAATTACTATAAGCAGGTAGTTTGGAAACTCTTGAAGCAGCGCTCACGCTCATGCACACACAATGATCTTAATGAGCATATGCCATATTCCTATGTGTCACACAGCCTTTTGAAATTGTTTATACATGTATGACTTATGTTCACTAGATTATTGGCTTTTAAGTTATTATCCCATAACCGCGCGAAACACAAGCCGTCCATTAAATAATGGAATTCGGAAACCGAATCACACCACACAAGCTGCTTTTCCTGATCCCCAGGCTTTGCTTTGTAGTAGTCAATCTATTATAAAAGAAGGGGGTAGATAAACAAATTGGAGTGGGGTTTAATATGTCGTTTCTGGTGATCAAAAAGGTAAGATCCAAAGTTCTCGTATCCTCACATAATCTTGAAAAAATCTTTGAAATAGATTTATGTCATTTCTTATTTTGTCGGAGGAAAAAAAGTGTATGGGCAAAAATTGTAGAATTCGAAATTTGTAACATTTTTTATTTGAAGCCGAACTCTTTTTATTTAGTTCTCAAAAAAGTAGAGGGCGCCAAAGTTTCCAAAAGTTATAAACAATATATATGTTTGTAATAGATTTTTTCGAGATCTACAAGTTTTACGAAACAAATTTCGGTTTAAATCAATTTTTGAAGGTCGAAATACGGAGAAACTGATTTTTGCAAACTTTGGTGCCCTCTATATCTTCTTGGGAATGAACTACACAAAGTTCGGCCTTGGACAAAAAATGTTGCAAATTTCGAGCTCTACAATTTCTGTCCTGCATTTTTTTCCCTCTGACGAACAGAAAACGAGATAAATCGATTATAAAATTTTTTCAATGTGGCAGAAAGGGACACACGGGAATACGGGAACTTGGGATTTTACCTTTTTTGACCACCAGAAGCGACATATCAAAAATTCAGTCCAACGTTAATTTTTTTTATCTCAAATGACTTATCGACACTACTATTCATCTTGCTTCCCGACTTAGAGCATAAGATATTAAAATCCTTCCGATCTATCGAAAAATAAATAAATAAAGACACATCCTCAATTTTTATTGGAATAGAAGAGTTGTTGTAGTAACTAAACAGAAGGACAATATAGGATACATTCGGTATGTATGAAATAAATAAGACTGAATAAAACAAAAGAATTCTTCGCTTTGCAGGTAGGTAATCCGATTCGTATACGTATAACATGCGAAGCTTGCCAATTCGCTGTATAGTTAGCAAACCGAGTAACGACCTTTACAATTGCAGTGTATCCATTCACGCACGGTCCCTTGTTTGCGAAATAGTAACGATCTTAACAAGATTTTACTACCTCACGCCGGCACAGCGTGACCTACGTGCGTACCCTCTAGGTACGACGGATTACCACGATACTTTACGAGCGCCCGATATATATAACAGATGTAAATATCTTCAACAAGACCCTGCGGTGAAACGTACAAATGCAGCGGGGCAATTTGACGCACAGCTTATACAGAGTTAGATGATCGCTTCCTCTTCCGGTTCCTCGCTACCGAGGATATCGACACTCGATCTGGACTCCTTATTTACCGTCAGAGACGTGAATATCTACGGAAAGACGAAATCGATGGTTGTATTCATATATTCTTCTCTCTCCTTTGACCTACTACTTCCCGCTCCTCGGTTCATTCCCACTGTTTTCTTAGCTCCCGTTGGCACTTCTGACCGCATAGCACAATAGCTCGGGAGTGAGTCAGACGCAATAGTTTTTCATCGAGGACTTCCCTCGTCCCTTTATCTCGTCTTTCGACTTTCTATTCGTATTCGTTCTTTACACCTCATCTTTCTCTCTTTCTCCGTCGTACTTCCTTCTTTTCTAGCTATCGCGCAGCCTGTCGCGTTACTCTCCAGCCGGAGTATTTACACAGTGGATGTTTCTCCAACCAAGCACGAGGGAATAGAGATCGTCCGAGTGGCGAGTAAGTGAGTTTTCGTAATTTTAAAGAAAGCTTTCACATCCGCTGCAACTTTCGCACCTTCTCCTTCTCTCTCTTTTACCCTTTCCCTCTCCTTTTTTTTCTGAGAAGTGCGGTACTCGGAAAGTAGTACGCACGATTTACCGCAGATAGAGTACCTACCCATTGTACTTGGATAGCTATTTACATACATATGTACACGTATGTACCCGCGTCGTAACGGAAATTGGTGGTGATGAGACCCTCGTTATCCTTGTCAGTACATGGTGACGAGCGCTAGTGTGCTTTGATAGTGGTGTATATATACATATATATATAATAGTGGTGTAATTCTCTTACAGTACTGATAGTTTCTAACTCGAATCTATTTGGGGGCATAATTGGGTAGGTATAACGAACACAACATATCGAGTACCCTTTAGTAACACGTTAGTACCGCGTTTGGTGCCTTAGTGAGCATACTCTTTAGGAATCGTAACATCGTATATGTGCCTCACTACGTATCATTCTTTAGGGATCTGTGGTTTCGTCGCAGTGCCACGAGTTACGTGTATTTATATGGAGCGATGTTGTATGTGGCCTGGGAGGCTATAAAATATAATATCCCCATGAAAAATGCTTTTGGTTTGAATTTTATGGGCAAATGTTTGATGTAATAGATTATCAGAAAGGTTAAAAATCAAAGTGTGGCCTGGGGGGCCTGATATTCCATCATCCATGGTGGCAGTGTACGTGTTAAACTACACAGTGCTATTCTCAGACACGTGTAAAATATTCTTGAAAAATACGCAATATATGGATGTTCCGTGGCTACCCTCAATAACCCGTACTCGACTTCCAAAGTAGGACTCATTAGTAAGCACATTCCCAGGTAGTTCTTTACGAAGGAAACATGGAAATGTAGAAACTATTACCACACCAGTCGGAAGGAAAAATTTGTAAGTAAACTCATCACAGAAAATTACGCCTCAATGGCTAAAATGGAAAGTCAAGAAAGCCGGTATGCCAGAATGGTATGTGGATATTCATTGAAACCAAATTAGGAAGGACCTAGTCGAGGTAATTATGTTCCATAAGAAAATTGTATGGAAACTCTAAACATGCCGTGTGGATTTAGCGTAAATAAGGATTTCGAGGGAGAAATATAACATTGATATTTTCCTTTAGGACACCCAGTATGTACTACTTATCTGGGTGTTTCAATTAATTCTATAGAATCTTGAGAACGGCTTCGCGTACAGAATGAAAGTATCCGAGCGCCTATCGAATGATTTATCATACGGAGGTGAGAGTTCATTTTATATGAGTGTTGTGATCTTGCATGTGCGGCTAACAGTATTTTTCTGCTATAAAACAGTAAGCAAAATATTGGAAAATGTATAAACATACGTATTTTGAACCTCCAATAGATGCCAAATATTAAAATTGAGAGAAATCTGAATAAAAAAATATGTCAGGAAAAATGTGTCAGGCATTAATGGGTTAAACTGTACTTTGTCCCGTTCAGCTAACGCTTTCGCGTGGTCTAGGCTGCATAACACATTCTCTCGTGTCATACAGCAACAATTTGTGGCAATATCATCATCACAGTACGCGCAACGCGTTGATGGAAACATAGTTTGCGGGCGCAGGATTATTAGTTTCGTATTTGAAGGGTCGCGTGTGGACTGAACCGCATCAGTGCATGTATCGTGTTCGCATGGGCCGTGAGTCCTGGTCAATTATCACATTCTCGGTAGATAGATGGGTATCGGTTACGTAGACACAATCGGTCTGAAAAGTTAACGAACGTTTGTGTACGCCGTAAGTGCAGTACAGATACGAGAGATTCTTGCGGCGAATTTCAGAAATGTCGACAGTGATGCTCTTTGTCAGCTTTTCGGTCTTTGTTTCGAAAATTTGACGAAATCTGTTCATCGAAGCAAACGCAAACCCGATAATTTTATTTCACGGACGACGCGCCACGGGCTTCGCTTTGTATAATGTACGAGTCGAAATACACACGGCATCGATTTTGTTTTGGAAGTGTTTTTTTCATCGCGCGATTGAAGTAGAATATACCAGAGAGACTTCCTCGCGCCGTGAAATGTCGTTAGCGTGTTCCGCCCAAACTTTGCCACGCGACAAAGTACCGCTAGTGCGTTCTGCTCCGATTGCGCGATTAAAAATTGTTCGTGCGCTGTCACCGTATTAAATTGGAGTTTTATTTCCGTATCGTCGGCGGGGGGTAAACTTTTCAATGTGGAGCCAGTTATTGCTAATAAAACCGATGGAAATAGGAATAAAATTTCGTTGAAACAGTGTCGATTTATGAAACAGGAGTCTCGCATTTGTTTTAGTATCTATGTACTCATTATAGGGTATATGCCCGAGAAAAAAATACTACAAAAGAATCATCGGGTTCTAAATATATATTTTCCAGAAAGTATTACAGATATACTAATAAATGACATATCAATAGAAAGGGAAAATATTCAAGTTTTTGAGCATACCATTACAAATGTTCGATGTGGGCTCCTCGTGTCACACGACATATATCCAAACGATAGTTCAGTTCGATCAATACACGCTGCAATGTGTGTCGATCGATACTTTTAACAGCAGTCGTAATGCGTACTCGGAGTTGATCCAGTGTTGTTGGCAATGGTGGTACGTAAACCTTATCTTTAATGCACCCCCAAAGAAAAAAATCGTATAGTATAAGGCCGGGAGACCTGGGAGGCCACGCGAGCAATATCAAATCTTGATCAGCACATCGGCCAATCTAACGGTGAGGAAGTTCCTCGTTTAGATATTGACGGATCTCATTATACCAGTAAGGCGGAGCTCCATCTTGTTGGAATGGGCATGTTCACGATTTTTTTTTGCTTATTCGTTAATACTTTTTGTGCTTATTAATAAGATGTGTTTGTTTTTTTTCTGAGCACTAATTTCTTTATTTTTAGTGTTTAAAGTTTGACTTCAATTCAAACGAAATCCTTAGTGACGTCACTAAAGCTACTGGCAACGACCCAAACCCGGGTTTGTGAGTGGTGGAGAATCTGTTGCCCATCTCTGATTGGTCAGTTAAAATGGCGGTGAAAGTGCGACGCTTTAAAACGAATGCCCTTTTTAACATCTCAAAAATACTGGAAAAACATTATTTTAATGACCCATTTTTTACCTACATTACTTTAATACCCTAATCTTGCGATTCATGCACTTTAAACAGCTGTACAAAAAGTTTTGAACATGCCCATTAAACCTGAATATTTTCCCTCTTTCTATTGACATGTCATTTATTATTATATCTGTAATACTTTCTGAAAAATATATTTTTAAAAGCCGATTATTTTTTTGTAGTAACCCTGTATCAGCATAGAGCTCGTAGTTTTATATTGATTCTCGTAATACTTTTTCGAGATTTAAACTACCTACGTGTGTACAATTTTTTTCGTCTAACACGGATGCCACACCGAGAACAATAATTAGGTTGAGATGATAAAACGCATCTAGTTAATTGCGTTTAGTTATTCTAACCAAAATACAGGCCAGTGTAACAAAATATTTAGTTATTCTAACCAAATGTTTAATTATTCGAACTAAAAAATGGTCAGTTTAACCAAACAAATTTCTACACAGTAAAACAGTGATCAAATTTTCTACATTTTTTCTTAATTTATGTATATTATATTAAGGGGTTGCATTGAAAGCCGCTGATTTTTCTTGTTTCTCAAACATTATGTCGTAATAAAATATGTGAATACCTCAATCGAAGTATTTGCCTTCGGAAGCTGTAACTTTTTCTCACTTTTCTGGCAGAAGTTGAATTCCGCGACGAAAGTATTGTCTACTTTTTGAGCTAATCCACTCAGCAACTCAATTTTTGACTTCTTGGGAATTATGGAAGTGTGTATCTTCCAAGTCGTGTTGCATCGATCTAAATAAATGATAATCACTCGAGGCCAGGTCTGGAAAATACGTTGAATGCGGGAGAACTTCCCATTCAAACTCCATCAATGTTTCATGCTTTATGAACAAAGAAATCGAGACGTTCAGACGATTAGCAATGGTATTTTCGTCAACTCATGTAGCAGCCACTTTTCTTCTTTTTCAATATTTCCCATGGCATATTGATGTCGCAAATTATAGATTCGTATCGACTTCAAGCTGCTGATCCAATTCTTTAAGCGTTTCAGTAGGGTTTTCTTCCAACAGAGCTTTCAGTTGTTCACCTTCGAACTTCTTTGTTTGACCTGGCCACTGTCTGTCGTGAACATCACAGTTCCCACTCTTGAAGCGACGAAACCAGTCTCTACATATAGTCCAAGAGCTAGCGACAAAATCGAGTGAGGTATTTTAAGATTGCTAAAAATTTGTAAATAGATGTTTAAATAGTAGTAAATGGGAACGGTAATGACCTATCAAGACATACCGGGTTGCGTCATTGAAAAGTTAATATTTCAAAGTTCAAAAAAAAAAAAAAATCATGTTGCTTCTACAAAGCTATAATTTATAGGGGATGTTCATTCATCTATTTTAAGGAGCTATGTAAAAGGACAGGTGATTCTGCTGGTTGCAAGTGACTGCCAGGCGAGCATACCGTATGTCCCACTCTGTACGGGCCAGTTTGAAGTTACCTTCGGGGAGGCTTGGTCGGTACTTGAGTCATTTAATACCGATAGAAGTCGAGTCGATAGTTAGAGTTGGTGTCAATTCAGGAGATCGAAGCGTCTAACCTCGAAATTATGAATTTGTGAATTATGGTGAGTAATTTCCATTATTCACAAATTCATAATTTCGAAGTTAGACGCTTCGATCACCCGAATTGACACCAACTCTAACTACCGACTCGACTTCTACCGGTATTAAATGACTCAAGTACCGACCAAGTCTCCCCGAAGGTAACTTCAAACTGGCCCGTACAGAGAATTAGTGGGACATACGTTATTAGTGCGACTCTGATAGCACTATTACCTACCTACCGCATGTCCCGCGCTGGACCTGACCAGTTGCAGAGAACTTGAAATTTACCTTCGGGCAGGCTTGGTCGGTATTCGAGCCACTTTTACCGGTAGAAGTCGAGTCGGTAATTAGAGTTGGTGTCAATTCGGGAGATCGAAGCGTCTAACCTCGCATTAATATGCTCGCCTGGCGGTCACTTGCAACCAGCAGAATCACCTGTCCTTTTACATAGTTCCTTAAAATAGATGAATAAGCATCCCCTATAAATTATAGCTTTGTAGAAGCAACATAATTTTTTGTTCTTTTTTGAACTTTGAAATATTAATTTTTCAATGACGTAACCCGGTATGTCTTGACAGGTCATTACCGTTCCCATTTACTACTATTTAAACATCTATTTACCAATTTCTAGCAACCTTAAAATATCTCACTCGATTTTGTAGCTAGCTCTCCGACTAATACTGTTTCTGATGGAGCAGATTCAGCATAAGTTTGCACAAGTAATTGATGAGCTGCAGCAGCACTTTTATTTAAAATTAAAGTAGTGTAGTGGTACACATCGAAAAAACAACTTGTCGCGTTCCATTTTCTTTGGTTATAGACATAGACTTATATTAATCAAAAATGGCAGTATAGTGACTGAATCCTAATGAGAAATGTCCATAATTTTAAGTGATACGAGAAGTATTAATCGCTGCGTACGACATATGTAAGTATTGGCCATCTACAGGAGAACAGCGGCTTTCAATGCAAACTCCTAATCCTTTACCCTCGAACATACTGTACGTATAGAGAAAACTATTTGGTCGGTTATTTTTTTAATGCTGAATAAAAATTGCTAATATAATAAGATACATCTATTTTCAAAACCAAGCACAAAATAATCTTAGATCTACATATAACGATCTATTAATCGATATCCTGAAAATGAAAAGAGTCTCATATAGGAAAAACATTTCTTCCAATTACGACATGCGCCAGACGGCACCTTCCTTCGATTACATTTCAGATTCAAATTTTTCCTCCTCCGTAAGCATAGGTAGAAGCGTAACCTGCTCGATACAGTTCGCTCTATAGACTCGAGAAATTGTGCACAGCATCCGAGCGGTATAAGAAGTTAAAAGCGCGTTCCACATTTCCGATTGCTCCCACCTCCAATTTCGATCAGCACCGATTGTAGTTTTGAAACTAGCTCCGCGATTGTTCCACGCGCTATTTCGTCCAGCTCAGCCAGAAGTTTCTCGAGAGACTCGGTGTACCGGGGTCTAGCGTAAGAAATTGGGCGGACCGGTAGAGCCGGTCCGATAAGTAGGTGTGGAGCCCGGATGGAGGGAGCTGGTTCGTTCGGAAATTACCGACTTGGAGGAGGCCGTTTGAAAAAGCTTATCGTATCTCGTTCTACGCTCGAGGTTGTCGCGAACTATCGATTCGTACGTCTTATCGGCGGAGGAAGAGATAGTAGCGAAAAATCGCCCAGTGACTTATCGAAAATGGTTTTAGATCGGTGAACTTAAGTACGTGAAAGACCCTCATTTTACTCGAAGGAATATACTTATATACAGTGTGAGTCAAATGTCTGGAGCAATGGGAAAACCAGAAAATTCTGGGGAAAACGCTCGGACACGTCAATCACTATTTTTTGGGGGAACAATTTTAGTGTATTCGGTTGCTCAAAAATGTGACGTGTGGTGGCGCTGCAGGCCTTAGGTCGAATTTTTCAAATTGCATGTGGTATTTTTTATTGCATATTCTGAAAGGTGAGGCTTTTCTGAGTATTTTGGTATGCCATGTGTGGGGGGTTGATACATGAATTTTTTGAGAAATTTGAAAAAAAGAGTTTTTGATTTTGAAAAAACTGATGCGGTTTTAAACCAGCGCGTTTGAAGGTTCCGCTTGCTCCGTCTGGCAGAGTGGCCGAGGAGTGGGGGAAACACCTATTCGCAGAAGAGGGCTAAAGCGCAGGGCAACTTCGTCTCTATTGCAGTAGCTGGTGGGAGAAGCAAGCGGAACCTTCAAACGCGCTGGTTTAAAACCGCATCAGTTTTTTCAAAATTTCTCAAAAAATAGATATATATCAACCCCCTACACATGGCATACCAAAATACTCAGAAAAGCCTCACCTTTCAGAATATGCAATAAAAAATACCACATGCAATTTGAAAAATTCGACCTAAGGCCTGCAGCGCCACCACACGTCACATTTTTGAGCAACCGAATACACTAAAATTTTTCCCCCAAAAAATAGTGATTAACGTGTCCGAGCGTTTTCCCCAGAATTTTCTGGTTTTCCCATTGCTCTAGACATTTGACTCACACTGTATAACGTTAGATACATCCTTCATTATATACCTATGTCTCGTATCGTTTACTCTCTCTTAAGATACATATAATATGTACGAGCCCCGTCCCGCTTCAGTTGGCCCACCCACTAAAATAACAATTATTAAATGAATTGTATAGTTATTGCTGACTTATATTTAGTCTAGGTTGAAATGTAATATTTTGTAGTACACTGCACGGCACAATGTGTTTCATAATGTACAATTTGAAAAAAAAATCAGAATTGAAGAAAATAACGCTTTTGATCATATTTTATCCGCCAGCTATTTCGAGCATTTCGAGCATTATATACGAATTAATTATTTAATTAATTAATTACGAATTGCGGCCGTTATTAAAAACAAAGGCGATGTTACCCAGTGGTGAATTTTTCAAGATTTGCAATATTTTTTTCATTTTGTTTGCAGTTTATTATCGTAACATGAATAAACTGCTACTAGGTCTTAAGCTCTGTGAAAGTGTTGGTTGAAAAATAAATAACGTGCATATTAACATGAACTTTAGATTTATCTTGATTGGGTGCCAATAAATGGAAAAATGTTGTAACTGGGCCAACTGAAGCGGGACCGGGCTCGTATATGCAATGAATTGATCCCGCGGTAATAGATGAATCATCTTCAATATCGCGATTAAACCAGTTACGTATGAATGTTTAATCCATATTGGCGGAGAATTCTTTCTGGGGCATTCTTTTGAAAGGAAGTATTCTACCAATTTAAACTGAGAATTAATCGATAACGATATAATCGTATAATTGAAGTGGATATTTCTTTTCTAACGTATTTCTATTATTATTATATTTCAAGATAGTAATTTAATAAATCAATTCGGCGGATGCCGAATAGAGTATCCGCATGGATATCCGACGTATAGGTTAAAAGTGGAAGAAATGGAAATTTCGACTAATTTTAGGCTTAATGTCGGATCTTCATTTTAATGTAAGTAGAACGTATATTGGTCCTCTGAGTTTTAGCAATAATACAACATTAAAGTTCGCAATAGGTTCAAAATTTCGACTCGGAAAATCTTTGTTTATTTACTCATTGCATTATTGATTTCATAGGATATCGATTACTATATCAACTACTATATTCTTTACGATTTATATAAAAACAAGAATAAACATTCAACATTTAATGATATTTATATTACGTCACGCATGTCTACATAATAAAAACGACTTTAACGTCTATTCTTTTCGTTATAGATCGCTTTTATAGCGTCTTAAAAATGGTAAACCGAGCCACACGACGTCGTTTCCCACGGAACGTTTCCCGGGAATGCGTCCAAGTCACGCGGAGGTAGAAAAAAATCAGTTAGAGGTTTTAGAGCGCGGGGCTCCGCACCCTTGTTCCGCGGAAGGATGTTAATGAGACTCGCGAGGGCCGTGCGGGGGTGGTTCGAGGGGAATTCGGCCGTAGAGATTCTGTGGCGAAGCAATTCTTTTTTTTTTTCAGAGGGTTTACTCGGCCTCTTTACTGGCAGCGTCGTTAAAGCTATTTAGTTGAACGCATTTCGGCCCCTTTCCCACAAAGGATTTGCACCGGGGCGCATGAATTTTGCTCCATCCGTGAAATGGATTCAATGAATGGAAGTAAACTGCACGGAGCGATCGAATGGAATTAATTGCGCTAATCGAGATTATCGATTTGATCGGAATGTACATTCCGAATATATCGTAGGGGCATGAATTCGATTAGCAAACGGCCTTTTAATTCCATCTATTCCCGCACAAAGCATTAAAGTACCCATCTGTATCAATCTCAGCGCTTATACTATCTATCTATCATTCGGTGCAATGCAATTCGGATGCATTTGCGCTATAACGGATTTTCGCACATTTATTTGAGTTATATTCAATAAATGCGGGAGAATCTATTGTGGCTCAAGATTTTAATTATTATTGGACTTTTTCATTATTTTATTCTTCTCTGCCTTAATTTGAGCTTGATATTGCAATTAATAAAATACGTGGAAGATTTACAAACATGATTTACGTTTCAAATAAATGCTTAAATGCTGCAAGGACTTTGTCATTCGTCATATAACATCATATACTTAGTAGAAATTCTCTTTCTCTTTATCGAAGCTACGCAGTATGAATTTTTATCTCATTTTTATGCGTGTATTGTTTTCTCCACTCGACATTTTGCATTGGCTACGGCTATAGTTCTGCTACTTACAGATGTACTTGATAACGATCAGTTTATATTTTATGCTAATAAATATGCCTCGACTTTGACTCTTCTTTACTACTCTTTCTTTACAAAATTAAGCTTGAAAAAATTGTAAAGATAAGTAATGCGCAGCGCATTGCTTTACAAATAATGATTTTCCCATGAAGAGCAAAAGATATTTCAGTTTCGTTCACGAGAAATCAATCGATTATAAAAGACAATTAAATAGGTCTGAATTAAAATTCTATTTCCATAAGAATTTCTACCTAAAAAATGTATGAGGCGTATCGTACAATTCACTTCCTGATCGGAGGCTTAACATCAGTCCGCATGTCCCATATGGGCTAACACATAGCTTCGCTTCGCATCAATAAGCCAGCTGCTATCACTGATCCAGTATTGATCCTTTACCGTAGCACTACACCAGTCATTCGAAGTATCGAGATTCGAGAATGACTAATCGTACCGCGCGCAGCATTGTAACGGCAATAACAACGAGACTCGCCATTTCGGAATTCTCACAAAGTGGTAAGACGGGAAACAATGCGCGGTATTCTCGGAACGCGATACCGTTGATCAATCTACATAGGTAGCCGCGTGACGCGCCGTGCCATTTACCAGAGCCATACTCAATTAAGGCGAATCGATCGCATCGGTGGCAAGGACGCACAAGAGAACTAACCCTTTAAGTGGCAGAAGACTGGGACACATTTTAAAACACATTATATGAACTCTTTTTATGTATATATTGTAATATTTTTTGCCATGAAAAAATTATTTTCATATTTTTTAAAATTATAGACGAGGTGAGATGGGGTAAGAGCGTACAAAAAAATAGATGGGGCAAGTGCCTCATATCAATTTTTATTCCAGTTTCTTAGCGAATGGTGCTGCCATCTTTAATTTGTAATTTTTGGTGAGTATGTATGTTAATTAAGCTGTTTTTCGAATCTAAGAGGTATTTTTTCGCAGTTGCTAACCTAAATTATTGTTTTTGTTGATATATTGATATAACGTACTTGCTCCGTCTATTTTTTGGTACGCTCTTACACCACCTTACCTTACTTATTTATATTATTTTCTCATATATTTGAATTTACATTTATATCTTGTGTAGTATTAGTTTTCCATTAAAACATCAGCTAGGAGACTTGGGTCTGGTGGGAAAATATTCTCCCAGTAAAACTTAAAGGGCTAGGGAATAAAGAGCCGTTTCTCAGATCTCAATTAGTAGTCGCGGATTAACCGGTGGAACGCGGCAAACTCCGCGGCTGGGCTGTCGCTCGTAAAGTTTTCGGAAGCGACGAAGAATCGCGCCGAGTAACGTTCGAACGACCGTCATTTTTCCACGTCGCGGACGGAAGTGCGCCAGAGGTCGACCAATCGCGCGGCTCGTCGCGCCCGCCCGGTCGGGACCGAGAAGTTTCCCTGGGTAATTAACGCTGGAAAAATGACCGTTATTAGCGGCTCTCCCCTCCGCGAGAATCGCGCGGGAATAGCGCGGATAGTAATTGAGGACACCTAGGTACACGTGTACTAATTCAATTTTACACCCGCGTCCGTAGTAGCGGGTGACGCGAAGCATACGACGGGACGAGAAAGGGTTGTACACGATCGGCTGTGAAGAAGTGATAGAGGAGGGGGGTGGGTCTTCATCGGGACGAAACGATTGTCACTTTGGGTATCGAGTAAATATGTCATACAGTTTAAAAATCTGATATCGAAGCTGAATCCGATTCGCCTTTGCCGAGCTACTTAATTGTTTATTGTTTACTGTCACCCGTTGTTGGCGGCTTCCTTAGTGAATCCAACTAGGATGGAATCCTTAGCCTCTCCCGTCCATTACAACCAATCAACGATAACGCTCATCGTCTATACTTCCATGAAATTGTCCTTGTTATATTTGTTATGTCGCAGATCCAAGTCCTCACCCTGTAAGTATACGTAGCAGAACCACTCCGCGCATAATTTCCTTATGTATACATATATGGGTAAACTCTGTGTCTCCCACTGGTTGATCGTTTTATTTCGCGTCTCCTGCAGGCCTCATTCATATTCATACGTGTGTCCGCGACCGCTTGGTTTTCCATCCGAATACGCGTCTGTACGTTATGTTTCCTCGGTTCGAATGCCGGTGAATAAGCTTGGTACTAATTTTCCACCGAAATATGTGTTTCGCGGAGGACCTGTGCGCATTGAGATAAATGGAAGCTCGAGTTTATAATCGAGTTCTCCATCTCCGTGGAAAGGAGTACCCTTTACTTAGTATCGTGCCCTTCCATTGAAGTTTTGGTATGGAAGGATTTCTGAGGTGAAGGTTGAGCACGAAGAGCACTCTTTCTGCTAATTGAATCATAGAATATGTTTAGGTTATCGTAGTTATCATCAAGAATTTGAGACATATAAATTCGGAGCTATTCGCTTTTAAAGAGACTTCATCAAGGAAAGTTGCCATCTATTACGGCTGTAAATTGAAATTAAACTGTGCAAATTTACTGACGTAACTTCATGGGCTGATATTTATTGAATATTTATAGCTTAGTCTCATGAAAATTTACGTTCTCCGAACACGGCAATTATGACATACATATCTGCCCTCTATGCGGAGAATCTCTATAGCTAAAAGTTGTATTAATCCAAGTGCTACTTATAGAGAGTGGGTTAATAATTAGCAGAGGAGGGGGCGAGTTCATTTGAATCACGGGGCGTGATGGATCGGGTTTCCAAAATGTCTTTGACATCGACCCAGCGGTTAGATGATAGGTGACTGGTGGGTGGGAAGTGGACGAAGATGAACTTTGCCATTAACTTTAATAGGCTTGGAATTATGCAGGACTATTTCTGCATATAGCTGATTATGTGCCATGTGATTTCAAGCATGGTGCTCACAGGCGATATGTGAGTGCGAGTGAGAACATGTAGTGGGTGCATCAGAGCCTCTCTGTCGTACATTTCCCTAGACTTGTCCAGTTCAAGTGTGTGCGACAGAGAAACTCTTTTCCGTTCATCCAGGTTATTCGTCGGTCTCACTCGCGCTCGCATATCGCCTATGAGCACCATCCTTGAAATCATACGGTATATTCATTCCCTATCGAACGAATATATTTTTTTGGCAGGTTCGATATAAAGAATTTTTCATAGCGTGTAAAAAGTAATAGATATATTCTCTATATGAATTAGTACTTTCTTTCCCTCCTATCTTAAGGGATTCTTTCTAGAACACACTAAATAGGTATTTTTTCAATCGGTAAATCTCTCTCTCTCTCTCTCTCTCTCTCTCTCTCTATCTATCTATCTATCTCTCTCTCTACTATTTCCAGTCAGACACGAACAGAAGTATTCAGTGAAGTAGATAGCGATTAACGATATCACAGCATTAAATGCAATTCCGTTCATCCGTCTATCAAACGTAGTTCGTTTTTTAGAAAATAGAGAAATTTTTATGACCAACTAGAAAGGTATATATAACGGAGGATCGCCGTCATATACATCGACAATAGGGGTAGCCGTGTATTGATCGACCGTCGAGCAAATAAAAGGGCACTTACAATCATTGCATGCCGAAGCTCACTCTGCGACAGGTAGCTCCGCCCCCGACTAAACAAAGATTCGGCAAAGAGAATCTTCGGATCGGGGAAGTTCGCCCTTTGTTCTGCCGCTTGTGCTACGGAATATTTTACATCGCGACATGAACTAATTTCGCTGTGTGGAACTTCGGCGGCAGCCCTTCATATAGTCAACGAAATAGCAGCCGAAGGCGATGCGAGTCGGGCGTGAATTTCATATGAGCTGGATCATTGGATCTTGGGACGTTCGGATTGAATATTTCAACACCTCGAGACATGACTTGGCGCTGGTACGAAAATCTCTGCACGCGAACGACGTACGTCAGAGCTAATATTGATCTGGTATCGGGCGAGTACCTGTATTTGGTGGTATCTATTGACCCATTATCGACTTATTGGCAGTGTATTAGATAAAGGAATACAATACTTATGTTATTTTTGTACAAACTGACTCTAAAGAAACATAACTCATTGTATCCAGCATTGATCCAGTTTTGGGCTAGACTTTGCTCGAGTGTTTTTAAGGATTAGTCGATGCTAGTCCATGGTTGGATCAAAGTGTATGCATATTGACAAAATAGTTGAAAATTTTATGTTGAAATAACTCCACTCATTTTCATATATTAAAGTCAACTGAATCTTCGTACTAATTCAACATTCTTCATGTTAAGGATCCTGTCATAGTTGGTGAAACACTGTCATGTTTTACTGTCTACCTGGATAATGAACATCAGGTGGTTTTAGTGAGAATTTATATCCATTCTCATTTTCATAAAAAATTATTCCTCTGAGAAACTATAGTATTTCTGATGAAGTGGTTCATGAAATTATTACACGTGGTCTTCGTTTTTCAGGGTAAACTGTTATAGTCTAATAATTGATGATTTGTTCGTTCTGGGGAGTACTAGGGACTTTTCGTGAAGTTATGTTTTAATTAAAGATATATTTGTTAATAAAATTAAGACCTTATTATCGAAATAGCCATAGTTCATCAGCGAAGCATTCTTTATCTGAAAATGAGAATGGATATAAAATCTAGGAAAAAAGCATGGTGGCTTTTATAGTGAATCCAACTGTGACATAATTCTTAATTCGACATTCTTTATGTTAATTTTAACAAAAAAAAACAAATATTGGATTAACACGAAGAATCTGTTGATTTTAGTGTACAAAAATTGGTGGACCAATGACAACGTACAACTGTTTCAGTACATTTGTAAATTCGACTCTAATTTTTCCGATCCCCACAATTTTTATTACCGATTTTACGATCGAATAAATCCTCCGTGCGCGACAGACGGATGCTAATTTGCGGCTAATCAAATTAACGCAGTCCAATTGCTCCGCCTATCAAAAGTAGTCGGAATTGCGGCCGTCGTGGGAACGACGGACCCGTAATACGATTTTCAATTGCGCGCTTCGACGGACGTAATTCCCATCGATCGGGCCGCGACGCGATAATACGCGGCGTCCGAGCGCGCGGCCTGTTTTTCTGCCCGATTATCCCGACGAGCGAACGCGTTATTTCGCGGTGGACTGCTGCCCGCCCACAAGAATTTCTAGGCGAGTCAAGTTATTTATGCATACGAAGTAGTCGCGTCACGCGAAATGGTCCATTTCACGACTTGGCCGGCTATAGTCGTTAACGCAATGTCGCGGCTCTACATAGCTATGTACGTGTCCACCCATCGCATCTCCCGCCGCTCGCAACACCAGCGCGGCGCGCGAAACTGTCGCTGCTATGCAAATTTGATTTTCGACAGAATTTTCCCTAATTATCCCGAGATCCGAAGCACTGCTGGGCATTCAAGTGGACATTTTGGACTCACTATTACCGTAGTCTTCCCCCATCGCGCCCGTTTGCGGTGCATGGTGGTTCGATGTTTTCCAGGGGGCCTCCACATTCCTCGCTTGTCGACCTGAAAACGAGGAAACAACGGTTATTCGATTGGATCGATTGTCAGCAAGGGAAGTTGCCAAGTTTTTTTCAAAATTTTAAATACATATATCTTCATATTTCCAGATATAGGATGTTTCGCTGATGAACCATGGTTTTTCTCACAAAGAAGACCTTCACATTATTGCTCGTGGTCTTAGTTTTGTTAACTGTTGCGTTGTTAAATATTCCTTTAATAAAATCAAGAATGGACAAATCATTAATTACTGGACTACAATAGTTTACCGTGAGAAACGAAAAGCATGTGTAACAATTTGATGGTCTCCTTTACCGGAAGTACCCAAGTTCGTCAGAGTGAAATCATTTCTATTTGAAAATAAGAAGAGATCTAAATTCTTACTAACACCACTTGATGTTCATTATCCAGATAAATTCTGTATGTAAGAGTGTACGTAAAACATGGTGGATTCACCAACCAGGACTGGATCCTTAACAGGACTATTTGTAGAGTGGCGGGGCTAATTGATCTCAGTGCCAAAATTCCATGATTTCGGATTTCTTCTACAAAATGATGTATGCGCCAAGGCCAATTCAGAGCTATATGATTTAAGTGCTAATGCGCTTTCCTTTTCGTTGTATAAGCTGCCAAATGGTGGTCAAATGTCAGTTTGGTTTCACTGATGAGTAGTTTTTCTTATTTTCCTGGGAAAAATGTTTTTGGCACTTAGATCAATTAGCCCCGCCACTCTACATTTCTCATCGTGTGGATTTCACGTTTTTAGGCGTGACACTTATAGAAAACGGCTTGTAAGCTTGTTGTGGGGAAATGTCTTAGCAGACCTGAAGTATGGGGTCGGTATCAGTGGTGAAAATGTGACCCATTTTTAACGCAGCTATTAGTCGCACACCTGCTCGGGCTTCATTGTCCGGCACCTAAACCTCCATTACCAACGTTGGCGGAACTGAAAGGAAAGGCACATTGGGAGAGGAAATGAAAATTGATAGGAATTCTCATGAAATGTTAAGCGTTTAGCTAGGGAAAAAATACACGATTAAAGGCAGTCTGTAATAACGTTTCCGCGTAACACGCCAGACTCTTTGCACGCGATATCTCCACTCCGACCGCTCCCAATTCCTTCATAGCCTCTATCGCGTAGCTATGGAGGAAGGATTAGTATCCTTAAACATATTTAATGCTGATGTATACACATAAGATGTATGGGTAATTCTCGGATATAGGAGCACTTTAAATTTTCTCTTAAAAGCATCGAAAAAAGGTCATATAATACGCATTTCTGGCGGTAGTACCGTTGGAAGTCGAATGGTGATGCAATTCCTACAAAAGAGCAGTTTTTGTCGAAGAGTCGCGAGGTTCTTAAATATCCTTCTGGTAGAAGAAGAAGGAACGAACGCGTGACTAGAGGGATAAGTGCCTGGAAGAACGATTAATGTTCTCGAGTAAGTAGATATATGTATTTGTCGGCTCTCATCTACGTCGCCGTAATTGCGTCTCATTTTTAAATTAAGGCAACGATATTTCAAAGACGATGAGCGCCCTTATATTACGTAAATTCTCCAAAATGTTTGCACAATCTTTCTTTCGATGGTAAAATTTCATTCATATCCTTGGGTTTATCTTCAACCTAATCTTGGATGAAGAAACAATCCTAGCACAAACTTACCGTAGGTGTAAGATACACCAGAAGGGAAATACGAACGCAATAGCAAACAACAGTCCATAAGAAACATCCTACCTATATCACTGCAATGAAAACCCACTAGGAACCCGCACGATATTTCCGATTCCACGCTATCACCTGCCTACACACCCATCAACTTTTCTCAGCGCGCTCAGCTGTGATGCGAAGCCGCGCAAAATGCGCTTCGCATGCCCGAGAGCATATTCGTTTAAAGCGCTCCGCGTCGAAAGAATTCTCGCGGAAGAATTCCCCGTGCTTTTCCCGGGGGCACGCGAGGTAACTATCCGCCCGGCGGGAGCGAAAAGAAGCGTCCGACCTTAAGAGACCCGCAGACAGACAGGTAAGACAGACGCGTGACCAGAGCGACAAACGCCCGGCCACCACCGTCGCACATTTTTCCACACGCCAGTCTGCATTTTTAAGATCGCCTTTGTATTCTGTACAACGCTCGCAATTTTTCAGCCGCGCTTCGAGTTCCTAACTGAATTTCTATTGGACGCTGCAGGGACCACATTCAAACTGTGCCCCGCGGTACACGTTGTGCGCCTATAGGTAACAGTTCTTAAGAAAAGTTCTATTGTTGGAATACGAATATTTCCTCGGCTCTGGTCGCACGACTTGCGCTACAGTTGCAGCGGCCGGAATTGCGCCACATCCGTGCGACTCCGCCCTTTCTTCGTAACTCGCGCTGCGAGTATTTCGCCAACATTTATTTAGGCCGCGAACTCATCGCCGTCGTCGTCGCCGGGGTAGGTAGGTATACGTTTCCGCGCCACGCTATACCGTACAGCGACCCGGTGCGCGCGATTAATGGAGCAATCGCGAGCCGGGGTCCCGGATATACCCGTGTCATCGCGGAAAAACTCAAGCGAATAACAAGGGTCGATGTTAGATTCCATGTCTGACTTTTTTGCCAGACCATAAGGCTCGCGAGGCTCGTGTCGATTTATCTTTACGGTTGAATAGGCGCGGGTCGAGGATATTTTGAGGGGAGAGAGCCCTCCTCGGTCTATTTATCAAAAGGCAGCGGTGCGTGCGTCTTTCTCGGTGCACGAAGGACGCGCGGTTCGATCCGGAAAGTCTGCGGAAACCGACGACGTTTCATCGTGGGATGAAGACGCGACGAGGGGAAGAGAAATTTGACAGGTTTTTTGGTTCGGTTATTTTTTGCCCGCCGCGTTTGTTACGCGGAGAACAACACTCAGAGAAAAATGGATGGTAATACCAAACATAATCGCAAGGTTCAATTTTCCTGGTTGCTATATAGTTCCTTATTTATAATACAATTAAACAGAGCGTGAATGCAATCGAAATAACTTTTGTTACGTGGCTGTAGTAACGATAACACTGTAGTTTATGATAACCATGTACTATGGTTGAATTGACCAGAAAAGTAGATTAATAATATTGCTACGTGGTAACAACCGCCCCACCACGGTGGTTGGTTGGTTAATGTCAACTATATAAAAAATGGTCGGGGATATCTATCGACTATACTGCAGGTCGATCTGGTTGCAGTAATCGTAATTTTTTGTTACTATAACTAGAAGTTCACCGTTTAGAAGAATTATGGAATCATGATTGATGCTAAAGGCGATCATAACTTATAGTTAAATTATAGTTCTTTTGACCAGATTTTTCTCTCATTGAAGATTCGTTCTATTTAGCTGCAATTGCAGATGCCGACAGTGAAGTGAATGGCTCAGTTGTTTTGGCTAATCCTAAAAAGGTGCTCTCGATTTATGGTAATCCCCTGTAATACTCGCAAATCCATAAAGCCAAGGGCTAACTATCAGATGTGAGGTATCCGATGTACATTTCTGCACGAGGAAAATCTGGTTGAAAAACCATAATTTAACTAAAAATCGTGATCGATTTTGGCGCCGATCATAGTTCTATAGTTGTTACAAGCAATGGGACTCTGATTATAGTAACAAGGGATCAGGATTGCTGCAACCAGGTTAACAATCAACTTGCAGTATGGTTGATAAATGTTCCTTATCTTTTTTTTTATATAGGTGATACTACCATGCAGTAATATTATCGACTTACTTTTGTGGTTTCTTAACCATAGCAAGCAAATGATTATCATAAACTGCAACTTTATTATTGCTGTAATCATGCAACAAAAATTATTTCGGCTCCATTCATGGTCTATTTAATCATAAATATAGTACCCGTAACCAGGAAAATTCAACCTTGCAATTATGGTTGATTCTACTGCTCGCTTTTCTCTCATTTTGCAGACTTAATTTTCGAGTGAAATAATAAGCATTTGGAAGCATCCAATTCTTGGATTCATCAATTTAAAATCAGTTCGATCGAGTGAAACGTTCACTTCGCCGTCAGTAATCACAGCTGTAATTCAGTCGACTAATTTTATCTCCACATTTGTACCTTAAGTACATAGTGCACGTCCGTAGATGAAGACTCAGCAATCCGCGCGTGATTCGACGGGGTTAAGTGCCCGTTTCCGGTGCGACACGGCGTATTTCCGATCTTCGTTCCTGTAACTCGCTTCGCGTTCTATTTAATGGTTCGCAACCGCACTAAATCCTCGAGGGACCGGACGTCCCCTGGCACCACTACGAACTTATACCTACCTCGGGGTACCGCTTCTAATATAGCTTTATACACCCAGAGGAGTGTTTCAGCCAAGTTGGTTCGTTCCGGTCTGTCGCTATTTTTCCGATAGGCCCCTTAACTAATGCAAGAGGTGCGCCGTAAGTACCGAGGGGGAGAGGGCTCTCCGCACTGATAAAAATAAAAAGATATACTTAGGAGAAAAGGAACGTCCTGCCCCACGGGGCGAGTCACCCTTTCGTTTGCATCGCATCGACGTTGCTTCGGAATCGAGAATTACCTGACTTTGTTTATGATACAAATTTTGTAAAAATGTTCAAAGGGTCAGGTTCTTTCCCTTGAAAAATAATGACAGCCTTAATGAGTTATGGTATAGTTTACGATCGAGTAATGCGATAAAGTTGCGAAAAAGAAATTAAGATAAAATTGCCTTTGGCGTAGAATTTTACTGAATTTTTACACAATATAGATTTACCAATTGAAAATGAAATTAACTGATATTGAATTGAACTGGTATTGTTGCTGACAAACATAAATGTAATGCGGCGATTACTGGTCAATGTGTACATGCAGGTGTAACGCAAGCTCCAGTGCTAATGCAGTTAATCTAGATAGAAATGTACATATCAATAGACGCTATATAATTAACATTAATAGCTCACCTAGTAAAGACAAGGAATTATCTATCATTAATATCTAGTGTAACCATAAACTCAAATATTAATCCAAGTTATCTATTACCTGTACGAGATAGACATTGTAATAGAGCTTTAATTAAAACGTATAAGTTTTTCCATGTCATAGTGAATAGCTAGATGTTGACATTTCCCAATATTATAAAAGTCTATTTTTTCAGGAGCACAATAGTCAACCTTCGATCGAAAGGAAATGCCCGGAAGCGAGGTCGTAGGTTCAAAATGAAACTTCTACTATCGCTCGACGTTTGCGTCGGCCCTTTCGCTCCCTCACGCCCTCTTCGTTGATACGTTGAAACCCTTCTTAACCATCCCAATCTCCCCGATGTTTTGATTTCGAAGTTACGGGGATTTGCGGGGATCGTGGGCTTCTCGATCTAGCGGTTGTACAGGATATTCCGTTATAATGTTCACGCGGGATATAAGAGGCTTGTAAGATATCAGACCACCATTGAAAACATAAAAATATTTGTATTTTCATTATCAAATAAGCTACATATTATAGGCAATTAATACTAAGATCACGTTACTATTAAATCTTGCTGCTATGATAGAGTCGATTACTTTTGTGCTTTCGGTGACGATATCTTTTAAACGACTCTAAATTATTTTGAATCGAATAAAATATTAATTTAGTTTTATCACAATACCTACTCTTTAATAGTGTACAAATACAAATAATAGATGCACACTCAGAAAAATAATTTGCTGCCGTAACATAAATTTTGTCACTGCAACAAAAGTTTTGTTAACACAGTGAAAACAAATTCATGTATTAATGTAACGGAACATTTTTATTGCGGTGACAAAAAAAATTTGCTGCATATTTTTTATTACAGCAACTATACATATTTGTTACAGGTCCCAACATTTCGGTAAACGTACATTGAGAGAAATTTATAGGTCGCACGACAATGAGTATAGCTATGAAAAAGCTATACTTTAAGGCTCAATGAGGCAATTAGATAGTATAGGTAATATAGCGATACCAAATAATCACAAGAGAGCAATACTTATTGCTGAAATAACGATACATGTTGCTGAAATAACTGTACACTCAGGGGAAAGGTCTAATTAAATAAATACGAACCTAATATACAAATTTATTTGAGATGGACAGGAATTTATTCACATCGAACAAAAGTTTATTTGAATTAATTAAATGTTCTACTAAGTTTATGCTCGTTTAAAAAGATATACAAAACATTTATCTAATTAAATTAGACTCTTTTTCGATGTGAATAAATTCCTATTTATCTCAAATAAATTTTTCTATTATAGGTTCGTATTCAACTAAACCTCTTTCCTGAGTGTAGGTTTAGCTGAAATATAAATACGTATTGCTAAGGTTTAACTAGAACTTATTCTTATGTTAATAAACTAGGTACTATCATTGCTCTGCAACCTATAACATTTCTTTCAGTGTACGAAACGAAAGGGTGCATGAACAATGAAGGAATAGGAAACGGGGAATATGGGACAGCACATCAAATATGCTACACATACGTATGCTTTTAGCGTATGTGTAACGTATGTGTAGCGCTGTTCCTTATTCTTTTTCCTATTCCTTCCATTGTGCATAGAACCTTATTGACAAGATATTGCCTCATCTATCTTTCACGAGCGACATTTCGTTACGAGAGCGTTTATTTATAAATCATAAAGTTCATGTCCCCGTAAAATTATTACAGACAGTAATAATTATTAGTATTATTGGTCTCGATCGAAATCTGCCCCATTTCAATGTAGGTGAATTTAAAAGTAGAAGTAATCTTCTTTTGCAACAAAATTCTTTGCCACTGCAACATCGCAGATTTTCTGCAGTAGTATCAAACAACGTGTCATTATAACAAATCGATATTTTGCCGTATTAACCAACCCAGGTTAACAAATGAACGTTTTTTGTGACAACTAATTATTTTTCTCCATGCTATAGGTAGATTACGAGATATTTCCTTGAATATTCGTAATGTGTGGGACATGCTGTATATTTCGAGCAAGCAGCGTGTGCGAACATCTCGCTCATCCGAGCATCCGACAGGAGCAGCAAACTCTTCCTAGCCGTGCGAAGAGACGTGTCGCTTTTGTGATTACAACGCGGATAGGTACCCATAGTTACGGCGTGTTGCATCTCCATTTCCGTGACTCGCGAGTGTCCCGCTCAGATGCACATTCGCGAGACTCCGCGGGAGCGGGAAAATGCGCACCTCTCGCTCGCAAGAGCGCCCTGAAGGAAACCCGAGAAGCCGCCGACGAAGGAGTTAAGGATATTAAGGAAACTTATAAACGCATAAATTTAATTTTATATTCTACCGAGCTAATCCCACCAGCACTCCTTATTTATGGCGGGTCTTAAACGGCCCCGGGAGGGCGGGTGGAAGTGGAGGAAAAGAAAATAAAATCCTGAATCGCGCGAATAAGTCGACGACGAGCAGGACGACTCTGCAGCGGGAAGGATCGCTCGGGCGGCTCTCCTATACATTCGCGGATGAACGATACAATTTGAACGACACTGAACTCGCTCTCTCCGACCTGCACCGTCCACGTAGATACGACAAGCTGTTCCCCATTTTAATCCCTGCGTAATCAGGGATAAGGAAGAGTACGGGTGCGAAGTATAGCCAGAGAAGAAGAAGAAGAAAACTAATAAGAAGACGAAGGAGAAAAAGAAGAAGAAGTAGAAGAAGAAATAGAAGAAGAAGAAGTCGAAGAAGAGGAAGAAGAAGAAGGGGAAGATGAAGAAGACGAAGAAGAAGCGAAGGATGAAAGTGGCCATTATGGGATAATTTAACTAGTCGCCGCTAAAGCGTAAAAATGTCTTCATCTCTTTCTTTTTTCGACTAAATAAAATATGGATCAAAGTAACCGAGTTTAGCTGAGTACTAGGCAACAGAGGGGATAAGTTTCTAACTTGGGGCTGGAAACTCCGTATCCGAGAATCGCGAGTTTCCAGTTTCCACATATATATGCAGGCCTCGAGCACAGAGAGAGAAAGAAAAAGCGAGAGAGAGAGAGAGAGAGAGAGAGAGAGAGAGAGAGAGAGAGAGAGAGAGAGAGAGAGAGAGAGAGAGAGAGCGAGAGAGAGAGAGAGAGAGAGAGAGAGAGGCCGAGGAGGGTGCGCGTGCGAAAGAGCCCGCACCCTCTCATCCGCACGGTTCTGTTACGATACCATTCCACTTCTAGCAACCATTTCAGGCTTGCATATTTCGCGTAAATGAAAACTTAACGCGAATACAGTAAGCGTACCAAGTTTTTAAATTAAAACGCCGAGTCTCTTTATACTTCCTTTTATATACTGTCGATGTCGACGCGTGGGAGAAGGAGGGAGGATGACCCTTCGAAAATGGACTTTCAAAGAGTTGCTCTGTATTCCGTTGAAAAATTGTGGATTTACTCGAACGGTATAAATTACTTAGATTTATATACATAACCTTTGAGCTGACGAGAAAATTTTTTCAGCGTCTTTAAATAATTTTGCGAGGCATTTTACGTCGTTATCGCTATCAAAGATGCGAGTTTTAATATAACAGCGTGATATAGGTGTTTGCTCGATGATATTTGAGGTTATTTATTGCACTAGAGAAAATAAGTCAGCTTTAACTTCATGAGAAAGAAGTTAGTCATATTTGCACAAATTAAGTACATTTCACTGCAGAGGCTGAAATGGAGTGGTATTGATTACTTGATGACAAAATTGATATTAAAAAAAAGGCATTTCAAAGGAAATGAAAGAGCCATTAATACGACATATTTGCTTGATATAAAAGCAAATGTAAAAAGTTGTCCATTTATAGGCGAGCACATATTCGTTCAACTAAAAGACGTATAGTTTTGCAAAGAAAAATTTAATTCCACTCGTCGTATAAGTATGACGCAATAGCAACTGTTTTTCAACGTAATAGATTTTATTTTAAATCGCTGCAGAATCGATACCAGCGGCAATCGCGGAAACTCAAGTACCCGCGGCTGTTCCGTTCCGTATCTTCGACAAATACAACCTCTCTCTCGCTCTTTCAGCAAAAGGACGAAAAACTGAATTCGATAGCAACGATTCGTCTCTGTTAAAACGGGATTTACTACCGCTATCAGGCGCTACTCCCAACCCAACCTATGAGGTATGTATACAACAAGCGAATACAGCGCGCGATAACAGGCATGCCGAAAAATTGCTGGGACTAGCCGCGCATTGTCCGCGTCGAATAATAGCCGGCTTGAAGATAACAATTGTTTCGTTCTGGGTACTCGTGAAATGGTGCGCGTTGAAAACCGCCTACGATTTCAGGCAGACTGGCGTTCGTGGCAAACTTGCGTCATTATATCACGGGATGCAATCGATGCGATAAAAATGTACTCGTATGCTTTTTTTACGAGTTATCACATACCGATACCACCACATACATTCATCGTGCACCGATTAAAAGCGAATTCGATAAAGAATAGCGAAAAAAGTCGAGTTATTAATTTAACGGAGATTGCTTTTAAATGTAACTCATATTCCTTGAGATTACATAAGAAATATAAAGAAAAGAATAGGAAAAAAAGGTTGAATAATGAGTGATGGACTAATTAAGAGCAATCTCTTAATTAGTGCATTACACATTATATACAATATTACATTTCATTGATAAAGGTTTGCGTGCAATATTTTCGCTGCAATAGACACATAAATATGAGGACAGTGAAATGATATATCAGAAGACCCTGTCGAGTCTTTCATTAAATATACTTTTTATAGCCTACAGTTTTTCCAAAAAGTTCAAATGCAGGCACATAATACCTTAGCACGTCTATTGCAGTTAAAATATTGCATGTGCAAACCTTAAATCGATGAAATGTATAATAATATTGTATTTCAAAGTATAGACGAGGATACATTATTTAACGGTAGGTACACGTTGAAAATAAACAGTAAAATGCAAATCGCGCGGAAAGCACGAAATTCCAGTCTTTATCCGTTCTATTTGTAATTTCAATGTTATGTCGTTCGGACGGAATTGTCCTGCCGTGCGTGTGGACTAAAAACAGAAAAAAGAACTTCTCCACATCCGATAGTGTCGACCAATATTCCTCGAAGGATGGAACGAGTCGATGATTGGTCCTCCGGCGATGCTTCCTATACATTCGAAAAAGCACGGTCGACGTTTCAACGCGGCGGATCAATCGTTAAAGGCCGCGCAAAATAAAGTTGGCTTTACGCGAATATTTACGTATGTATACCAATCCGAACGGCTATTCAATTGCGGAAATGTCCCCTACGGCTATCCGCAATATTCTCTGCGAACTATCGTCCTCCAGAGACCGGGAATGTATGCGCTCGTACAGCTCCCAATGACATTTACATTTATATTGACACGGGATTCGAATGGGATCTTGAACAACACCAACCGTTCGAGCACATTTATTTCGCGGATAATCAACAACTCTAATTTCTGTCGAATGAATCATCGATCAACTGACGATTTCTTTCTTTCTCTCCCCCTTCTTTCTCCCTCTCCCCCCTCCCTCTTCATGTCAATATTACCTACATCTGGAACGTTCTCTCTCTCTCCCTACTGAAATTCATACTTCATCTTTAGATAATTTTAAAACAGCGTTATTTAATTATTTCATCAATAGAGAGAGATCCCTGTTCGTTTGGCATCTCTAATATTTATATCGTAATTAGTCTTTTCTTTAGTTTACTCTCTCCTCTGACTTTGTTGTGGGTTTCATTTACATCCTCTTTCTTCTTCTATCTCGTCTGTATGCTATTTCTTTACACTTCTTTATTTTGTATAATATTGTTGTCGTATACAATAATCTTTCTCTCTCTCTCTCTCTCTCTCTCTCTCTCTCTCTCGCGCGCGCGCGCGCGCGAAAAGAGCCACGGATGCTTCAACTCTGAATCCTCTCTCGGAGAGAGGACGTATGTATATATGTTGCAATGATATTGCGCCGCCAGCAGGTGGATTCGGTTATTCATGTACCAAGCATGCAAAGGTATCTGCATGCTAGGGATAATTGCGAGCAGTCTGACGGCGGTACAAAGTTCTGGAACGTGCATGTATGTAGATACCATGCAAGTTAGATATTACACATATTTCAAGTCCATGTCTACCTATATCTATGATAGAAGGAAAACTATAATCATATGGAGAACGATATAAGTAGGTATGTACATATAGTTTCATTCTGTGGGAGAATAGGTCGTTCCTTTTTTCTTTTACAGTCACGTCAACGTTGTTTCTTCGGTATTTATTTTCAGAAATTTTGTTCTCATAATATAAATTGAAGTATACTCGTATATAGAATAGTGGAATTAAATATACGAAAATCACGCAATTTTTATAATAATATGATTTTTAATGACAGGTTTGCATATCAACCATCTCTCGTTTCACTATATCCAGCTCCTTTGTTTGGAATCGATGAGCTGAGAAACCAATAAAAGCCAGTTTTCAGGATAACTGACACACAGTAAATCCCCCGGTCTCAAAGAGTTAAGAAGGTTCACCAATATCTTTCAAGGTGGAAGACGCGGGATAACTTTATCGATTGCTTTTGTTCTTCCTTCTAATCGCGCTTCTGTTCATATCGATACCCTCATGAGAAAACCTCGTAACTCCAATTCAATCTTGAAATAAGGACGAATATTCGTATATTCACATTAAATTGGAAAAAAGTCATAAAACAGTCAATTCTCTTAAATATCATTAACTACTTCTTTACTTACAATATACCACTGATATCAGAATTATTTATGTGAAAATAACCGAAAAAAAAAGTTTTTTGTTGGCTCTCCTGAAAACTTTCTCATTTTGGAGTTACGAGGTTTTCTCATGAGGGTATCGATATATCATATTATATTGCTTGTAGTTTTTATTGTCATTTCTAACGCGGACGGGAACAAAGATAATAAATAATTCTTCGCCATTTTCTGCCCTCATTTTATAACTCTTAATGAAAGGTTCTCACTGTTTACTCATACTTACTATGCACACTCAGAAAAAAGGTCTAGTTAAATACGAGCTTATATATAAAGAAACATTTATTAGAGATAAATAGGAATTTATTCACATCGAACAAAAGTCTGTTTGAATTAAATGAATGTTTTGTATATCTTAATCGAAAACAAATCTAATAAAACATTTATTTAATTCAAATAGACTTTTGTTCGATGTAAAAAAATTCCTATTCATCTCAAATAAATTTTTTTATTAGGTTCACATTCCATTAGACATTTTCCCTAAGCGCAGTTAGAAATTTGGATTTGAAAACGGTCCATCCATTTTTATGTATTGAAATCAACCGATTCTTCGTGTTAATAAAACATTCCTTGCAATGAAATTGACACGAAATATATTATATTAACGCAAAGAATCAGTTGTTTTTAATTTTCGAAAATGAGTGGATGATTTGCTTTCAATTAAAAACTTCCAACTATGTACATAATATTTGTAAATAAGAACTGAAATTTACATTCAATTTGTTGAAGAACAGCGCAGAAGAAAATTATAAAATAACAAACGTAGATATCTACCGTGTGAAAGATTAGTTTACATGAATTTTGAACATTTCTCTCACGTTTGACAAAGTCTATGAAATTTTCTACACAAAATTGTCTCCTTATTTATCTTAAGGGCATGCAGAGCAATCGAGGCAAACGATTGTAACATATGTGAAGCTATAGTTATTTGATAGTCCATCCTACGACTGAAAGACTAGTACAGAAGAAGGAACATCAATGATAGATAGGTACGAGTATTTCACATGAGTCTGAAAAAGTTACAATGTGGATATCCGAAGAGGAGGAAACATGAACTAGCAATGAAAATGCCGACGTCGTACGAATGTCGAGATGCTGTGTTCGCGGGTGATCGATTGAGTATCCGAGGAATCGTCCGCAGGACTCGTGACGACGTTATAGTAGATTGCTTCGGGTTATTCTCTCTCGTGACTCCGCCTGAGAGCTATAGCAGTTGCATCTCAATCACCCCCCTGGAACTAGCCCAACTTCTGTCAAAGGAATCGTGACTCCAAATGATGAAATCGATTCGGCACGAGTTTCAAGAACTAACGAAAAACTCATCGATAATTCATGAAACACCTGGTCAACGTTTTTAATAAAGTCGTTCGACGCGGATGATTAAAATTTCCCTTCTATTATCGTTATGGCGCAAATGTTCCATTCATTCTGTAAATAATGGCTAAAGTATTTTATCGCTTAAATTTAGAGCAGATTGCAGATCTGCAATTTTGCACTGAGAAAAATAACTTAGTCAATTTAACCAAAATCCTGGAAATGATAACTAAACCGTTTGGTGAAATATGGATCCTCTCCATCTGTTTGGTTAAATTAACCAATTTTTGGTTAGAATAATTAAACGTTTGGCTAGAATAACTAAATATTTGGTTAGAATAACTAAATATTTGATTCAACTGACCAGTATTTTGGTTAGAATAACTAAACACGTTTAACTAGATTCGTTTTGTAGTTTTAACCGAATTATTTATTTTAGTGTCTATTGTATAATATTTCAATTGTATATTGTATTTACTAATCGTGAGGTGATTGACTAAACGGAGCGAGTCACGACGACGCGTTGATAACGATGAATCGATCCGACGAAGCCGTCTTAATTTCTTTCTCCACTGAATTCGAGTGGAAACTCCTTCATTCTCCCTCCGCGTTCGAGTTCATCACTGTTCAGAGTCCGTTAGGTCGGATAACTTTCGGGGGATGCCGGGAAGAGACTCTGCAGCCCCTCTCTCGTGGGCGATACACCTCGCCCCTCCTTTACGAACGCCACGTAGGCTTCATAACCAAATTCCACTCACGTCTTTCTTCAGTCCTTAAGTGCAACCTGGTCGGGATGCCTTGCAATTTATTCGGAATGACGTGCTATTAAGGCGGGATTCGGGGACCAATCCCCTCGAAGATTTCGAACGCGGTAAGCCCTCCCCTCGTTGCGGCGGACTTTGGACTAATAAGTTTTCAACTTTTTAAACGTTCCTTTATTGAAAGCGAAGCTCGCCGATTTCGCGCGGATTATATTCTCGACGATTGTCGACAAGACGACGAAAAGAAATGTTTATTCGCGTTTCATACTTGGATTAAAGGTGGGATTACGGTAGTCGTAACGTGGAGTAATGCCACGTAAAGGCGGAATTACGATGGCCGTAACGTGAAGTAACACTACGTTAATTTAACGTGACGTGAAGTGATGGGAAGTAAGACGAGTAGGGTCTATTTACGATGAACGTGATAGAACGTAAAAGAACACCAGCAAAGAGCATTTTTCGGAATTTGACAAACTCTGGTAGGTTACACTCCCATTGTCAACTATTGTCGATAAATGCAGCATTGTCAGGGTTACTTCACATCACATCCAGTTAATCGTTGGACGTTGGCAAGCCTTCGCATTATTTCGCGTTGCATCAACTTTATCAGAAATGGTTCCATTTGCTAACACGGGTTCAAACTTTCGCGTTAGGTTACTTCGCATTAACTTCACGTCACATTACGTCACGCTACGGCCATCGTAATCCTGCCTTTAGCGCTATTCGGATCGCATTATAATATACTGGATGTTTCACCTAACTTTACTACTTGAAGTATGATGCTATACAGAAGACTCTTCCAAATAGTGCACCTCTCAAATAGCCCCCTCCCCTAGTTTCCTTCTTTCGTCCGGTTCTTTATTTGCGAGGAAAATTGAAGTTGGGACAATCCACCGCAACCTAACACTTCTATCCCCAAGATACGTACTATGTGAGGCTAAACTTACTCGCCAGAAAAGAAACTTCAATCACTATTATCTTATTATTTATGAATTTTTGGCATATATCGATATAAGACTTTATTGTAGATAAAAATGTAATCTTCAAAAAAGTATTATACAATATGAGCCAACAGTTCACAGGTAATGAGATAATAGTGACTGAAGTTTCTTTCCTGATGAGTAAGTTTAGCCTCATATGGTGCATCTACACCTAACGTCAATGACTCTGATTGACCCGTTTTGGGTGATGATACTTTTATCGAGTCGATCATAATCTAAAAGATTCGAGTGGTTTTGCCATGAAAGCTAAATTTGATAAAAATTTGATTTGATTTTACTGTTTAACCTTTTATAGGTCATTGGGACATATATGTCTCACCACTTTTGCAGGCAACGATTTTGGTTCTTATAATTCCTAGATAGTTATAATTTATTTCGAACAAAGTGACCTTTGGGATAAATATTTCCCACCCATTTTTTGCAAAGAAACCACTTTTTTTTTAAAATAAGCTTGTATTCGTTATTAGAACTGGTTGTGGAATCTACCATCAAGAGTTTAGCTGTTACTACGTTTGCCCTATAAAGGGTTAACTACGCTGTCGTCGTAACAAAGAGTGCCGTATCTACATTTTTTTGTCATTTTTAGTTATTTTAAGGGTAATTCGGTAGTGCAGAATCTGTTTTTTCAACTTAAAAAGCCATATCTGCACTCCAAATACCTTAAAATGCACATACGTTTTTCCGATTATGATGCAACATGTCATATTGGTACCTTGTAAAACCTTAACCAACAAATGTAACTTATAATACCGTATCTAACAGTTACGAGATGCTATTCTAAAATTCTATGAAAACTACGTAAGCAAAGTGTAACTTAAAAAACCGTATCAAATTATACAAGCTTAAAAATGGAGCAAATCACATTCATGACTTTCTCTCAAAACTCTGATTTTGTAGATAACGGCACTCTTTGTTACGACGGCAGTACGGTTGACTCAAATACCGTCATTCAAAGCGGGTCGATCAGAATCATTGACGCTAGGTGTATCTAGTATATGATAACATATTACCGATGATAAAGCAGTGTACTATCGGTATGTAAACCACACGTCTGGACGCAACCTCTCAAATAGCTCACCCCTCGATCGGGCGCGCCATTTGTACAGAGTCTTCTGTAATATGATACGAAGAAAATAATGCTCAAGGCACAGTTGCTCTTCATTAAATATACAAAACTTCCATTACGATCCTCAATTTGCGAACCGTCGCATATTTCATTGTCGGACCGAAAACCGGCGCCACTAAGCACACATGCTGTATCGAAAATGGAGCGCGCCAGCCGACTAGAATTTCAGGGTAAGCTTCGGATATACGCGGCACGTTAGACCATCCGTCGTTACACAGCAGAAATTCAATGAAACGACTGTACCCCAGGTCTCGTTCCTCGAGTTTACACAGTTCCACGCGAGTGAGCGAATATTTTCGTGCGGCTGAGATCCGAGTAGCGCGGAAAGGCGGAGAAGGGTAGAAGGGGAGGACGGGAAAGGAGAGTTAAGGGAAGATATCGTGAGGCCAATGAGAAGGGAGTGGAGGAGAGATTTTCTTCTTCTGTTTTGCACGAGCGGTGCATGTTCTTTGTCGAGCGTATAAAACGGGTCAACCGTTTTAGCCGTCGTACAAAGACCTGGGAGTACAAACCTCTGTACTCGGTTCCGACTCGTAAGGAGGCGGCCTCAAACGAGTTTCATTATTCCGGAAATGAAATGAACGTAAATACATTCCGGGAGAAGTGCACGCGAAGGGGTTGCCGAGGGCTTCCTGCAGGCGTTCGTCCAAATATTCGAGGACGCGCGTATGTGCTGCACATATATGTGCGCGCGAGGGTAGGTCGTACTTGGTGAATCATTCAGCGGGTAGGAAAGAACGACGATCTCGCTTCGTGAAACGAGCGATGATTTTTTTAGTTGATACTAACAATAAGATATTGCTGCGATTTTTCGCCTTGGCTCCTAAAAGGTCGTAATTTCGATCGTTCTTAGCAAGTTCATGTATCAATCGATATTCTACACTGAGAAAAAATGTGTAGCAGATTTGACTAAATTAACGGTCATGGGCGGGGGAACGCAGATTTAGTTACTTGGACTAATAATTTGCTAGAATTGACTACAGTTTGTTTTCGTTAAACGGTTAATCATTAGAACCGAATTATTTAATCGAAGTAAATAAATCGGCGTCCCCTTGCCCGTAGCCACTAATTTCGTCAAATCTACTAATTTTTTTCTCAGTGTATATACGAAGACATGCACAAGACAAAATACACAATGCAAGATACAAAGTATCGGTAATGCATGTAAACGTTATTATATCCATAAAATATTGCACGTATGAAAAGCTCGACTCTGAAGTTCTCGGGTGTATTCTATGGTTTCTACAGTAAAAATATTTGTTTCCAGCGGTATATACCTATGTACGTATATGCTGTTTAAAATTGTATACCTAAGTAAATTTGAGACCGAGTTAAAATTGACTAGCGCGAAATAAAAATGTTTCTGATCAGATATCAATGGCGTTATTTAATGAGTCTTTCTGAAAATGATCGTATCAACTTTGTCTACGTTTCAATATAGCTTTTAATTCTCTCTGTGTGTACCGATCACGTAATTTACATTTTTATTTTTTGCTATTTCGTGACCAATTATAGACGTAAATGATCCTTACTTTTAGTTTTAATTTCCTTCTATTTCAGAATAGAGTCTATCTATATCCTTAAAGAGTAAACTAAGAAAGTCAGAGAGAGGGGGGTGGGGAGGGAAAGGGTAGAAGGGGGGGTGGGGGCTCAATGTCGTGACAAAATTGTATAAAAGAGTAACGTTCGAAGATGTGCAAACCTCGCAAGCTAAAAACTCGACGTTGATTGATGACGCCGATTTTTCATGGTAAACTCGCAAATCACGAAATAAAAATAGAAAAATAATAAATAAAGAAGAACCTGCCTATCGCGCTGAAACGGAAATTCATCATCGGTCATCCCTTCCAGTCTATTTCGCAGAGCTCCGCTGCAAAATCGAGAAAGTCAGTTGCAAACTGCACTCGTCGCATGATACGGGAATTATGCGTCGCGCGTATAGCTGCGACATCGCGTTAGTACGGCGAAGCGACGCCGGATAAGGCTTAGCATGAAATACGCGCGTTCTTTCGCCAGAAACGTTGCAGGCGCTTTGTCAACCCTCGAAACAAAGGGGTCGCGCGGCATTTCGCACTCTGCTGTATACGGCGAGCAGCCGGGGACTCGGTGACGGCCGCAAATGTTTTCTTTTTCCGCGTTTAGCGCGGAAGAAAATGAATCGCGCGGAGAGCATTTTCCTCTCCGTCCCACTCATTCTTTCGCACCTCGGCGCTTCTCAATTTCATTGTGGGGAACATTCTCGCTGCCAGTCACACGCCCTCGTCGACGTTCACTGCACATCTTTTCGCGCGACGTCGACGGATCTTCGCAAAGAGCTAGTTTGACGTTGTGACTTAGTTCTCTCGAAAGCCAGAGTACCAAGAATAAACCAGATTTCTCCGTACATTCCTATATTATGTATATTCGGCATCATATTTTGTATAAATCATTGCTAATCGTCGATAAAAAAAGTGACGACTCATGACTGGTGTATCACGAACCAAAGTATCGCGTTAGAGAGCAGATAAGTGGAGGAGGACTTTTTCTACACTTATACGTGGAAAAAAGTTTGATGTAAACATACTGAGGAAAATAACTCGGTCAATTTAACCAAAATTCTGGAGACAATGACTAAACCGTTTGGTGCATATGGATTTTCCACTCGTTTGGTTAAACTGACCACTTTTCGGCTAGAATAACAAAAGGTTTGGCTGGAATAACTAAACATTTGGTTAGAATAACTAAATATTTGGTTAGAATAACTAAACGTCTTTAACTAGGTGCGCGGTTTGTCATTTTAACCCTCTAAGGACGACGACTACGTTTTCGTTACGCTTCAGTCTGTTTACAATTACGACGGTGATTGGAGATTTTTGGCCCGGCGCTGGCTGTAACTTATTATGAAAAAAATCTTCTTTTCCTGATATAACATATTACTTAAATATGTTAACACCACCAAAATAATCTGATAATAATTTTTTTCGACAAATTTTATACTTTGGAAAACATCGTCCTTAGAGGGTTAACCTAATTATTTTTCTCAGTGTAGTACACCGATTGCTGCAAATTGTAACATGGTCTGCGCTTACTACGCGACAAGCGCAGGGCAATGTTAAATCAACTGCAGAAAATGTCAAATTTACCAGGAGAATGTAAAGTTAACAGCAGAGTCGAATACAGTTCGATATGAAAAATTTAGAAAAACATTATTTACCCGTATTTTTTCATTTCTCATTTTCGACCTTATTTGGGCTTAAAAATGATATTAAAAAATCCAGCTACGTTATCGTATTGCAAGCCTATCGCTCTTGCACGCATTGCTTGACGTAAGTGCGTCTCTCTTTTGCGTTTCGGTGATGTCACAATGTTGTAGAGAGAAACGCTCTTATAACTCAGCGATTAATTATTTTTTCGGATATTTTCTTTTTTGTGTGATATTAAATACCTACATATGTATATACAGATTGAAAATTCAATTTAAAAATATGAATATTTTTTTATGAGATGACCGAATTGTATACAGAGTTTAGTTGCATTTACAAGAATATATTTATCACTTTGATTTTGTAAATCCAACATTAGCATTTTTTTCCGTGTACCTTCTCACGTAACACTAGTACTTTAATCTATGAGATTATACGAGTATTTTAGTATCATTATATTATATATATGGTCGAAGGCCTCCAGATTATAAAAATTTCTTATTCAACGACAATTTGTACCTTTATTATCACAATATCTAGCCAATATTCCGGCAAAGTCAACGATGTAAAAAAGAAAGCGTCTTTTCAGCGAACGAATCGTAACATATGCTGATATAAATCTATTTATCAGGCCCACCAATACCTTTAGAACATAATTTCGAGAATCGATGGAAAACCCGACTCGTTCTTCACCACGACGGAGGTCACGTAAAAGCGTGCCGGCACCGACGTACGTACGAAAAGGAGATGACGAGAAAGAAAATAAAAACGTCTCAATCCCCCGGAGAGAGAAGCCCGCCGCGCCTTGTCGTCGCGTTGACGAAAGAAGGACGCACGGTCCGTCGGTGCTCGGGTCCAACTGCGGACCGTTCTCCCGGGGGCTCGCGAGAGTGTTTTGTTTTTGAGTCATGCACTCGCCGGCGACTCGCGATAAACCCGTACCGCAACGAGCATTGCAAAGTCCACCGGCTACCCGTGTTCCGTGTATAGCTTTGCGGTGGGAGCCCGTTAAAGGCTGCACACACCCGCTGACGAGGCTTTCCCTGCAAATGCGAGAAACAGGGGTGGAAGTAATGTTGGTGGCGGCGTCGGGCTCTAGAGGGAAGAGGGAAAGAACGTGGCATAGCGGTAGAAAAAGAGAAAGAGAAGGAGAGAGCGAGAAAGAGAGGGAAAAAAGGAATAGAGAGTGGAGGGAGAGGGGGGAGAGAGAGAGGGGCGTGCACGAGAGGGGGGAGGGGGTAGTGAAATAGGAGAGACGAAAGAGAGAAAGAGGAATCGAGCAGGAGTACATCACGGGTTGGAGAATTGGGGATCGAGGAACGGCGAGAGAGGCGAGCTCAGCGCGGAATCGTCCAGCCGGAAAACGCGACACTGTCGGAAGATTGCACTATCGCGCACCCACTTGTTTCGCCTCGACTTAGATATACAAATCTGCTTTTCCCCTCCCTTTGTAGTCGCACTGCTCGCGCGCCTCTGTCCGATCGGCCCTCGCGACGACAACGACGCCGTCGACGGCGGCGGCGGCGACGATAAAATCCAGCTGGTCGCGATGAAAAGCCGAACTGTTCAGGGAGTAATGAGCACGGCGACGTCGGGTCCCGGAACTTATATACGCCGCGACGGGCGTCGCGAGCCTGCGTTTCGTTCGCAGTTTTACGAGGTCCCGCGTTACATCGCTCTGCGTTTCGTTGATTAAAGCCCTCCGCTGGGCGGAACGGGAAGCGCGAACCTTACGCCCGGGAGGAAATAGAAAAAATGGAATATCTCGGAGTCATCGTAGCGGGGGAACTGCTGACCGGGTTGGTTTTCGCACGGTCGCGGCGGCGTGTGCGTACATGCGTGCGTGTGCATCGTGCAGCGAAAATCAACCCGCGTTCTTTCCCTTACATACATGTATTTCCTTTCATTCTCTCTCTCTCTCTCTCTCTCTCTTTCTCCTTTATGGAAGCCCCTTCGTGACGCGTTTGGGAAGTGGAGAGTCGATTCACTCCACGTCCTTGGAGGGGCTGAAAGGGGCCCCTACGGTTCACCGGTGATTTTCTACGGCGGAAGGAATTCGGAGGTTTTTTAGGTGGTATCACTCAATACTTTGATTATACTCGTAAATTAGCTAGTCTATTTATTTATCATTGGCAAATTGATATGCGTTACTTTTTCTTTTACGCGAAATAACTCGTTTTTCATAGGGAATGGCGTTGAGTCTCTTTATATTATATTACGAAGTCGATATTTCTCTATGTTTTTCACATTAAAAATTTGGCTCCTCAATATCGCCATTCGATACAAATATTATCAGCAAGGGCCCCGTGCACAAATCGCACGGCGCGATTTGACCACCTCTCTCTACTCCCCTTGCACTGAGAAAAACGATTTGGTCAATTTAATCAAAATCTTGTAGACGATGACCAGTTTGGTTAAACTGACCACTTTTTGGTTAGAATAACTACACATTTGGTTAGACTAATTAAGCATTTGGTTAGAGTAACTAAATATTTTATTCAACTGGCCAGTATTTTGGTTAAAGTAACTAAACGCGTTTAACTAGATGCACACCTGCTCAAAGAACCACTTCGATCGCCCGTATCGATTGTCGGTTAACTTTTGGAATTCGCATCCCGGCGACCGAGGCTCGCTGCTACAAACGGAATTAATCGAGTCCGTCCAATTTCACCCGCATATCCTTGCGGATATCCGGATGGTGTGTAAGTACCGATGTTTGTCGTGCCGGCTCGGCAGGCTCGCGATTAGATCGCATCGACACGCGAGCCGACGAGAATGCACCCTTTCCGGACACAGAGGCTCCGATTAAGCCTTGAGAATTTCGAGAAATTGCGCAGGGATAAGTTGACACGTTTCCACGAATCGAACAGTTTTACTCGACACTTGAGCGGGCGGACTTTCTATCGCGGAGATGAATCTTATAGTTTTACTGCACGTAGGTTCTATTAGAATCACGGTTGGTTTCACCGGAGACACGATTTTACGATTTTTACCCTAGAAGGGAATACATATGGGTATACGCGATACTCAGTTGATGGGGGAAGCGCTGTAACTTTTGTCCGTCATTAAATTTTTCCCTTCATGATATGTGAAATCGAAACGCCAGAGTGTGATTTATGCATAGGAATTACCGAAAGTAGATATTATTAATTAGTTAACGATCCACGAGCTGTAAAAGCTGAGCCGTGTCGATAAAAGCTGAAAGAAATCACTGTTTACCAGCCCTACACTATTAGAATGTTTTGTAAATTCAAAATATGACTACAGTTCAGAAGTGCATTACATTTACGAAGCGAATTGTTAAATTCCAATGCAATAATTGTGAATTTACGATACGTATCATGACTTTACGATATTTATTGCAGATTTACAGCATTTATTGTAATGTTCGTATATGTACACTGAGAAAAATAACTTGGTTAAAATGACGAAACGCATCTGATTAAATGAATTTAGTTATTTTGATCAAAATACTGACCAATTGCATCAAATATTAATTTTTTAAATTAAATATTTAGTTATTCTAACCAAAAAGTAGTCAGTTTAACCAACCACAGATGGGGGATTCATATTCCACCAAATGGTTTGCTCATTGTCTCCAGGATTTTTCTTAAATTGACCAAGTTATTTTTTTCAATGTACATACCCTATGGAATTTGAATCTTCACATTAAAATTGTTAATAATTTTATCACTTGTTTGTGTTGGTTTAAAGCTTTCAACGCATTTGTGGATTCATACTAACAGTGTAGAACGGTACATACAGAGTAATTCTCAGAATGGAGGTCATAGGACGATATGCTACGTAGCGCTTTGGAGACTATAGGCGATCAGACATTGCTGTACCTCGATAATTTGCTGTGACGATGTCCACCAATCGTTCCGGAGGAAGATTCCTAATATCTGATCGCCCGAATCAGACACTGCACGCCGTCGCAGCCATTCGTACTCTGCAAATTTATACTCTGCAAAACGCCACATAGCCTATCGTCCTATGACCTCCATCCTGAGAATCATTCTGAATGAGCCACACATACACTAAGAAAAGTAACTTGGTTAAAATGATAAAACGCATTTGGTTAAATGAGTTTAGTTATTCCAACCAAAATACTAGTAACTTGAATCAAATATTTAATTTTCTGACTATATTATGTGCAGTACCTAATTCTAACTACCTACATGTCCAGTTATTCTAACCAGAAAATATTCAGTCAAACGGAATAAATGGAGAGGATCCATATTTAATCAAACGGTTTGGTTATGGTCTCCAGGATTTTGGTTAAATTGACCAGGATATTTATCTGAGTGTAGCTAGAATGATTCTTATAATTAGTTTTCGCTTCTGCCGGGTGGGTGCACCGCGTATCCGCGGATAGGCGTGTATACCGTTATAAAGATCAACAAAATATGTATCGTTTTATGTATGTATCGTGTAAAGGTTAAAAGCTTTATTCAGCATTTGAAGCTTGTTATAACTGTATTTACCGTTAATCGCGACAAAATACAGTCATACCGAGTAATTTTTAGGCTAGACCCTACGAGTATAATAGATTCGTGAGTGCGCGTGCGAGAGAACGTCGATTAATCCTGGTAGACCCATCTCGAAAGTCGTTTGCTATATCACAAAGACCTTGCATATAATATGTGGATGCAAGTAGTACATTAGCGACGCATACACGTGCATAGCCATACATAGCGACGATAACGATAAGTTTGACGTTGCGGACAAAGTCGGGCACTTCTCATCCGAGTTAACAGGTTCTTCCGCGGTTCTACGAAGTTGTTCGGTTCTCCGCAGAGCGTCTCCCGGAAATGAAGAGCTTTGTTCTATCCCCGTGCGTTGTACACCGAACTTCCACTCCCTCCCTGCTCCTTCTCCCGTTCCAACTTGCCGGCTGCACCCCGTATACGCCAAAGTCGAGCGAGTATCGAACGAAAGCAGCAGAATGCGCCTCCGGCACGGAGTAAAATGACGGGAGAAAACGCTCGCGGGAGATCGGCGGCGCGTTCCCGACTGTTTCTCGGGTGTGGGACTCGCGAAAGAATCGCCCGGCCGGCGGGAAGGGGCGACATTCCGGGCGAGAGTTCGAGCGCTTTAATTCGAGGAAGTTCGTCAACTTTCTCTTCGGCGTTGCGCTCGGAAAAACGTTGTCCCGCGCGGGTCGCGTCGTCGTTCTTTTTCGCGCCGGACGCGCGGAGGGCGATTGAACTCCGGGTTAAGGCTGCGACGGGCAATGAATTCTTCTGCGCTCTCGACGCCGCGCTCCCCCCCCCCCCCCCCAGGCGGCACTCTGGACTCCGTATATAGACGCGTACACATAATCCGCGCCTGTATGTATGGACAAACATATAGCAGCGCTTTCCAGTGGCTCCCGGGTTCAAAGCAGTCGTACATAGGTATATCGCGTGAAAGCAGTTCGCCACAAATCAATGGTGTCCAAAGTTTAACGTAGCCCGAGGCATTACACGGCGGCGTGTAATTAACCCTTAACCCGCGTGCCGCTCCGATTTTCTAGCGTTCTCCCGGTGTACCTGGTCTCCTTCGCCGGAGCGCGCGCGCGGTCGCGGAACACGATAAATCGCATTATCGCCGGGCTCCACTTCCGCGTCAATGTCCGTGTCGCGCGAGCGGGTTGAGAGGTCCGGCTTAATGCATCGGGCAGCGACGCGACTAGACGTCGCGAGTCGCGCTGGGAGTGTCGGGTTCGCGAGCGGGGAGGTTGCGGGATTTGGATCGCGAGCAACGGATTAGACGTGGGGCGAAGCGGGTAAGTCGTCGATGTAAGACGCTAGAGAGGCATGATTCAAGATTGTTTCGCTGATAAGCCGAGATTATTCTGCTAATGCTAAGCTAATTAAAGTGGACATATGTGCACTGAGAAAAATAATTGGGTTAAAATGACAGAACGCGTCTAGTTAAACGCGTTTAGTTATTCTAACCAAAATACTAGTCACTGGAATCAAATATTTAGTTACTTTGACCAAATGTTTAATTATTCCAATTAAACGTCTATTTATTCTAACCAAAAAGTGGTTTAACCAAACAGACGGAGGTTCCATACACGGGGAGAAGTTTTCATTAAAAATGACCGTGAAATTCATGTAATCATGTGACATGATGTCAACAAACAAATTTTTACATATGCTTCAGAGTAAAATAGACTGTTTTTTTTCAGGACAACAAATGATTGAAATAGAGCGAGGGATAAATGAATTTTGCCGTGGTAATTTGTAAAAATTTGATTGTTGACACGATGTCCCACGATTGCGTGATTATCGCGGTAATTTTTAACGAGCATTTTTCTTCGTATATTTCATCAAACGGTTCGGTAATCGTCTCCAGGATTTTGATTAAATATATCAAGTAATTTTTCTTAGTGTGGGGTGAGACAATTTCATGTTTTGGGAAATCCTTTCAATTTTATACGTCGAAATTGGCTGATCTCGTGCATTATATTGAATATGGAATAGTTGATTCTACATGAAAAGTTAGTTAAATAAATTTGTTTGATTAAGAGTACACTATCTCATATATTATTTCTAGAAGATGATTTTTCGTCATAAATCCTTTTTCTCTCTACATACGAAACCAAAAACGATAAATAAGGTACCATTTTAAAGATTAAGTACTCTGCTTTTGACGAATCGTTAATTTACAATTACACATTGTATTATATTATTTGTTTAAAAATCGAAGGTAAACATTGACTCTTGGCAAGGATACACGGAGAAAATATTCCATTTGAAATTACGGTGCTAGCATCTTATGACTGGACCATACCGACAATATCAAACATTCAACATATTGACATATTTTTGTTTTGGACGCTGTCATGCAATTTTACGATGCTAGAACCTAGAAAAAAAGTGTTCATAGCAGTTATTGAGATAAGTTATATAGAATGTTTCTCATATTGTCCGCACAGTCCGACGAAAAGATGCTAGTATTTTCGTAATTTCAAATAGAAATGTTTCTCCGCGTTACGTATAATCTACAATAATTCCATATCTTTTACATTTACGTTCCCCATCTTCTGTCGTCTGCAGAATTTCCGCACGAGTCCACCAGTAGTATTAAATATTCCATGAAATAGTCATTTAACAAAATGAAATTGTTTCAGAATTAATTTCACGCTTTCACGAATAACGACTCCTTTATTCAATTCTTCGAGCTAATATTGTGCTACATAGATATAAAGGAAACCTTGCCATATTTATTTTCCCATGCACGGGAAGAGTACGTTTATTTCTTTGCAGAATTACCGCGGTGCAAGGATAAGATCAAAGTACAAAGCGCACGGGTAGATACTTAAACCGGAAGTTTATCGGCGTTCCCAAATCATGGTCAAATGCGGTGGACGGATCAGAACTTTGCTGGGAAATATTCAAGCAATTCGGTGACATTGGCCCACAGCGACGTAACACCCGCGGGTCCTTTTTATGCCGGTGTTACCCCGGCTTAGTTTTATCGTACGCGCATTATCCTTCCGGCGCACCCTTAGCATTTACCTATCCTGGATTAATGCCAATGGCTGCCCGAGCTCTCTCCCCCATCGTCCTCCTCTATCCTCAGGTCTGCCATTTGCGGACTGTACGAATGCGAAACTCCGCGCTACGTTGGTTCGTATTCGAGGAATTACGAAGCTGAGAGGATTTGAAGATCGTCGCGCAACGATGTCGATGCGGCTCGGTGTTTGATACAGCGAGCCTCGAATGTCGATATGGCGAATATTGGTGTTGCTTGTGAGAATAAATCGCGAAATCGCGTCACTTACTCCAAAAGGTCGCATACGCCACTTTACGCCCTTTTGGCATTGTAAATCCCAAAAGGAGTTACGAACAAATGTGCTCTTACAACTAATAAAAATATGTAAAAGAGGTCCAAATATTCTGGGAAAAAATGGTCACATATGATCATATATAATTAGATATAATCAGATCGGAATTTTGTCTCTATCTGATCATATCATATATGAAAATTCATGTACGAGCATATATGATCAGATACGATTATACATATTTAGATCTGAACGAAGTTGAAAATTTTGGATCTGATTATATCAAATCACATCTGGTCATATATAATTATATATGATCATATTTAGTTTGCCATGTGTAATCAGATAGGGACAAATTTCGGATCTGATTACATCCCATTATACATGATCGTATATGATTAGGTATATATAAACATTTTTTTTCTGGGATGATAAAATAGAAATTTGAAAAACTAAAGGCAAAAAGGTACTTTTAAGCTTCCAATTATTTTGTTTTCACTTTATTTATCCATACTTAGACAAAGAGTGAATAAAAAAATGTTGGTGTGCCTTTTCACCTTTATAAAAGTACTTTTTGGCGCGTACGACCTTTTGACATTAGTGACGCGAAATGTTTTCGTTCATGATCTTATACCGGAAGAAAAACGTGGTTAAATTGACTATACACAAGGGAGGAGAGGAATGAAATCTCGACTCTCTAGTAGTTAGGATTATAAACGTGATTGCAGGGATTATACAATCACTTATGGAAAATATAATTTAAAGTGGATTAATTGTAACGATGTAGTTAACACCTTCATTTCCATAAGTGTAGAGACCGTTGTTTTCATCTAGAGCCGAAACAATTTTTCTACAGAGAACAGCTCTTTTTCCAATTAAGTAAATGGATCTATATGTGATATATGTACTTCAAATAATGGAATTAACCGCTTTTTAGTTTTTTTTAGCTGTATTCTTGTCTATTTTCTGACAGAGCTGCAAACTATATCTAATAAAATGCAAAATAATTAATGAAATGGAATGCTTGATTTTCATAACAGACGATGGATATTAAAGGTGATCGAAAGTAGTTTCCTTGAGTATCGTCCATGTCCAATTTACGTTCGTAAACCAAGTACCACACGAGAGTATTCGTCTTAACTATTCATGGTAACTGAGGGTTAAACGCACCTCTCTTTCTCTTTCGATCGTTCCACCCACCAGGAAATCGCTATATCCACAGGATCTCGTCGAAAGCCTCCCTTCTCATCTTGTCTCTCCCCGAATGACTTGAAGAGCCGATGAGAAAACAGAGCAGCTCGGCAATTTGTCCAACGTGCTTCGAGACGGGAGGCTGTCGCTTAATTGGTTTAGATTTTCCTCGGTATCGTATTTTACGTGCAGGTGATACCGTGTCTTCTTTGGAAGTTAACAAATGATCGCCGTACATCAGGCCAAAGGATGACGCTGTAACGTGGCTTCAGTGGATGTAACGAAAGATTTCGCACCGGGTGTCGTCCTATAATGTATTATGCTGTAAAGTTTGCGTACTGCATATTGTACAGTTTATTGATGTTCCTTTGCTTAAGATGCATCGAGAGAAATTAAGGCTTCGATCACAGAATATTTTATTACAACTGCAATATAATATTACGACTAGAAAAAACATGTATTCCTTTTCTATAAATGATTATAATCTCCCAACTATGTTTTTAGCCCTTTTGTTTAAAATTGTAACACTAAGCACAAAAGTGGCTCACGAATAATACGAAATAAAATGGGCTCGGGCTATTTTTAACCTCAATGTCTCGATTATCGTTTCGATAGGCACACATGTCAGAATTTGAGATGCTAATGGTCGCAGGGGTACACCCCATAATGTTTATGCGTTTAATGTTCATCATTTCAATATTTTAACTTTTCCAATAAATATTATTAATGTTTGGCATATCTCGAAACAGTGTATAAGTGTTATCTCTTCATTTTTTATTTTAATAAATTAAAATAGGAGTTGTTAATATTAGAAGAAAATGTCATTATCTCTACTTCCCGACACGTTTTCAAAAATAATCCATATTTGTGATAAACGAAATCAACTTTTCAAGACATAGTGCTTTAATGGAGGGTACAAGAAAATGAAATATATATATATTTATTAACTTTATTCATTTATTTATTTCTGTGCTTGCTCCAGCCATATGAAAATCATATATTTTAACTAGGAGAGTACGCGCTTTCTATGCTCAAAATATTAAAGTGATGATATATTTTCATTAACATTTTTATAAATTAAGTATGTTTAAAAATCGATGTGATATTGCATTAAAAACAGAAAAACTGACACGAAAGTACTAAGTTTCTCCTTCAGCGGTTAGATAATAAATTTATTAATTACTCGTATTTCGTTGGCTGAGTCTGGATGAAATTACGTTAGGTTAACTTTGATTACTCGTTTTTCATTGTTTCATTGCTAAAAACTACGACTTCATGAATAGTCGTGTGGGGTGTAAGTGATACCCAAATCACTTTCACACAGGTGTTACGATGACCACAGTGCAGATATGCATACGGATATGAATGGATCAGCTGTCTAAAATAGTTTTCGAGCGGAACTGAAAGCAGCAGCGCTTAACAAAATTTTATCTGCCTTTGTCAATGAAAAGAAGTAGCCTGGGGTGTAAGACCCACGTGCCTCTCAGAGTGTTAATAGTTCAGGTCTCATCTCACTGTTGTGCATAAGTTAATAAAACCATCACGCTCTCTTCTCTTCGTACTGCGGCATCCGCTTTGAGATATTTTTATACGAGCTTTTTCGATTTCTCTCCCTCTATACCGATTAACGCGACCTGGTGAAACGCTCGATATTTTTTCCATCCCCTTCTTCAAACCCATCGCGGCAAGTCCAGCCCCGCTTCTCATACAAAATCAGCTGACTATAATTGCTTTCAACTTTTCTCATATAGTAGAAAGTTCCCTGCACTGAGGCCGGGAATTATTCTAGTTCTCTGATTATGCAACCTGCAGAGAGCGCCCAAGCCGCACCATCATGAAAACACGGGGGCGAGGGTTGGACGTGTAAAATTCTCTAGCATGCCATGTGCTAAGCGCCGAACTTCGCGACCGTTTGACTTCAACCGTCTCTTGGGATATTACATTCCCTAAAAATAGGTCGTGGAAATATATTTCCGCAAATAGACAGAGCAGAAGAAAGAGAGGATGAGAGAGAAATACAAAGAGACAGTGGTAAGGGGTTGGGGGGGGGGGAGAGAGAGAGAGAGAGAAAGAGAGAGAGAGGGGGGGGGGAAAGAAGACGAGCTCACCGCCCAAAGGCTAAACCAGGGCTTACTCGATGGTTAATTCACCTGTCTGTCATTCGCGCACGTAACGGCTTCGCACACTTGTCTCTGGCGCGAGCGCGGTAGATCCATTTATATTTAATGAAACGGAATTGCTGGTGCGACACATTTTGTCGTATGTGGAAAAATTTCGCGGTGCGGAATGAACAACACAACCATTTCTTCCCTTCGCACGGCTTATAAATTGTCAAACCCGCCATGATTATCGGACGAGTGTCCGCGCGAAGGGGAGGAAAACGCAGAAACGGGGTGCTTGCCGAACGACGGGCGCGCGGGACCACCTATACATATGTATATTGGCGCGGCGTCACTTTACCGAATTGAAACGCCACGTTACTTCGACGGGTGGAGCTGCGCGTTTTTACATAGAGCACGACGCTTCGTCGCGGTTGATTGTTATGCATGGAAATTGTCGAAATCTCGAATCGTGGTACCTACACTGAGAGAAAATTGTAAGTCACACAGCATAAAGTAGCTATACTTTAAAGCTAACTGAGGTTAACTACACGGAAAAAAAAGTATCGCCAAACTCCCAAGAAAAATATTGGAGGAATATTTTTGCACTCTAGTAGCAATTATTGTGATCGCTATTAGAGCACTAATATATACCTATTGCAATATGAAAAAAATATTATTGCTATACCATTATTGATACACTCTATTACTCGAACAAGAAACTATCATTGACAAAACAATAAAAATATTGCAGAAATATTTATTGCACTAGTAGCAATTGTGATTGCCATCGTAGCACTAATACGATGCAATATGAAAAATATATTATTGCTAAATCATTATTGCTATATACTCCAATTCCGGAACAAGAATTTATCGTTAACCAAACGATAAAAATATTGCAAACTATTATTGCACTAACAGCAATAATGATTGTTATCGAAGTGATGCAGGATCCATAGACGGAGAAAAACGGGATGCAATTTTAAGTAAAAATTACCTGTTATAGTTAAAAATTCGAAGTTTTACTTAATAAATACTCATTTCACACTTCACATATTACTATAAAAAATTAAGAAAAATCGAAATAAAGTAATTTTCATTATGAAAATAGTTAAAAATTTAGTGTTTAAGATAATAACATTTTGAAGTCGCCATTTCTCAACACTAATATAATGAGTTTTACTAAATGGTTTATAAGCTGATCACTTAAAAATTATAAATTATCAATCTGTTTCAGCTTTACTATATACTAATATTTTTAACCCAAATGGTTTAAGTACAATTTCTTTTAATTTGAGGTCCATTTTTCTCCGTGTATTTCACTAAATGGTGAATGGTGGTGAATGGTGGTTTGGTCATCATATCCAGAATTTTGGTTAAATTGTCTAAGTTATTTTTCTCAGCGGGTAACTGCATAAACTCGAGAATGTTGGAGTCGCCTCGTCGAAAGCGACGAATTTATCGATGTTTGCGCGTGATCTTTGTGCTATCGCGCGCGATACGTCCGCGTGAACATTTTTATATGGAACCTCAGCGTTCATGTGGCAACCCAGCTGCAGCGATAGATATTTTTACACCTACATGTACAAATAGATACGCGCGGCGCGTGTTTTGTTTATATTATAGGTACACGCTGCATATGTGGCGCGAACCTTCGTGAAAAACTGGACAATGAATGTGCTTCCATACTTTTCTGTGGTATACATACTTCCACGGGTAGCGGAAGGGTGGATAATTATTAAACAATCGAACTGCAACGGTGCGGATGAAAAGCGTAGTTCCGTTAAATAAAATTAAATTGGAAGTCACGGTGCAAATGAAGGCCCGACTGTGAAATTTTAAATGGGGCGAAACTGAATTTGTGATGGTTTTTAATTTCAAAATGGCCATGATCATTATCTTGCAATGAATGTGAATGAATATATTTTGTAAGTGATGTTGATATCGTGACAGGTACATAGAATGGTCAATTTACTGTGAATCGAAAAAGGGTGCAGTGCATATTCGTGCATATATTTAAGAAACATCGTTTTTTTTAGAAAACGATCGTCTCAAGTCTCTCTCTCTCTCTCTCTCTCTCTCTCTCTAAAATTTAATATAATAAATTAAAATTTCCTAACTCTTTGTATATAAAGGTTTTTTGAATTTCATATACGAAGATTATTACAGATTTTTGTACATCCCCATACTGCGAAAAAATGTGTTTCATCGGAATAAACGTGAAACACCTTTTTTTCGAGCGTGTATTCATCTAATCGACATTCATTCTAATAAAATTAATTTGCTCTTAGGGCTATTCAAAAACAAATTTATTTCGATCAGACAACTATTTTTGTCAGTGTACCACACTGACAAAAAATTCGGTCACTTTATATTAAACAAAATCTTGGAGATGATGACCAAACCGTTAGACGAAATATGGATCCTCCATCTGTTTGGTTAAACTGACCTCTTTTTGGTTAGAATAACTAAACATTTGGTTACGATAAATAAATATTTAGTTTAATTGACTAGTATTTTGATTAGGATAACTAAAGATGTTTAACTATAATAGATACGTGTTGCAATTTTAACCAAATTATTTTCCTTAGTGCAGTGACATTTGCGCGCGCTTATATACATATGCATACACGTGATTAGCCGATACAGTTTTTAATCTCTCGATATGTCATATCGCACTCGACTCAGCTCACTTGTCCGAGGTGCGTATCCCACAATATACGATAGTAGCGCACAAAGGAGCCACTCGAGTTGGCCCTCGCTTAACACGGCGAATCACGCCAATTAAGGGCCAACACAAGTGGTTCGCCACATCCCATTTTCCCCTGCGGACCTTTTAAAGCGTATCGCACATCCCGCCCCATCATCCAGAACAATCCTGGCGTTAGAAACCCCCTCCTACGCGCGAAGGGTTACCTAAAGATCCCAAAACACTCGACGCGTGAATGACTTTGCGCGTGGGTCGAGCCGTGCATACATAAGCGACAACATTTTTCCACGCCATCAGCAGGCGGCTCTCGTTGCGAACCCGCTACATATTCGTGGCGAAGCTCGCCGTGGAAATCAACACCGGCATTTCGAGATATAGGTAACTACTTGTGCGGTGCGGTTGACGGCGCATGTGCTCGCCCTTCTGTTGAGAACGAGTATGTTTATTCATACAGTTATTTACTAGTTCGGGCAATTAGCATTAATTAGCGCAATCTGGTACGGCGAATACAGCTTACGCGAGCGCTGTATTTCAGCGGTGAAAACCCCACGATGCAGGGGATGTGGAGGGGGAGGATAAGGCGGGAGCATAGGAGAAGGGATGTTCCTAGCCGCGCGACGCCGAGGACCTCGTACCCTCTAAATCTTTCGCGTCTTAATGCCCCCCCCCCCCCCCCCCCAAGACAACTCTTCCCTCTAACCCGCCAAATACCGAATCGGCGAAATGCTATTCGGACGTCGTGCATTACCATAAATCCGATGGAGAGAACCCCCTTTTTCCTCATCCCTCCCGTCTGCCATTCGTTATGAGTCGAAATTCCTAGACGGTTTCGCGGACGTCGCATAGTCGTCGGCACGGACGACACGACGAATCGTTCGCTCTCTTCCACCCTCCCGCTACAGCGGAATCCGTATCCTCTCTGTGGGGACTGATGGCTCAGTCGAAGGGGGTTGATTCGCGGCAAGAAATCTCCGCTCCGCGCGGAGTACCGCGAGGAGGGCGGGGAGCTACGATGAGCTCGTTATAACGGAGAGGAAATTCGGAGTAGGAACACGGTGGGTTCGCACGAAAGACGCGAAGATCCGTTTTGTCCTCGGGGCCCCGGTTTCTTTCCAGCGTCACGCCCCGCGGGTCATTGTGCCGCAGCGTTGAAATTTCTATATACGGTGAAGCGCTTTTGCGGGGCGGTTTTGCTACTTTTCCTTCGGTTTCGGGGAATTCACGTGCTGCAGAGAAAACGGCGAGTCGTGGAAATGCGAGAAGGACGCGTTCGTTACGCTTAAATTGAGACAGGAGGTTTTTGCCCTGCGGGAAACTGAGAACGATTCGCTCGTCGAGTTTCAAAATATCTGGAAAAGTAGCCTTTTACTTTTTTCGACGTTAAGTTTGTTTTGCGTAAAATATTTTCGCGTAGAAAAATAAATAGCACATTGTTCTTTCATTGTATATCATGAATCAATATGGAAATTTATTTTTTGGAAATTATTTCTCATTAATTTCATTTGATTTTACGACTTGAAATGAGTTTCCGAATGTTCCGTGCTGATTTAGTGGTAGAAAATTAAATACATTCTCGTTTGCATTTGCAAAAATAAGATGCGTCTCTAGTTATGCAGTTTTTAAAATACTACCTTGTAATCTCTTTTAGATACTGAGAAAAAATTTTTTTTGATCGACATAAACTTGTTTTTCAATAGCACGTGTTATTAACATCACATTTATTCGATTAAAATGAATATCGATTGAACGTATGTAAGTACTATTGATTTAATTGAATCTTATTTGGCTTAAATCAGTATTTATTCCAATCAAATGAATGCGCTCTTAGAATTATCCAAAAACCCGGTTATTTCGATGAATCAAAATTGTGCCTCAGTGTGTAGTATTTGTTCTGCTAGGACTTTTTATTTTTGCCTAAAAGGTCTCATTTTTACTTCATATCACCTTAATATGTATATTCCCATATTTTTATATTCCTCATACCTACCTTCGCCCATAAAGTTTCTATTAACGCTGTACTATTTTAAACTCTCTCTCCACCGTATTTCCATATAATATTATCACGAAGTACTCTCACCTACTAGCGCAATTCTACTCTGCTCTATTTGAGTCGTAAAAGAGTCAGGTGCATAAAAGGTTCCCGCGCGACGGACTGTTGCGCTGCTCCACTTCACAAAGAAGCAGTCGAAGGGCGACTTATATACACCAGTTAATTTTCACTTTATGCCCGCGAGTTGTTATCGAGGAAACGAGTGCTCGAGGTACTCGCTACTTTACATCGCACTGTTCCCACTACTTCCGACTGTAATTACTGTATCAACTATGGCAGCTAAGTTTCGTGTTGCAGAAATCCCTTCCCCGCGGAGTTTTCTTGCAGCTACTTCCGATGGGTTGTTTCAGCCTTTTAACAAGCTCGCTGTTTCCATCGAGCACTTTACACTTCCTAACTACAGTCGATTGCTGCCAGTTAAGACGGGGTCGTTTTTAAATCAATGGCTTAATGACCGTTCTCCATTTCTACCTCCACTTCTTTCCCTTTTTATTTCATTTATACGGATCGGATGGTCGTATCGAGATCTGTATCCTGAAATATCCTTTTGTAACCGACAGTAAGCTCTGTTGCCACTTAGCGACGAAGTAATTGCAGTCTTCTTATCGCAAACCGGCTTGTGAAGTCTGATCAGCTTAGCATCGATATCGATGTAAACAGCGTTGTATACGTACAATAATTAAAAACTATTCCGCGGACACGATTTCTAGATTTTTAATAATCTGATATTGAATCTCATACTGAAACAGTTCCAGAGTAGGATATCATCGCACCTGTTAATTTATACGAGTAAATACATATAAATTCTCTAATTGAAGATGTATCTTTCACTGTCTGGAATAATGATGCAAGTCGAGCTATAGATACTTGACCTCTGATTATCATTACCAGAAATATTTATCACTAGCCAACTGAGTTGTAACTTCTATCACTCTATCGCAGTCGATGAGTAATCTTTCTGTATAATGACGCAAAACGTACATATTTACAGAGAACAGGGCGATATCCATATACAGGATGTCTCGCTTAAGAGCTTCGAATGGAGTGTAGATTAATTTCGCAGTTCTTATGTCACTGACAAATGAGAATATTTGATCAATGAGTATTGATCAACTTGAGTGTTGGTTAATATTTGTCCTGCCAACTAGTATAGTCTTACCATTTATAGACAAATCGCGTCACTAATGCTAAAAGGTCGTATGCGCTAAAAAGTACCTTTATAAAGCCAAAAGGCCGTATAAAAAATTGTTCTTTCATTCACTCAAATTTGTCTAAATTGGAATAAATGAAGTGAACAAAAAATTGAAAACTTAAAAGCAAAAAGGTGCATACTATGTGGTCGATACGCTCTTTTGGCATTAAGTTTCTTAAAGATCAAAAAAATAATGCTATAAACCTATCGATGATAAATTTATATTTGTACGTACATATGTCGATACGCCCCTATGGTGTTAGTTTTCGTAATTTTTAAGAAACTTAATGCCAGAAGGGCGTATCGACCTCATCCTATACGTCCTTTTTCCTTTAATTCGAAACATTTTTATTTTACCATTTTTGGACCTTCCTTACGTATTTCTACCAGTTGCAAGAACAAATTTTTTATAAGCCATTTTGGCTTTTACAATGCCAAAAGAGCGTAAAGTGGCGTATACAACCTTTCGGTATTAGTGACGGGAAAGAAGTATTGACAAAATTAAGCCACACTCCGTACAGTGTAAAAAATGTTGCGGTATGAACGTATATAGACCACTTTTGGTGTTAAATAATAATGGCATAAGACTGAATAACACCAGATGTGTTATATATAGGTCCACACCGGTGAAACGGTATTCAAAATTAACACCAATTTTTTACTATGTACGAACCTCTTGAGCGGGACATCCTGTATATATGTGTATTCCTAATCTATTTTTTAGAACCCTCCACGATTAAATGTAATTTACTTCCTTCATAAGCGAAGAAATAAAACTCGGCAGGTGCGCTTGGAGAAAAATGTGGGGTTAAAAAATAAGAACCACCCTCCTACACTTGGCGTGCGATATAGGTCCGCTCGTGTGTGTACCCTGACCGATGTACCTACGCGATGTAATCGTTGAATCGGATCGATGCGATCCCACGAGCCAGGAAGGAGAACGGGACGGCCGGAGTTTTATTACGCTCGTTTTTGTCAACCCCCGCAGTTGACCGTTTCTTTCTCTTAGGAGTGATACTTTATCGGGGTTGAGAGACATTCACCTTTTAACCGTTTGAACCGAGCCGAGCCGAGTGGAGTCGAGCCGGGCGAGTCTGGGCGAGGGGTGGTAGTTAGCCGCACTGCAGAATTGCTATTTTCCGGTCTCCCTCTCTATTTTACTCCCTCCCCCGTCTTCCTCGCCCCTCCCTAATCCCAACGCCATAAATTAGCTCGAACGGAAGTTCGATACGTTGGTCGCATTTGTCCGTGCGGCTACGAAATAAGAGCGGCTCACGTGTGGTGTGCAGTCTGCATAAGCACGGCTGTCTCGTACGCGCAATGACACATGTCCCCCGATACGACCAATATACACGAATGACCAGCGGCGAAACTCGTTGATTTATATATGGCCGACTGTGATCCGTGCGCAGAATTGATCTATTTTATTGAGGAGGAGGAGGAGAGGGGGTCCGTATCGACTTGAAAAAAGGAAGGGTAATCCGCTCGCGCGAACCGAACGTCGCGTAATCTGAATTTCAAGCGTTTCGCGCTGCACACCTGCCAAATCGTTGCGATTCTTATACTGTGGATGTTGCAGGGATACCCGGGGAGAGAAGTTGAAAGAGATTTCGTCAGGTGCGACTCTCTCTCTCCTCTTCGACTTGAGCGGTGAACGAAAGTTTTTAGTCATATTCGATTTTCTGTTTCTCCTCAGAACTCGTATTAATGGGATCAATTATGGTGGAATCGCATGATTTTTTCTGGATTTAATTTATTAAAGCTTTTTAAAATATGCTAATTATAACACGAAGCAGCAATCTTCTCGTATTGTAGTTTTATAAGTTATAGAAAATTTTTAGAATATTCCGAGACTGAAGATATCTGGATTTTCTGTTTTTCTTTTCTGTTCTGACAGTGAAATTTAGTAATTAAGGATTAATGGTAAAAATCACCGATTCAATTATACACTACAGTTGCAAATGGAAACACAAGTCCAATGTTGGAAACACTTCATCCACTTTTGTATATTAAATTCAACCGATTCTTCGTGTTAATCCAACCTTTTTTGTATTAAAATTAACACAAGGTATGCTATAATAAATTAATACAAAGAATCAGTCAGATTTAACGTATAAAAATGGGTGGATAATTTCCAACACAAAATTTCTAACTACGTACGTTTGCGTAATGTGAATGCTAAAAATATCCAATACCGAGTTCCACTTCAATGTTGATTATGAAACCTGTAGTTTACGTATGAAGTACCTACGTCAATGTGGGCATCAAACTTCATAAACGTTCTATTCGCTTATAGAATGATAGTTAACTCGATAAAACATTGACATAACTTCGGTAGCTGAACAATTTAAAAAAAATTCCGTACTCTGGTGGCAAGAGAAAATAATGTTTCATCATCTATCGATGTTATTCTGATTTACCGAAGTAATGGAATATTGTTTTAAGATATTGATATCTAATATTTACGATACATAACGCATACTCGAATCACGACACTCAAAGTCATAAGTTTTTATTTAATTTTATATTATGCAACTGAATTAATTATAGTCGAAGAACAAGTTTAGCATATTTTTGGTAAGCAATTTTTTAGGATTTAACTCATGAAAGCTTTTTAAATGATAATAACCTCATAGAGGGATTCAATTTATATTTGTGTTGCAGATCAGTTTCAAATGGGGCCAATTTGGAAATCCCAGTGCTTCCTGTATTCCACTTTGCACAACGAGGATTAGAACGACGTGTACAAAAAAATTCGAATGCAACACATGGACCGTGGAGATTAAAATGAATGATTGCAAGTTTTACAACGGAAGTGAAGCAATTGTAATAGATAGGATATAAAAGATGCCTATGTTTCGGCACTCACTTATCACATTGCTTCTATAATTACGATAACGAAGTCAAAGGTTACAGTGGCAAACTCTTCTATATCTTATCGTAAGTTATAAACATATGTTTCTCTAGTTTTCCATAATAGATTGCAGTTGGTGTGAAGACAAGTTCAACGACCTATAATTACGAGAATTTCAATGTATATTTTCAATTCAAAAACTCTTATGAACTTGAAATAAATTAATCCTTTTACTATCACAAAATAACCTTATTGTGATGAAAAAAACTATTGATTGCTTCACAAAGGTCTCCCTTCGATTAATTAATTTATTTGAATTTCGAAACTGGTGATAATATGCCGTGTAAAAATTACATGAATTTTTTGTTGCTTAAAGTTATTAAAATCGAAATTATTACAGGCCACTAAATTTATTTTAATATCTAAACAATAATATTATTACAATTTATTTTAACATACTTAATAATATTATAAGTGAGCCCATAAAGAAGACATTGATATACGCGTAGGTATATCTCCTTTCATGCTAAATAGTTCCTTTCTTTGACACTTCTTCAGATCATCAAGAACAATAACAGATATATTTGTTATATGGTATATTCACATTAGAAATCTTCAATAGGTCATATCAAAAGGCTGGATATTTAGAAAAATAATAACTTATATAATCTTTTACTTGCCGAATAATGAAAAACAAAGGAGGGCATAATCAATTTATAGTAGGTACCTATGAGTATAACAAGCGTGCTAGGAGAACGCCGTAGTTACGTGAGAACGACACTGCGAATACTAGCTTCTAAGATCTTCGCCGTACCTTCCGTGCCATAATACGTTCATGATATATATGCCTTGTAATCCCATCGACCCTCGAGGCTTTTGAACATCCCAGGTCAAACAAGACCCTGGCACGTCGTGAACCGTTGCTCACGTAGACTCGAATAGAGCTGCATCAATAAGTAGTAATGCTAATGTACATCGTCATCAGTGCACTATTGCGAAAGAACTAACAAATATTTAAAAAGAGGCGACTTTCTAAATTTCATATTGTTATCGTAAGAACGTCTTCGGAAGGTCAATTTTTTATAACTTATAAATGAGGAGCTCCGAATCAAAACGCAGTTTTTGACAGCTGAACACAGCAGCAGCATTGGTTAAAAACTGCGTTTTGAGTCGGAGCTCCTCAAATATCAATTGGGAGTTCTGCTATAAGAAAAGCTTATTCAACATATCATAGCACTCGTTTGTCTGAAATCACTCTACTTGCGTATGTACTACGCTCAATAAATGTATGAATTGATTGAGCTAATAATATAATAAAAGTACATATGTTTCACATATTTTCTCGTGAATTATGACTAGTTTTTTCTTTGTCGGCGGTAGATCAGTATACACTGAGAAAAATAACTTAGTCAATTTAACCAAAATCCTGGAAATCATAACCAAACCGTTTGGTTAAATATGAGTCCTCTATCTCTTTGGTTAAACTGACCATTTTCTGGTTAGTATAACTAGACATGTAGTTAGAATAACCAAATATGTAGTTAAAATATATAAATATTTGATTTAACTTATTAGCATTCTGGCTATAAAAACTAAACACGTTTAACAAGATGTGTTTCGTCATTTTAACCAAATTATTTTTCTCAATCAGTGAAGATATCGAAGAATTTAAATGCGGATTTATTTACGTATAAATAAACTTCCATGTGTAATGAATATTGCAATGTGTGCAGTACAGAGAGTAATGCATATATCTGTCTAAAAATTTGCAACATTTAATTATTGATAACTCAGAATTTCTAGAGAGTACCTAGAATAAAAAAAATAATTTCAAGGAAAATACAATTACTCGTTGAATGTCGTATCTGGATAGATAAACAATGTTAGTACGTTGCGTGATTCTATTTGCTTTAGAGTTCTCAAGTCATTTATATAGGAAATGTTAATTTAAGTGCGTATATATATTACTTCACATTTTTTCATATAAAAGAACATCGACATAACATTCTTATGAAAGCGTACGTTGCTTCTTAACGCGGTTTACCAGAATAATTTCAAAGAGAAGCTGGAAGGCGTCTCTATCGATTTCTCTCTCCCTTTTCTGAGGCGCAATTCTACCGCTAGTTTACGTGGACTACCGCTTATACGCTTTTATTTTCCCTCATCACTCATAAATGGAGTTGGTAGCGTTCTTTATTTTTGGTGGGAAGCTTTCTCGAGCCACATTTTATCAACGCGTCAGGACATTATCCATAAACTTCACTCATTCGTTATAAAACATATATTATTTCTTTACAGTAAAGCACATATACCGCATGTCCTATGGCCAACCGCGCAGGTGAGCTGCGATCTGAATCCTTGACTTCGGCAGTATTTATGGTACAGTTAGAGTGGGCTTCAGACGAGTACACTGCATAAGAACGAAAAGTGTCGACTGCTCTTCTAATAGCTGTCAATTCGGGAGATCGAAGCGTTTCGTGTAACCTCAAAATCGTAAAGTTTTGAATTAGTAATGAATAATTTGTAGAAGTGATGAGAAATAATCATAAATAATCTTCCGAATTGACAGCCATCGGGAAATCAGACGACGCTTTTCGCTCTTACGCTGCGTTCTTACGAAAAGTGTGAAACGTCTGATCTCCCGATGGCTATCAATTCGGGAGATCGAAGTATAAGCTCGAAATCGTGAATCTTTGAATAAATGGTAAGTAATGTTCAGAAGTGAGAGTTAACAATCATTCGGATTTTTTCGATGTCCAACCGAATTACACGCCTCATGCCTATTTGTTTCAGAAATTATTTCCGCGCTAGCACCGCGCTTGTCTAGGAAGTAGTTTTACGAAGTGGCGTGAGCGATACCTAAGGTGTCACAATTCGGAAAAGATTATTTATGATTATTTCTCATCACTTCTACAAATGATTCACTACTAATTCAAGACTTTACGATTTTGAGGTTACACGAAACGCTTCGATCTCCCGAATTGACAGCTATTAGAAGAGCAGTCGACACTTTTCGTTCTTATGCAGCGCACTCGTCTGAAGCCCACTCGAACTGTACCATAAATACTACCGAAGTCAAGAATTCAGGTCGGAGCTCACCTGCGCGGTTGGCCATAGGACATGCGGTATATTAGTGGACATATTTATTCTATTAAAAGATTGATTGCACCATAGAGTTCATATAGACGTACGTTATTATCGCGAGTTATACGAATTTATTGTGAAAATATAACATACATATACATAATTGTCTATGTTTTTTGTAAATATTTTCAATAGAACTGGTTCAGTCGATCACGAGCTATTCACGGGTATCTGATAACCTCTTTTCCCAATTACAATTTTCGGTACTACTTGCAACAGTGAGACAATGATAATGCTGCTGGTATATACGTTGATAACCTCTTGCCCAAGCAGATAGGCTTCTATATAAAACAAGGCAGACCATACGCTAGACATCAGACAGCCTACGACTTGAAAACTGCTACTACAGTGAATTTAACGTAGAAGAATACAAAATGGCTGGCAAGTTCACCGTAAGTGCGATCGTTTCTTTGAAATACTTTCTGGGCAATTTACAGAGAAAATACTTTTAAACACTGTACATCTCTAATTACAATTAGTAAAGAATCATTTAATACTTCGTTGATAGATGGTGACCGCGCGTTAAAGGTTTAAATCACTACCTTGTTTAAACTAATTAGCGAAAGAAGAAATGGATTTTCCCTTGAGAAGTAATTTTGTCCGTAACAGCAACTTTTTAAAGTTATTTTCGATTATTATGAAATAAATGAGGAGTAGAAATGTCAATTGAGTAAATGCCAAAGGCTATAAATACTTAATGCAAGTTTGTAGAATCACATTTCATTATATACACTATCGTTCTATGGGAGTCTTAACTTTTAGTGGAAATGAGACATAGATCTTTTAATTCTTATTACTCGACGATTTCTTACATCTTATATATCTCGTTTCGGATTCTCTCCTGAAGATGATTTATATTTAGTTGCATACATTTTTTTTTATCAGAAGCTGTAAATACTTAATGCACGTTTGTAGAGTCATGTTTCATTATATGCACTAGCGTCTATGGGAGTCTTAAGTTTTAGTGGAAATGAGACATAGATCTTTTAATTCTTATTACTCGACGATTTTTTACATCTCATATCTCGTTTCGGATTTTCTGCTGAAGATGATTTATACTTATTTAGAGAGAGAGAGTTGCATACAAAATTACTTTACATGAAGAATGAACCACTTTTATCCAACGCATATACCAGTTCTTCGATCAATTATTGCATGTACTCATTTTTGAGCAATCATTAATAAAACCCCCTTTCTTTGATTGTAGGTGTTCTTATTTGCTCTGGTCTTCGCAACCATCGTCATGGTCAACTGCGAAACCACCGAGACCGATCACAGCAGCGATGCTAATCACGACCCCGACCATGGTCACGCACATGAACACGTCGAGGGTCAAGGTCACAATCACGGTCCGGGTCACAATCACGATGAGGAGGATCATCACCACCACGAGCATAAACATGTCGATGGAGAAGCTCCGGTCAAGAGTGCTCCTACCGAAGCCAAACCTGCGAGTGCTCGTTAGAATTCACTGACTTCTTTTAAGATGCAGATGATTAATTGGATCCATCGTTGTAAAGGAAAAACGCTTGACATTAACTATGGTTTCTATCGTTGCCGTAACAATACTTTTTGTTGATGCGATAATCATAGATCATCATACGTGACATTCCTTCCTGTACCAAATACCATTTCTTTTGTATAATACCAACAATAAAAGTACTTTCTTATAACTATAAATAACAAAAATTGAAGTCCACAAACCCAATTATTTGATTTGATAAAAACTGCGTTTGTTATAAAAACATCCACATTGGAAAGCAAAGAATCTGCTGTATATTTGTTAAACAAATAAGAGAAAATAAGTGTCGGGGTTAAAGTAGATCTTTCGATCTATCCGGCTTACTTGTTACGAAATTGACGATTGTATAAAATGAATCTGAATAAAAAATTATTATAAATTTACCGAAACTGAATTATTTATTTAATATATTACTAATATTTTTATTTATTCAATAAAACTGATTTGTTTTTATCCATATATATTTATATAACAAAAAATAAGTCAATCCACTAATTACAATTATTATTCGATTTCCAAATGTTATGAAAATTTTAATTAACAGTTTTCGAAAATTTAAAGATTCTCCCAAACCAAACATGGTCAGTTCTCTAGCTATTGTAATAACAATTCTACATTTATTCAATAAGCGTATCAAGCAATTGGACATTCAATTATTAGGATGAGATAACAATTTTATTATTAAATGGAATTATTGAATGCATTTTTCAATAATTCAATATACCACTTCAACAACAACTCGTTATTATTGCAATCACCCGTATCACAGTTAATTACGTATGAACTGGATGAGCTTTAATATGGCATTCAAAGTAATTCGCGTGTATGAGTAGATACCTATACATCGAGAAAAAGGGGTGAATGTAGCCGATGATAATATGGAGCGAGGGAGGAGAAAGTGCGATTTATTTGCACGACAAAGACACTTTTCTGAATTGTGGATCGGATGCCGTGAGTCAAGATTATGGGAACGAAACGGGGAAATGGGGAGTTCTCTTGGGTGTGAGAATGGGGCTGTAACTTTTCAACGTTCTGAAATATCCACTTGGGAATTGGTTCAGTCGTATTTCGTTTTTAAATGTAAGTGGGGAATTGCGCGAGAAGGGTTGGGCTTCAACGTATTTCTGTGCGTTTTAGGAAAGCTTTTCATATAATATATAAGTCTAAATCGCGAGAGAATAAAAGCACCCAAAATTTTAAATAAAATCTCCTTAAAATCCCCTTGCCATTGCGACACTACATATTTCAATCCCCAATTGAAAAATAGAACTACTGTTCCTGTATACATACTTCCGCATACTCTCTCACGTCACACTGATGCGTTATTCATTCGAAACTTTATTCGTTTCATCCTATTTCTACGGGACGCGACGGCTGTTCGCTCCGGTGTTGGCGTTGGAGTTGAGTTCCGAACTCAGACTTAGTTTATCAATGATGAAAACGTAAATTATTAGGTTCGAGTAGGTTATTCCTATAATGTGTTTATGATACCTTCGTCTTCGTACAATAAGCCGGTACTGATAGACGTGTCGATTTTACCAACACTTTATCGACTCTAATGCACGTTTTGCGCCCGTTACATATCGATACGCTTTTATACCTATAACGGAGTTTCATAAAAGCCACTCCTCGTAGCTTTGGGAATATTCCGCACAAACAGCGTACGATTACGAGAGTTGTTCACGCGATCGAGTATCGATCTGTTACTTCCGATATTATAGGTCCGAACTTGTCCACACTTTCGCAATATCGTTTATCATTATGCCTCGCATTTCTTCATATGTATACACGTACAAGAGGGCCGGCAGAAAATTACTTATTCGACTAACGATTTCTACCTGTTCTCTCTCCTGTCACTTGGGAATATCAACAACCAACGATGAATAGTGTTATTTACTCCGTCTCTCTAATTACCTCGTTATCTATCGACTTTTGAACTGCATCACGTACACAATTTTTTTCATCGATAGATATCTAATCATGGAAAAAGTATTTTATCAGCATACGCGCTAAAAGCTAATGCGTAACGAGATAAACGCGGTGGCAATGAACGCCAGTTCATTCAACTTTGACGTTAGTTCTTGCTGCTAGAGAATATGTATGTATTTGCAAAGTTAGAGTGTGGAATTTTATCACAGTGATCCTACGAATGCGAATGAGAACGCTAATGCAATTTCAATGACCATATTCTAGCTTCTTCATTGCACATTCCAATCAGATAAGGACACGTATTCTCGTTCGCACTGACACGTATGAAACGAGGCAGACAGCTGTGACTATGAATTTACTATCGTATTTCACATTGCGGTATCCCGTATCTTGTGATCCATAGATTTTAGAGTCACCTGGGTATACGATTTTTTATAGAAGCCAAAAGTTCGTAGATAACAAGATAATCCGAATTAATATTTTTCTATAGGTACGATGACAAAAATAACCTGGTCAATCCAAACAAAATGTTGGAGACCGCGACCAAACCATTATGGTGAAACATGGATCTTCCATCTGTTTGGTTAAACTGATCATTTTCTGGTTACAATAACTAGACATGTAGTTAGAACAACTAAATGGTTGGTTTAACTTACTAGTATTTTGGTTAAAATAACAAAATTCATTTAACCAGATGGGTTTTGTTATTTTAACCAAGTTATTTTTCTTAGTGTACAGTGTAACGGCTGTAAGTTGAAACGGAAGCTAAAATAACTCCCATTTTCAAAATCCGCCGTCGAACTTGACGAAACTCGATAGATTTAAAGTTTATCGGAAAATATGAAACCTGTTTTTTGGGATTAACTCAACTTTAATTTTAAGTGCTAACTAGACACAAGATACAGTAAAAGCTTTAATACAAAAGTTGTTTATTCTCTGAAAGCAAATAACTTTTGCTTAGAACTTTAACATATATATCGCCTTATTCGTAAGAAAATTTTGATGAACTGATCGACCTACTTGAAGCTGTCTTTTAAACGAAGCGAGACACAATTAAATCGTTTAATTAAAAGTTTCTTGATCTTAAAAACTAAATGGTTATTGTCTAAAAGATTTGATCGCATCCCACTTCGTTTAAAAGATAGCTTCGAATGTATCGAGTTTCGAAGGCCGGTTTATCCAAATTATCTTACAAGCAAAGCGACGTATAAGAAAATCTTTTAAACAAAAGTTGTTTCGCATAAGGGGCTAAACTACTTTCGTATTAAAGCTTTCATTGCATGTTGTTTAGCTTAAAAGTTTGTTTAGAGCTGTAAAATTTGGTGGTCTAGTTAACGACCTTAAATAAAAGTTGAATTAATCCCAGAAAAGGGGTTTCGTATTTTTTGATAAACTTTAAATCTACCGAGTTTTTCATCAAGTTCGACAGCGTATTTTGAGAATGGAAGTTATTTTAACGACCATCTTAAACTTATATCCTTTTTCTTTTAGAAATATTTAAGAAGCGATGTAAACTCTAAGAATATAATATAAGCCCTTTTTCCAGCGCGCTCTATAAACAGCAATGTCTGCACGGAGAAAGAGGATTAGTAAAAAGTCATGGGAAAACCCATGAATTCTTACAGTTATCTCAGTAACAGGTCTCCTCGAGGTGAAACATTCAATTTTTTAATAGACCACAGCATATTTTTTACAGTTCATAACAGTATGAACATCAGTTTATACGGTAAAATTTATCAATCTTCTATTAATGAGTTAAGTGTCTATGGGTTTACACTGTTACGAACTGTAAAAAGTATGCTGTGTCTTTTAAAAAATTCAACGTTTCACCTTAAGGAGCCCTGTTACTGGGATTCACTGTAAAAATGACTAATTCTTTTACTCCATGTATACAGAGTGAATTGTCGAAGAGGGAAGATCAGTGTATTGTCTAAAGCGACTAATATCTGGATATTCCGTTTTTCCCGCTCCTTGATTAAGTTTCTCTTCATAATGAGTATAACAACCCTCGTCATGAAGAGAAACTTGACCAAGCAGGGTGTGTGAAAACAATGAAATATCTCAACATTAGTCGCTTTAGGTCATACACCAATTTTATCTCTTAAGCAATTCACCTTGTACATACGGGGTGTTCTCAAACCTCTGACCCAGAAGAAAACCATATCGCACGTTTGTTGCAATAGTGTCATAACTCAAAATTAGAATTGTCCCTAGCAACGACTTTAGAAGTTGAATTATTATATTATACGAGCGTTGACCATTAGCTGCCAGATTATGATAATTATCATGAAAATTCTATGATACGCATGATTCTATGATGATTCTATGATTCTGGTCAACGCTCGTATAATATAATAATTCAACTTCTAAAGTCGTTGCTAGGGACAATTCTAATTTTGAGTTATGACACTATTGCAGCAAACGTGCGATATGTTCATTAAAAAATTACGGACATAATGCAATTGATTTTATTGAAATCCATTAAGAATTTACGGAGAAATTAATTATTAAAAAGTAATTAATATTTTGAATTTATTCGGCATTGATAACGTCATATTAAGGCTCATGAAGATAATCGCAATTGCTATCGTTATTATACACATTATCTTCATGAGCCTTGATATGACATCATCAATGCCGAATAAATTCAAAATATTAATTACTTTTTAATAATTAATTTCTTCGTCAATTCTGAACCGATTTCAATAAAATCAATTGCATTATGTCCGTAATTTTCTACACTGAGAAAAAAAAGATTTAAAATTATTCTGTTAGAGGGATAATCTGAGTACGAAAGGTAAAATAGATCAAAAATTATCCTTCCAGGGTTTAAAATTTAATCTTCTTGAGGATAATTTTTGATCTATTTTACCTTTCGCGTACTCAGATAATCCTTCTAACAGAATAATTTTTAATCTTTTTTTTTCTCAGTGTAATGAACATAAGTTTTTTCTGTGGATCAGAGGTTTGAGAACACCCGGTACAAGGCCGGTATTAATAGATAGTGTTAAATTATCACAGATCGGTCTGGATTTAAGATTGTTTATTAATGCCGGTCTCGTACCTACAGAGAGAGAGACTCAGCAGTTTTCTTATATAGTGGTGTGCAGGCGAACCCCGCCGCCTGCTCGAGAGTCGATGAAAGAAATGCGCGCAATTTATCTCGTCCACAATTACATCACGTTATATCAACCAATAAATTGCTTTCTTCCTTGAGAAGATTATCGGTTTACCACTACTGCTGCAGCTCGACGCTTCGCACGGGAAAAACCCGATGTTGATTGGCGTATCGTCAATTTCCCCGCGTCGTTTTGTCTAATGCGCATAATTACCAGTCGAACGACGATTCATCGGAAAATTAATCGGTTTACCGGACGTTCGCCTCCGAAACGCGTTACCATTTATCGCGAGCTAATAATTGATGATCGGCGGGGAACGTTTAACCGCAACAGATTTCCGCTCTCCCGACGGATCGCGAAATTCGCTCGCCAGTTCTTTTTTTTCTTCTCTTTGCCCCATTCGCCGCGCCGTTTCGCGTGGCGATTCCCCTCTGCCGCGCGCATTTGGCAAATTGACCGCGCACACTTATGGACGGGGGAGAAGTTTTTCACTCCAATTGCGAGGTAGATATCACCTTGGACTTTGCGCGGGTACGATGAGTTTCCGCACCGGCGTCGCGGGGGCAGCTATACGCGCGAGTGATGCGCACATTCCCAGTCTGGTTAACTCGTCCGTCAAACGACTCCCGAGCAAAACGTTTGGAAGTTCAGGGTAAAAACCCGATACTCGCTCTTTTTCTGCGAAGTTTCGCTCTATTTTCCCATAGCCGCGAGGTGAAAGATCGATAGAGCGCTCGGCGGAGAAGAAAAAGGAGGAGGACGAGTGAGGAACGTATGTAACTCGTGCACCCGCGACGCATTTTTGAACCGCGAAATAATTCTCTTCAAACGACGTCTCCGAACGGTAACGGCAAACTGGTTCCAGAATTTCTCGTGGAAATGCAACGAAATGGCAGTAAATTGTTAAAATGCATTTTGTCACGTAGCATATACAGTAAAAAATTCTGCAGTGTGGACATATATAAATCACTTTTAGTGTCAGATAAAAATGGAATAAGACTGAATGACACCAGATATTATAGGTACATATTATCATACGAGGCTCGAGGCTAAATTTACTTGCCAAGAGAGAAACTCAAATCATTATTATTTCATTATCTATGAGCTTTTGGCTTATTTTTGTGTAATACTTTTTGAAAATTAAATTTTTATCCATCATACAATACCTAAAGTTTTATATCGATGTAGGTCAAAAGTTCATAAATAATGAGATAGCAGTGATTAAAGTTCCCTTCCTGGTGAGTAAGTTTAGCCTCACATGGTATAGGGCCAAATCGGTGGAATGGTGTTAAAAGTTATCACCAATTTATTTACTGTGCATAGTTAAGAATTTTATCGTAATTTTTATAAAATGTTCGGTTAGCTGAAGTACTCTTATTTAAAGAAAGAAAATAATTCATTTTTCCAACGTATACTAATTGAACTCCTGCATATATTCAAGCTCCAAATGTATTGTATAATATTTAATAATCTAAGAAAAGTAACATTCACCGTAGTAACATCCCTGGTTAACGATCGTTACAGCGTACACAATGTCGACTTTCGATAAGGATCTTCGAATAGCTGCATCGTACATTATCGAGGCAGGTTGGAATGGATCGATCCCATGAATAGGAGACTATTCGTCTGGTTTCCGAATCAAATATGGCTCTGTAGCGTACTGTATATTAATGACCATTCGACGGTATGCGGCATGGGGTACAATAGACCCGACCGAACAATGGGACGCATCAATTCGGATTAGTCAATCACGGTGCTAATTTCGTGCGAAACTTTATAATATAGGGTACATCTTACTGAGGAAGCTCAATAAGACCCGGTCCCGAGCTTTGTCGACTAATAGCGTTCGATTCGCGGCCGGGAAAATGACATTAATTTATTTTTAAGCGATATTTTCGAAGTGGTATTAATAAATGTATACTTAAAGGAACGGAAAACTAAATAGAGTTGGTAACATGTTTAATAAATATGTACCAACTTATCTAGATATAAATTATGTATAAAAGTCGTCTCCAAAAATAGATTACGTGTCGAATATGTGCGTGTATATTGATTTCTGTTACAATATTGGGACGTTCACTTAACACGAATGACGTCATATCTTCGACGATTTCATCGTAACAGATTAATAGATTCCCGAACCCATTTCTCTGAATTGGCTATTGAGAAAATCATTATCGAACTCTATTTCAGGACTCTCCCGTTCCTTCGCGGTAAACTTCAATGGCAACGATACAGTCGTTTCTTTCCGCGCGGCCCACTCATTCGTCGAATCACTGGCGTTGGCTCGCTTGAAAAGCACTGCGGTATAGAGATTCAAAAGCTAGCTCGACGCCAAGAAAAATTAATGACGCGTTCCTTCACTGATTTTCCTTTGATTCCCTGACGTCGTGCATTTCGATCATCTCTTCTTGTGAAACGCGATGAGCCGACACGCGAATTCGAAGACGCGTCGTAAACGAGAAGAATGATGAGAGGTCCTATCAAGACATCGGGATCAAAATATGCAGTAAAAAGTACCGCGCACTATCGTCTCCTTGTCAAGTTCCGAACGAGTCACTGGATCTTGATTATCTTCAAAGTTTCGGAACGAGGTATGATGTAGTTACAAGTCAATTGCATGCTGGTAGACTAAAGTTAGTTCAAGCTTAACTCCATTAGAAGTATACAGAGTTCAGCTATGACTAATTGTAAGTTTGGTCTATATATCTCTGTGTAATGGGATATATACCTATCTTTGCGTATTTAACATTAGTTCGACTTATAAAGTATGAGAAATATTTTTTGAGCTGGAAAAAAAATTCGTCACTCTCTATAAGGCAATCTATAATATTCAGATTAGTAAATTATATAAGGTGCAGTTGCATTATAAAAAAAATTTAAGTAATAAGTTGATTTGAAGAAAGTAGGAGAAAATACTTGTTATTTAATTTTTAACTAAAAAGGTGTAAATTATTTCGATTTACAGCGCAGTGCAATTTAATTACATAGGAATGAATTTTATTGTAATAATTACGGATTATTGGTATTTGCATTGCTCCTCACAATTTTTCTCAGTAGCTAACTATTTTATTTTCTAAAACACTCTTAAAAAATGGTAATACGAAAATATTAATCGAGGAATAAAATGATAATTGTTATGCATTTTTACCGAATGATGATGTACGCGTGTAAAATTTTACTCGAGTATTGTTTTTTTCATTTCACTTCCATATTTCATAACACCGTTAATTTTTAAAGGGATTCCGCCGTCTGTCGAATGTGTTAACGATTTATTCGATCGATTAATATATGCAGTCATGAATGTGCGATGGTTCTCCCTCCACTGATTCATTAACGCGATGGGAGACGAGAGGAAAGAAATGGTATGAATTATACAGAAAGAACGTTACCGGGTGCAGCACTCTTTTCAGTCTTTAGTTTTCGAGGAAGAAGGTATACGGTTCTCCATAATTTAGCATACTTTTCATATAGTTTGGAAACTACGAGTAGCACGTTTAATAAAGATAGGGGCGAAGAAAATTCAGCAGCGGAGACGAGGAAACTTCCGATTGATGACGAGATATAAAATTGCATCAACTGAAAAGAGATGTTAGGCCGGCATATTCGTAATTAGAACTCTCACGCGGTAAAAACTCTGCGGCGTGGATCTATGTAAAACTTTTTTGGTACCATATTACAATAGTGTAATAATGGATAGCATCAAATGGTGTGCGCACTAATCAAATGAGACGTTAGAAGTTAGAATCACTTTTCTAAGAAACAATGATTTCTTCCTAATCATTATTCCGATGAATAACTGAGCTTTAGAGGCTTTCCGGAACAGCCTCGATCCTTCTATATCTCGAGACTTACCGCACCTTCAGTCGCTCGTAAAATCGACAAACGATAGTACGATTAACAAAGAAGAAGGAGCAGAATAAAACACACAGACGAAAGCAGCCGCATGTGCGACGGTAAAGGATGACACCTCGCAACGAGCACTATACAGATCCTAATTTATGAATCCTCGTATCTCGAGCACCGACAAACATGAACGCCACTGACCTTCCCCGAAGGGCGCGACGAGGACGGCGGAAGTGGTTGCAACGAGCAAGCAAATCAGCGACATCCATCTAGAACTTAGGACACACCACCACAACGACACTTCGCGCCGGAATCTCGGTGCGGACTGACAGAGCGACGGCACGAGGGGTGGTGGTGCGTCTAGGGTGCCTTTCTACACGACGCGGAGAGCGGGGATCGCATGCGCCCCGCGGTTCACGTGCCCTCCGCCATCACAACCGGTAGGTCCCGCCTTCCTCGTACCGGCGGACACACAGCTAGGAGTTTTGCTACGCGAAGATGAGCCGAATGTGCCATATATGTGCGCGCATGACGTGTGGACGCGACGCGGACCGTGTGCCGGTACGCGTACACGCGCGCACCGAGGGGGTGGATCTGTATGCGCGCTACCGAACGCTCGCTCCTCTCGCTTCAAAATTTGTTCACGTCGAACTCCGCGCCGCGCGGATTCAAACCACTCGCCGCAAACGCCTCGGTCCTTCCGAAGCTGACGCGGAGTAATCTTACCGGAGAAAAATGAGTCACGCATCGGCGCGCCTTCCGGCATCCAACCTGCGGCCCTGTAATCTCGTTTGCGGTAGGTCGTATGGAGGTGTGTGCTGTAGCGCGGAGAGGAGCATGACGGTCGACGCGGGTCGTGATTAGAGCATCGCGGTTCGCGTATAGGTACCCTTCGCCTTCCCTCGTAGCGATAAGCACATAGCTAGGAGTTCTACCGTGAATAGCTATACAGATTTTTCGCGTGTACACGATAGGTATTCCCCCGCGTGAAAAAAAAAAACAAATATGGGTAATGTATGGCGGAAGGCTGGGAAAATTTTAATCAAAGAAGTATAGCTACACTGAGAAAAAATGAATGGCCCCTTATTATAGCAATGATTATTGTCGTATGAGGAGCGTGCATTGCTGTAAGAGCAATACCGCTTTGTTACAGATGTGTTTGTTATTGTAACAATGCGAGAAAATCCTTGGCGAGATACGTTTCAGTTACTGGAGGCATTTTTTTGAACTGGTGCATTAACTAAAGCAGTAAAGTTGTGGGGGCTATACGTACGGGTACAGGAACCACAAGAACACTTAGATCTATGTTCAAATCAGTCGTATAATAAATAAAATTTGCCCGTACCTTTTTGATTCAATTGACTTGTTCGGTACTAGAATATAGTCCATTAGTAATAATAAAGGAGTTTAATAAAATAATAAATTGAAATAATATCAACTGACAAGAACAGACATCGATTACAGCATAATCTCGTAGAAACAACTAATCTCTAATTGAAGACTGCATCGTTTACCGGCTGAAAGTCTGCGATACGATCCGTACACTGAAAAAAAATGAATGGCTCTGCCTACTGAATGTCTCGCTCTTATAACCATATTCACTTCTTTTAACACAATAATTGTGTCGCCTGGCTATGAGAGTCGAACGTTTGAACCGGGCGCATTCCACTTGTAAGAACGATGTGTGTGCTTTAGCTGTATACCAGCTGAATGACGGATAACTTCTAGCAGCTGTACAATGTTCAATATGTCAAGTGAGCGGTTTCGCATTACATGTGTAGAAAAATGTGGTACAATTGCCAAATGCCGTCCTCCTTTTGCTTTAATTTGTATTCCTGTTTAATGAACAGGTACATTGCCATAGCGATATTATTTTTCAGCCGATATGAAAAAATTGTCTGACTTTTTTGGTTCAATTTTTCCCAGACCTCTGCCATATTTTAGCCATACTTTTTTACGCGAACCTTCATGGCGTGGGCATGTGGCAGCCCGTATACCAGTTTTGGAAAGTGGCTTAGACTCCAATCGCTTTAACTTATTTGTCGGCTTCGACGCCCCATGAGCAGGAGAGATGGGGAGATGGAGGGAGGGGGAATTATCCTCCGTCGGTTGGATCAACCGGTATAACTATAGTAGCCATGGAAAACACGATATTGTTTACAAAGGTAGCGAGGAGTGATCCAGGCTGGTGAAAATGGAGCACGCCCTATATTGCCTATAGTAGTAACCTTCGACTAGAGATTCGATCGTGTTTGCGGTAGGTCGCAGGTTTTGCAATACGAGAGGGCATCGCCACGACGAGACGTCGATGGGCCGTGATTTGAACGTCGCGTCACGTGCGATAATGCAATTTCGAGTTGCCGCGGAGGGTGCGGACGCCGAGAGATCGCCCGGCCCCATAACGTTCGCGTTAAAATTTAACGGCGCTGGAAGGGTCGCGAGAGATTGCGCCTGTGTGTGCGAGGTGTCCGTCTGTGCAGACGGCTCGAAGAATAACTCATGAGTTATATTGCACTCGTGGAAACGTTTTATGGGTGACGCTTCGCGCGCGGCATTTTTTCCCCGCAAAGAGGTGTAACGTATTCAATAAAGTCTAAGTTTTACACGATTTCTTTTAAATGCAGAAATTCTGTATTCAGTTTGTCTGAATGGAAATGTATTGGAATGTAGCTACTGCGATGTCGTGAATGGGCGTGATTTGATTTCGCCCATTCGTACTTCACGAGTCGTGGTCAGTAGCAGTAGTAGTTGGTCGGTGCGTCGCGGCAATATATGTAGTAATGCCCGGCTATGGTCAGACAGACAGGCTAATTGCTGCTCTCACGAGAAAATAACGTATTATATTCGTTTAAACGATCCAGTGCAGAAGCTGACTTATGGTTTTAGCAACCATATATCTTATTTTTACGGCCTTGAGCGTATTATTATTGAATACAGTTATGTAATGACACTAACGGCAGTGACCGCGAAAGTGTAAAAGTTTGAATAAATATCTTTTTCTACACTGAGAAAAATAATTAGGTTAAAATTACAAAACGCAATTAGCTATACGCGTTTAGTTATTCTAACCGAAATACCGCTCAGTTGAACTAAATATTTAGTTATTTCAATCAAATGTTTCGTAATTCCAACCAAATATTTTGTTATTCTAACCAAAAAGTGATTAATTTAACCAAATAAATGAAGGATCTATATTTCACCAAATGGTTTGGTCATCAAATTCCGGATTTGATTAAATTGACCAAGTTATTTTTCTAAGTGTTTATGAAATGGCTATATAATTGCCTTATCTGCAATTTCGTGTGAATTCTAATCACATGTAATCTCTCTCTCTCATGATCCAACTATATGTAGATGAAAGATATAATGATTAACGCTTTATTAATCCCGATAAGAATAGGGATCACAGGCATTTATTTACATGAATATTTTCGAAAAAACGTGCCAATATAAAATAAGTGAAGTCCCACCCTTGCGTCTCGCTCTACACTGAGAAAAATAACCTGATCAATTTAACCAAAATTCTGAGGACCATAACTAAACCGTTTGGTGAAATATGGATGGATCCTCCATCTTTTTGGTTAAATTGACCAGTTTTTAGTTAGAATAACGACGTATAGTTAGAATAAGTAAACGTACAGTTAAAATAACTAGATATTTGGTTCACACCCAGGGAAAAGGTCTAGTTGAATACGAATCCAATAGAATAATTTATTTGAGATGAATAGGAATTTATTCACATCGAACAAAAATCTATTTGAATTAAATGAACATTCTACTAGATTCGGATTCGATTGAAAAGATATGCAAAACATTTATTTAATTCAAACAGACATTTTTTACGTGAATAAATTCCTATTTATCTCAAATAAATTTTTCTATTAGGTTCGTATTCAACTAGACCTTTTTTCTGAGAAACTTACTAGTATTTATGGGTGATATACCGAGAAAAATAATAGTGTTAAAATGACAAAACGCACCTAACCAGATACGTTTTTTTTTTTCATTTTAACAGTTATTTCTCTGAGTGTATCACCCATGATTACGTTGGAGGACCTCAGTATTTCCATATTTAAATCGCCAAATCTACGTTGCATATCGAAGATTAATTTTTTCCTCACTTCACCGTACACGCATCGGATTTCTACCACGCACTCTCCCATAGAGCCGATGAATCTCACGCGAGCGCTACACGCCGCTCGGATCTCCCTCCACTCCGGACCGGTTATTCGCACGTACGAGAAAATAGGGGCGAATAGAATTATTTTCGTCGAGAAAGGCGCGGCTTCGCGAGAGCGCGGGTGGCTCGTAAATCAGTAAACACGGATCTAATCTGACGGCGGAAAATAACATCGGGCGCCCTTCCGTGGACCATGGGGGTGGTAACGGCTGACCTTTCTCTTCTCGGCCGACGATTACGGCACTCGCTCCGCTTGCTTCTCTCGTGCGAAGAGTTCGCCGTTGCGGCGAGCATGGATCACGTGCAGGTGCGAGTCGCGGAAATCGACTGTGAGAGGGAAATGGCCCGGTGGGGGAGGAGATCGTCGTGCGTTATCAGTTTCATTGCGGTGGAAGATAAGGTGTGGTAGCGTGATCCGTACGTCGAGTGGATCGTGGATGAACGAAAAACATTTATGTATGTTCTTGCGCCCTTGGAGTCACGTGTGTTTAACCGTTTCGTTCCGGGTGAAAATAAAGTCTCAAATTTCTCTATAGTGTGACATAAGATCTTAGGGTCGATGACGTTCACCGCGAAATCGGCGCGTTATATTTAATGTAACGTGCAAGATGAGTACATTAGGTATCAAGTCTTTTGGTATATGGGTGAAAAAATTGTGTAGCTTCGATATCTCGTGCACCTCAAGAGTCTGTGATTCAGTTCAATAATGAAGTTATTTATTTAAAGAACAGAAAATAGATATTGGTATATCCAGTCAGTCTTTCTTTAACTTTACAGATATTTGTAGACATTAACGTAGAAGTGAAATGAATATGTATATTATATTTCGTTTTTGCAGAAGCCCATTTGTATGTATAGGAGTATTCTTAAATTTGCTCTGGCAAAGCGGTATTTAAATTCAATCACAAGGATGGGTATATTTGGCGTCATTATCCTTCATAAAAATGTAATAGCCGGAATCTCTTCACGGAACGAAGGAAGATTATTCGTATGCCTGCTCGTGCCAACTGTCTCTCAAATACGACAGAAAAGTTGTGCTTATTTCGAACAGTCGAATGAATGAATGTTTGTGTACAACTTTGTAAAAGCAAGTGCTTCCCCTCGCTGATTTAACGATTAGTCAAGCGATATCGTTATAATCTGATTTAACGACTGAAGTGACTCTCATTTTCAATGAAAGACAATGATATCTGTGTGGGAGAATTTTACGACGTGTTTTTATGTCACTCTCTTTTTAAAGCTGAGAAATTTGACTGCTTTATATTCGATTTAAAAAGTCTGTTAAAGGAGGTTTACTGAATATCAGACGTTTATCCTGAACTGTAGAGATCGACGATTAAGTTTTATGGTATTATATTTAATGGCATAGTTAAATTTTCCGTACCTAATTCGGATTGAAATCAGGGCATGTGAGTTTTAAATATGCTGCTCAATAAAATCTTCGATATACCCGTATTTAAATAAATACAGCATTGTGTGTTGTGTGGCGATCAGTATTCCAGTCGACTCTTAAATATAGGTATAATCAGCGTTGAACTTGGCATCAATTAGATAAACCTACAGTTACATGGTGAAATCTAACTGTTTATATAAACTGCGTGAACAGCATAAATTTCAGAGCTTCTAGAGAAACGCTTGCTAAAGTAGAACGAGAATTGCACATTACCCAATGTTTAGGCAGCCACTAACTTTAACTCTGTCTGACTACAACTGGAATTTATCACTGGCTTTATCACTAGCTTTACGAGCAGTTGCAATTCGTACGCGACAAAAACTGCTGCAACGAACTCAGCGATGTTTAAAACGTTACACTGATGGATCTATCCTTTAGTAACCTTAACTGCAGATGCTGCAATTGCAGCTAATTCGATTTCGCTATTGCTTATCGAATTTAGGATTTTATCTACTTTTGTACTCATTTTGCCTAATTACTATATGCATTAACGATAAGTTCAAAGAGAATATTGAAGCACCTCGAATATGGAAAATTGCAGGTTCCTACTTCTCTTATGAATTCAACACTTCGCTACTCGCTTTACGTGTAGATGCAAATTAGGGAGCGTTCATATATTACGTAACATTAGAGGAAGGGGAGAGGGAAGAGCCATCGTCACGTCACATACTATATCAATTTCAAGTGGTGCTTCAATCGAAGAAAGAATTTTTAATGTTTTATTTATTTCTGAAAAACCTCGCAGCAAAGATGTCAATAAAAGTGTGTTATAAAACTTGTTTAGTCCACAACAGAACATCGGATTAGAAAAAAAAAATTAAAGTTGGAAAATGTTACGTAACAAGGAGGGGAGAGGTCGAAAATTCATGAAAAAACGTTATGGAATATGTAAATGCTCTCCTAAACTGAACGGAATTTTATAGGTTGCACGGCAAAGCTAGTAGTTTATTAATGTAGGAATAAGTTCTAGTTATCTCTTATAGCGATACCGTATTTCTATTTCAGCTATACATATATTGTGCAATTATTTCAGCTATATTTACATTGTAAAAAATTCTGCGGTTTGAATCTATATTGTCTTGATAATCTCATTTAGCCTTAACGTATAACTATCATAGCTACACTTATTGCTGTGCGACCTACATAAACTTCTCTCAGTGTAGTGTAATACCTATTTTTCTTTGTTTTAATTTAATACCGCTTAATTTCGACCGATCATCAATTAATTATGCGTGAATACACGGAGAGAAAGAATTAGTAAAAAATCATGGGAAAACCCATGAATTTTTACGGTTATCCCAGTAATAGGGCTCCTTGAGGTGAACATTGAAGTTTCTGATAACACGCAACGTACTTTTTACAGTTCATAATAGTATAAACATCAGTAGGTATATATCTTCGGTAAAATTTATCAATTTCCCGATAATATGTGTTGGTTGGTTACGAGTTTATACTGTTACGAACTGTAAAGAGTATGTTGTTTTTCTGTACGTATTAAAGAATTCAAAGTTTCACCTCGAGGAGCCCTCTTACTGGGATTCACTCTAAAAATTTCTCATCCCTTTTCTCCGTGTATAAACGCGCCAATTTCTCCGTCATACCGATACTTCTAAACCTACATAAGAGCATACATTAAATCATTTCTACACCGGCAGGCGTTGTAATTCTTATTACGGCTGACGATAACAGAATTTTCCTATCAGCTTCCAGAGCCGATGAAATATGCAGGCATCGGATCGATCCGACACGAAGAGAAATGGTTACCGCGCCGTTCTTTTTTCTTTACCGTAAAGCAACTTGGCTCCTCGCGAAGTCTGCTTCCTGCACCCATCTAAAGATTCGTCGAAAAATGCCCCGCAACGGTTTCGACTCCGAAAATCTCGCAGGCAACGACACAATTTCTCTAACAGCTGCGACAAGAAAAACAAATTCTTAAAATCAGAATCGCTCCTCCGAAGAGAAAAGATTTCCTCCACACCCGCTTCCCCTTATCGCAGTAAGTAACGTCCCGCGATTCCCGCTTCGAGCGCCGCGCGACGCTCGCACAGCGATCGAAAGAATAATTCCCGCGTATTCCGGATGCGCTCCCATCCGTCGCCTTTAACGATCCATCGGACGACGTCGCGACGCGTCGATCCGCCCCGACGACCGTCGCATCGAGTCGTCGACGATTCCAGGGAAAATTTTACGATCAGAATTATTCGCGAGCACCCAGTATCAGCGCGCGCCTCGCGGCCCGGAAACGAGTTTTACGAGCCAGAGACTCCCGCGCGAACGAAACTCGAGCGTTGATTCGAGCATCGCTCGGACCTGCAATTCCGCGAGAGTAATATACCTGTCTCTGGCGTTCTCTCACGGGACACCCGGTATAAACGAGCGCGGCGCGACTCGTAAAGCATCCCCCGGTCGGTTGGGCTAATAGATATTACAGGACGTACAGCGCGCGTCCCTTCCGAAAGATGTACATACGCGCGTATCAGTGTATAGGTGTGACTTTAAACGCGAGTATCAAAACTTTCTTACGCGTGCTCATAAACCGGTAACATGGTTACCTACTAAGCAGCGGCGGGGAGTGAAATGTGTTTCCAACTTCTTCGCGGTATACCGAGGGACGAGGGGAGGGTGGCGACGGGGTGCTTCTCCTGGCTGGCAGGAGCAGCGAACTTTGGGTTCTTCGATTCCGCGCCCCTTCGAATTCGCGACGCTGGCCTTTCGTTGTACGGGGAGGCGGCTACATACGTCAATTTCGAGTCACTTTGAACTTTGTCGAGTCGCAAAGTATCGAGAAGTCGGTCGTCGCTGACGAGAAATAGCAGTAATTTTTATTTGTGCGTGTGTATTTGATAAAGGATATAAAGGAAGCTTTCAGTCGCCTTCGATACTACGAATTTACTCGCCAGGAAAGAAACTTGAATCACTGTTATCTCGTTATCTATGAGTTTTTGGCTGATGTTTGTATAATACTTTTTTGAAGATTATATTTCCACTTTAAATAAGTCTTATATCGATGTAGGTTAAAAGTTCATAAATAATGAGATATTAATGATTGAAGTTTCTTTCCTGGCGAGTAAGTTTAACCCCTTCACACAGACCTGGCGTACATCTGTATGTACATAGTTTTAGTTGCACATAAATTTATTTGTTTTATTAAAATAATCTACATAGACCTTATGTACATGTTAGTGCACTTGTTCTCTACCCACTAAAGCATTTTTGGTACCATCTGGTGGCAAACGGTTGAACTAGCCTCTCTTAAGGTTCATCAGACGCAGATCGTGTAGGTTAGATGTAACACTCTTATAAGTCGTTGTCTATTTTTCTAGAAAAAAAACAGTTAATCGGCAATCGAGCGAGTATTTGTTACTACTTGCTCCTTCATAAATATGCTGGAATGTTTCTAATCTAAATACAATGTTTCTGCTTTTATCAAATCGGTGTAAAATTAGATGTAAACACATATACGTACATTCTGAAATAAATATATATAGTAACATAATATCATAATTTCATAATTTTCAACAAACAACAAAAAATCAGGTCTGAAGGGGTTAAACTCATAAGTGATATAGGTATAACGAATGTCCAATGTTTCCTATACTGAGAGAAAAGTATGGTAGATTTCACTATGTTAGCGGTCGCGGGTGGGTAAACGCAAATTTAGTTACTTGAACTAATAATTTACTAGACTTGACTGCAGCTTTATTTCGTCAAACAATTTCAAATCATTACAAACAAATTATTTAATTCAAGTAACTTGATCGGTGTTCCTGTGCCCGTGACTGCCAATTTAGTCAAATCTGCTATTATTTTCTCCGGATATGATGCGAGATACAAAAGAACAAATATTTTTCGAAAAAGTATTTATCCATTCTGCTATATTTTAGGGTAAAAGTGCAATGTAGTGCCCCGGTTGACGTCCAAATTAAAAATATTGATTATTTCGAAAGCCATTGTAGATTTCGAAAAAAGGTTTTAATAAAAAATATTTCTCCATGTCTTTACTATAAAAATTGTGCCCTTGATTTTTCGTATATCTCCACTGCGTCTTGAGATAATCGCACTCAAAGTTAAACAGAGACTCAAGCATTTATTCCACCTTTACCCCGAAATAGTCGATACCGCGCGCAGCTCTGCTCAATCCTCGGTAACAACCAACGCGGTTCAACCGGCGTTGACCCGTTTATCTCGACGCCGCGCGTCCTCTCTCGCAGCGCGCACTGACAATGAGTGAACTGTCGATAACGAGGTTGCGAAGTTGTTACCCGCATCTCAAGGTTAGTTCGCGATGAACTTCGCCATCAACGAGACCAGAATTACACGACGCGATAGACGCGACGTAACGATTTAGTTTGCATAAGCCGCGATGACGAGTATACGTATGTATATGTATATACGCGAATGCGACGGCATCCCTATCCTCGGATTTCCTGCGGCAAAGTGGGCACAGTCGACGAGCCGAGCCGACGCCCCTCTCGTTCGAATCGCGTTAGAGAGGAGATTGCGATGATTTTCGAATGCTTGCGTCGACTCGTTCTATATTTATTTATGCGCCCGTACGTCGTTGGGGTGCGACAGGGTGAGTGGTGGCGAGGGAGGGAGAGAGAACGAAACTGGATTCTCCGCGAGATACAAATATATGTGCGCGCGATGAAAATGCGATTGACTTTCTTATACGATGCGTGCAAACGAGTCGCGGAATATAGCAAAGACCCGCTTTGCCTTGCTCGTATATCGGCTGCCGTTTATTTGATTTCTTATTTATTGGATTATTTGTTCGATCGGCGATGGAAACGAGTCTGCATGTATTTGGCGAAAATGCACGTACGATTCTCGATGTCTCCTGGATTTATCTTTTTTTTTTATAGTCGAAGAAAAGCAGATTTCGTTAAATTAATGCACTGAGAAAAAGGATTAGTAAACAAATATGGGAAACAGAACTTATCGGTAACAGGACTCCTCGAGGAGAAACAGAAGTTTTTAACCCTCTGTCTCCACGTGTCCATACATGTCCGCGATGGTCATACATGGGTCAAATGAACCCAACCGATTTTAAAAAATAACTAGCCTTCCGCCCGCAACTTTGTTCGCGTGGTCTTGAAATGAATAGAAACAGAAATTTCCATGGTTTTAACTACAAAAATAACGGAATTCCCATACAAATTTTTGTCCCCCATTTTACCGCCTCAAGGAGTAAATTTCAAGGACTCTAAAACACGTCTTTTTAAATTTATAACCAAAAGGTGAAATACCAATTTTTATGAATCAAACTTCAAAAATAGTGGATATTCATAGAACCTTACACATTCCTTATTTTACCACCTTAGGGGAAGAATTTCGTAAAATCCTTACTTATAGCGGGTGCTTACGCCATAAAAGAAACCTACTGTCTACATTTTATGTAATTAGCTTCAACGGTTTTGGCTCGACGTTGATGAATCAGTCAGTCGATTAGGACATGTTTTTTTATATGTATAAATAGATAGCCACATGAACAACATCCGTCCAATTTAGACAAACAAATTATGGAATATTCTTCGAACATATCTAATCACCGTGTCAACGTAAGAAAGAAATGATAACATATTCACAAACTATCGTGAATATGTTGATGCATGAAAAATGAGCTGAAGTTTAAGCATGCTTAATTAAAAGTGTTATAACTTCATTATTTTTAGAGTTTTCTTAATAAAGTTTATGGATGATTCTCATAAGATATGGTACTTTGAAGCAATAGATATTATAGTTCTCCAGTGCACGTTTCAAAAATGATATTTTTCGAAGTCCGAAGAAGGTTCGTAGTACAAGTTTTAAGAAGTTATTTATCTCGGGATCTGACCAGGGTCTACTTATAATTGTAAAAAAAAGATGTACAGTCAGCTTCAAAGTTGAAGCCTGGGTGAAGTGAATCATTGATGACCCCAGAGGGTTCATAGATTGCAGCATAATTTTTATAGTTCGTAATAGTATAAAAATTAGTTCATACGGTAAAATTTACCAATCTCTCGTTAATATATTGTCTATTAAAAAATTCAATGTTTCACCTCGAGGAGCCCTGTTACTGGGATTCACTGTAAAAATTACTAATCCTTTTTCTCCGTGTAAACCGAATATATTGCTAACATAAGTAAAATTATGTACATACATGATGGTAAATCTCGGATAGCTCCAACTGCAGCTTCATTTTTTAAAGAGAACAACAAGATTGTTCCTAGTGTTTAAACCAAAAAGTCTTTCGCGGGTTAAGTTACAAGGATCACACTCGCGTTACGAGGTAGGAATAACGAGTAAGAGACGCGCGTGTAATACTCTTAGGAACGTGCTCAGCTGGTTGGCGGAAGAAGTCTAAGTCTAACTTGAGAGTTCAGCTTGCGTACTAGCAGGGATTGCGCGCCCCCAACCCTTATCTCGCCTCGGTTTAAATCTACTCCTTAATACGAAATCCGCTTAATTCTTCGCAAACAAAGATCTACCGGTGAGTATATACCTACGTGTAACACCATTGAGAATCTCGAGACGCGTTGTCCGTCGCTCGCGAAGTGAAGTTTCTGAGGTAATCGCTATTAAATTGCGCGTAACGAATGATCACGAGGAAGAAAATGCACCCCTTTTTGGTGCCGCTGGCGCGAAAACTTTGAAACGCTTGCTCGACACGAGCCTGACGATAAACCACGTCGAAACCAGCGAAACCATACATAATGGCTTATGGCTCGACATAACTTTACGTGCCGTGAAAGTAGGGGGCGCGGAATTCTCCCTCGTTCGCCGCGAGATTTGCATGACGAAAACAACCGTCGTAGGGCAACCCAAAGTAGGTACGTATCGGAGGAAGATTCGTAGGGATACATTTTCCGCCGCGGTCGCGGTAATTGGATTTAAACCGGAAAGTGCCGAAGGAACATCTGAAAGCCACAGTGTACTCTCTCCAGGAGCATTTTAAAGAAGCGTCCCCGTTGCCCCGTTCGGAGTAACGGCAAAAACATACCGACCACGCGCTCGTGAGTAATGGGATTACATCTCTCACACACACAGATTGCTTCGCGCGGAGAGGTACTAATTTAAAAACTTCATTTATAACCATCATCCGTTCCCTCGCGGGGTTATTTAACCGGGAACAATCGTGTCGGAGATACGGACCTGCAGGAATGAGCAAAGCGCTTTTTCCAGAGGCGTGAACGATTCCGGAAGCACCTGTCATAAATCCAACATCAAGCCTGATAAAGGAATTGATAGTACGTGCTGCCGTTGCGATCAGGGGCGAGACGGGGTAAAATTCTGAAGGCAAATTATTTAAGCCGTGGAAAGCTTGTCGTAATTTTGGATTTTGTTTTAATTGCCAGAGCTTTCTGTTAAGAATTATATGCGTAAAATAATCTCTCTCTCTCTCTCTCTCTCTCTCTCTCTCTCTCTACCTCCCTTCTCCCCCACTGGGACTTAGTCTCTCTGCATTTTTCTTTCTATATTACTTTGTATTACTGAATTTTATGTATTGTTATAATATATACGATGTTTCATACTATACCATATGACGCTAAACTTAATCGCCAAGAAAGAAACTTTAATCACTATTGTCACGTGTTTACTATGTACCATTCAATGGCGGCACACATCTTGTGACGTGTGCCTAATGGTCATACGACCTTCTGACATGACAACCTCAATATAAGGTGGAGAATATACTATGTCGTATATCCGTTAATATCTATTAGGTACTTTTAATTCCTCAATACTCGGATCGATACTTCGGTATACGTAGAATATTATGATTGGTGGCGATGTTATCGAACGAAACTCCCTATTACTATAATCGAACACGAATGAAATTTCAGTATTAGATGTGAAGACAGCCCAAAGATATAATTATTACACAAATTCGGATAAACCGAGAGGAAGTGAAATATGGAGAGAGAGCATTTTTACGATTGCTTTGTATCTCACAGCATACCTGAAGTTTTTTTTTAACTTTTTGGGATCCTTTCTATATGGCATGTATAATTATTTTAAAATTTCCTCTTGAAAATGAGACAGATGTTTGGAACTTTGTGTTCTCTGGTTTTTATTAGGACGAAAGTCCATAAGTAGTGTGGACATAAACTCCTCCCCCCGAGAAATTAGAGAGCTCTCGTCAGCCCTTAATGGTTTAATATTGATCCAGGTCCATTATGCATTAAATGTGATACCACATATAATACTTTAATCACCAAGCACACTGCTAACAGAAAAAGCCGAGGTAAAAATAATAAATAATTCCTAATGTACACGTCTCGTGATTTGGATATGCGTGTCAACCGGCACTTCGTATTCCGGTTAAATCTCGCCACGATAAAGATCTCTATACTACCACTTTTTTACGCACTTTGATACACGCACGCACTATGATTTCAGTTTGCAGAGTTTTCATTATTTTGCACGACAGAATAAAACCTGGTATGTTTCATTAAAATGTAACACTAATATTGCACCCTTTTTATATTTCTCAAGAATTGATTATGCAAGGATCCATGACAATCAATTCTAGAAACGGAACGATAAATCGTGAACCTGGCCTTTCGTCGCCATTTCTCGTTAAACGGCCATCAAGGGAGGAAAACAATCTTTAAAATCACGTGAAGGAATGTGCGTTCTCGTGCATATACAGGGTGACATTTTGAAAACTTGCCACCCGAATATCTGAGAAAGTTATAGATTTTCTAAAAAAAAATACGGTTTCGGCAGTGGAGAGGGGGAACCAAAATGACATAATCGGAGACGCACCCCCTCCAACCCCCTTAGGGGTAGCCCCACAACTTTGTAATCTTAAATAGCAACTCCCATGTGTGATACAGCGTTGGAAAGCTCATTAAAAATGCTTTATAACAACACCAAATTTTGGTACCTTTCGATGAGTAGTTTTTGCGCAAATCAAGAAAGAAACTGCTAGAAGTAAGTTGTCAATTTATTTATTAAAGGTCAATTACGTTACAATAAATTTTCGAAATGATTTCCATTGATTTTTCTAACTTTTTCAAATGTTGCTCTTGAAATTTTGCGACATTCTTGCGTAATTCTCTGTTTCAGTTGGTTAATGCTTGCTGGTTGAGTTTGAAAAATAACAGATTTCAGATGTCCCCATAAGAAGAAATCGCAGGGAGTAAGATCAGACAATGGAAATCACTTCGAAAATTTATTGTAACATAATTGACCTTTAATACATAAATTGACAAAACTTACTCCTAGCAGTTTCTTTCTCGATTTGCGCGAAAGCTACTCATCGAAAGGTACCAAAATTTAATGTGGTTGTAAAGCATTTTTAAAGAGCTTTCCAATGCTGTATCATACATGAGGGGTTGCTATTTAAGATTACAAAGTTTGGGGGGGGCTACCCCTAAGGGGGTTGGAGTGGGTGCGTCTCCGATTATGTCATTTTGGTTCCCCCTTTACACTGTCGAAACCGTATTTTTTTTTTAGAAAATCTCTGTAATTTTCTGAGATATTAGGGTGGCAAGTTTTCAAAATGTCACCCTCTGTATATATCGTGCGTGACCGAATGCGTTGGATGTCCTGGTAGGTATAGTAGAAACGGATCGAGAAGTATTGGAATATCATTACCCCAAGCCACTACTCGCGGCCCACGCCACACCATTATTCCTGCCACAGCGCTTTGACGTTTGTCCGAGCTCGAAATAAATTGGCTGCTCGATGAGCGTTTCAGTAAACAGCATACGTGAATGCCGCAGCAGCACGCCGCCGATTAATTTCAGTCGAAGTCCATCAATATGCGGCTTGTGGAAATAATCGTTTTTCGATATACGCTCAATTAGGGCGAACTGACCAGGTTGAATATGAAATCTTGAAAGGGGTATACTTCCCACGAAGCCTTCTCCATATTTCATACGATTACTCTAGGGTTTAAAGATTTACATTATATACGGGGTGTTCTCAAACCTCTGACCTAAAGGAAAACCCTATGTTCATTAAAAAAATTACGCACATGATGCATTTGATTTTATTGAAATCCGTTAAGAATTTACAGAAAAATTAATTATTAAAAAGTAATTAATATTTTTAATTTATTCGGCATCGATGACGTCATATCAAGGCTCATGAAGATAATTGCTATCGTTATTATAAACATTATCTTCATGAGCCTTGATATGACGTCAACAATGCCGAATAAATTCAAAATATTAATTACTTTTTAATAATTAATTTCTCCATAAATTCTTAACTGATTTCAATAAAATCAATTGCATTACGTCCGTAATTTTTTAATGAATATAGGTTTTTCCTCTGGGTCAGAGGTTTGAGAACACTCGGTATATATACACATAATTAATACGCGAAATTTACACACTTTTATCCAGAATTTCTTAACGTCTCGGCTGCCGAATAAAAGAATTAACCATAAACTAAATTCCCAGCCTGGCTAACCCCGTATCCAACTCCCTCCACCCTCTCCTCGGAATAACGGAAGCTGCTGGAAAACTCAACAAAGAAGACCGTTACTATCACCCCGCGCAATCTAATCGATCGACGCTCAAAATTTCGGCAACGAAAAAAATGGATATACCCCACCCCCTCACTCGAGACAGGTGAACGGCGTGTTGATACAGCGGGGGGCGGTGGCGGCGGTGAAGTCGGGCCGGTTCATTTTCTTTTTTTCGCCGCTTTTCCATTGTAGAGTTAAGGGCATATCGGGCGGGGCCGTGAACGGGGACGGCCAAAAACAATGCCATCGGAAACAATGACCCTGTCATCCCTCGACGTCGCATAGCGATTCCCGGTCATGAAATATCAAACGCGGCGTACCGACAAAAAAATCGTACCCCCGCATCCACGCGGCCTGTGACGGATACATAACGATACGATGGAGCACATACGCTCGCTTATCGATTTATTGTCGTCCCTCGTTAACCTTTCCCTTCCGCGATGCGCGTATTATAGTTATTAGCGAATCGGGACTACCGCGCGAACGTGAACCGTACTGCGAAGAAAATCTGCACATGTGTGGCGGTGATAGAGGGCTCCAATTATTAGGAAAGTGTGGGCGATTTGTGCGAACTTAAGGCGAATGAATTCCCGTGGAGTGATTTTTGGAGCTGGAATCAATGTAAGCATGGCAATAGAAGCTCTAAATATTCTTTCATCATTATGCATCTCCATATTGAACTATTATAATTGTCATTAGCTGATGTTATATTTTGAAAAGAGGGAAAAATGCAAAAGCGAAAAATCTCTCGCGTGTCGGGAAATTGTGTACAGAACGAGACATAGGAAATAACTAAATGAAATTAATCTTTTATGGAATATTAATACGGAAACGAGAAATTGTATTCAGCGAACCTTTATTTTATCGAAAATTAGTAACGAAATTAGGAAAATTACTTTCTCAAGACAGGAATCACATATATAGATAATATTCAGCCTTACTTGCCCTCTTTAAGTAGGTATGTCTGTTCTAAGAGTATAATCCGAGAATAAGCGAAAACGGTTAGAAATAGTCATACACATGTCTACAAGAAGTAATTCTACGTAGGTATTTGAGAATGCATGCGAACAATTACCCGCTGTGACCTAATTGCATATGAAAAACAATTAGTCATAAATATTTTATTGTACAAAAATGAACCATAGCTCAAAAAGCACGAAAAATAACATACTTTCGTAGAATGTGTTAAGTTAAATGAAGAAAATAAAATTACAGACTTACCACCTTATTTCCTAGACCCCCAAAATTACATCAGAACAGAGGACTTCACTCTTTTCGACTTCTGCTATTAGCAGTGCTTCGAATCGTTATAACTTACAATTATATCGTAAAGAAATATCTTTTGCCTTAACATTTCGACTCGATTATGTTTCCTTCTATCGAAGAAGCGACCAAAACCACGATGCGCACAATTACCTAACTCTCCCCTACTGGCTTTCGGTCAGGGCTGGTCGTGAGACGTGTTCGTAGAAAAATATGTCACAAGGCGGCCGCATGCCTTTTTATTCATCTACGAGTCAGCAGGCAAAGACGGGTGGACGTTTCCTTTGAATACCGTGACACGGTTAGATTTGCCGACCGGAGAGGGATGATGCAGAGCTAACACCGCCTGCGGACGCACGCCGCACTCAGTTTTAATAAGAAGACAAAAGCGTCACGAACGTAAGCGTTGCGTGACCTTGGCTCCTGGACGAGGAAACGTCAGCCGCAGAACAATACTCCCGCGGCTCTGACCCAGATTTTGAGACGCCGCTGCACGGGATTCAGTATATACAATTCTCCGTCGTCTTTAGGAAATACGCTGACCGGGCATCGTTGCAGAATGCCTCGATAAAGAGGAATCCATTTTAAGCCGCGCCGGTATGCCGGACTAAGAACGACTCGTTCCACTTCGAACGGTCGATATAGGAATGCGCTGCGTACAAATTCACGTACAGTGAAGGAACCGTTGCGCTGGCAAATTTCCAGTTTGAAGAGCCGGAGGTGAAGTATTTTTTCTGTGAGATATACCGACAATGGAGGGTCGCTGCTTCGAGATAATTCATCGTGAATTTAACCTCAATTCAACGGCTTCGTTGTCGGTTTTTCTTTTTCTTTAGCTTCGTAAGTGTAGCACGGTTCGAGCCAAATATAAGTAGAAGGACAGATTTGTATAACGGTATATCGGTGCAGTTTGGCAAAGCGTGCCAAGAGAATCAAACAGATAATAGATTATAACTACGTAATCAATGCGACGAGAGAGGAAAATCTATTGTGAAAATTTGTGTTAACGTCGGAGATGACAAATTCAAATAATTTGTCAAAGTTGGAACAAAGTAGATAGCGTATTCATTACTTTTTCTTAAATTAATGAATACTTGCTTAAAATACATTAATATTATGTAAATTGTACAGCAATTTTAACTCATATAGATTTTAAAATGCATCAAAAAAAAGGTTCGAATTTTATGAGTGTTATTCGGTAAGCAAGCATATTTGTGACATTCAATGATTTCGAAATAATACAAATAAAACGCTAAACGTGTATTCGATGTAAACACAATTTTTTCATGAATATCTTGCTATATGAATACAGCGATTAATTTAAATGGCATTATAATGTAAATTTAACCATTTATTTAAGAATATGTAGTTATTTTTTCAACGTAGATTTTAAAATGATCGATTACCGTAGTTTGCATGAACACCGTGACGATCACATAAGTCTATTTGGAAATCGTCAAACCGTCTACTCGGTCTTCCTTGGATATCCTCATCGTTTCGACTATTAGACAAGTGCCATTACACTGAGAGAAAAATAAAATAAAGTTTTTTATTTTTACTATTTAAGTTCACTAGTAAACTTTACGATTTTTTTACTATTTCGATGGGTTGCCAGGAGTCATAACCCAGATTAATAGTAAACTGTAATAATAATATTAACCATGACTTTCTGGTAAGAATTACGATATCTGGAAACTATTTCGCAATAGTAAAATTTACTATTTTGAGTTTACTGATTTCGTATAATAATATTTATCACTTATTTATGGGGTAATATGTATTACATATTTACAATTACATGTTTATAATTTACTATTGTATTAAATGGGTTTTTATTATTATAATTATTGCACTATTCTCAATAATAAATTCAACCACTTAACATTAGTAATAGCTACTAAAAGGTAGTAATATATACTATTAAAAAATTGTTCCTATAACGATAACCATTTTTACCCAGCAAAATAGTTAATTTTAGCCTCATCTTTTCTTTCAATCTACGTAACCTCTAAATTCATAGTAAATAAAACTTATTTCAATAATAGATTTTAATTCTCACTAAGCGATGTTTCAACTGTTTCAAATTAGTAAAATAATTTAATATTAAAAATGGTTTTTGTAACTATAATTATCGTACTAATATCAATAGTACACACAACTATTTAATAGTACCTAGTTATGGTTACTAAATCCATATTAAGATATATTATAAAAGTGATTCCTTTAACTAGAACAATTTTTACCCAGCAAAGTAGTTCATTTTACCCTCATCTTTTGTCTCAATCTCCATGTAATCCCTAAATTCATAGTAAGAATAACTTATTTCAGTAGTGGATTTTAACTCTAACTAAAAGTAATTTCAACTATTTCAAATTAGTAAAATAGTTTACTATTAAAATGGGTTCTCATTACTATAATTATTGTGCTAATCTCAATAGTAGAAACAACTATTTAACAGTAATTATGGTTATTAAATACATACTAAGATATAATATAAAAGTGGTTCCTTTAACTAGAAAATTTTGTATCCAGCAACAAAGGTTAATTTTACCCTCGCCTTTTCTCTCAGTGTAGATAGGCATCGAAATTAGGGGGAGGTTACACGTTCAGTCTGGCATCAGTTCAGTCTTCGACCTTGGATTGATGGTAGATTGACAGACTGTATTAAAGTAATGGAATATCCGTCAGTCCGATCCATCAGTCAACGCATTACACGATCAGTTTTTTATCAGTTCAGTCCATGACTGTGGTCATACTGATGCTAGACTGAGCGTGTAACCTCCCTCTTATAGGATAAAAATTACGATTTACCGTGGCCGAACCCGACGATACTTTTCCTTAAGTCGTTCGATCGTTCAAAACGATGTCTTCCTTTACAACGCCGAGACTAGATCCCACTACACGTTACGCTTCACACCCCGACTTCCGTCGCACATATTCGCGCGGATCTCGATGAAGCGTCGATGATACGCTCACGGCCCGGAAGCTTCCCGAGACGTGCCAAGCGGATGGCTCGAACGGGACGTCACCTCGAAGCGTCCCTACGCTTATTCCACAAGTGGAAATATCGACAGAACCTTCGAAACGAAAGAACCGCGCGGTTTCCGTCGTGCGCATCAGCGCGGGTACCACCGCGGAGCCCGAGAGAAACGTTTAGGGAATCATTCTTTAAAGCTGTCGGCCGAGGGATAAAATAAATTTAGTGAAACGTTCTCCAAGAATTCCACGCCATATTTACCCACGTCAGTCTCGACCCCGCCGCCGTACCTCCACGCTCTCCCAGCGGGCGATCGAAGGGCCGGAAGTGGGAACGGTGGATGGAGGGGGAGAGGAGAGGGTCGAAAGACGCCTAAAATTCAGCCTTAACGGAAACAGTTTATCGAGACCATCAAGCGGAGTCATCGATTCGATAAGAAAGCTATCCGAGCCTCTCCACTCCCGCGGCCCTAATCCTCCGCGGCGAAGCTATTATCCGCGGAGGAGAGCTAGTCGAACATCCGATTAGGAAAGCCGAACGTACGTTATTTCCCGACGGAAAATCCGCCCGCCCACCCTGCAGCGCAGTCCGCTCTAAAATTACATTTATCCTTATTACGTCAACGATCCACCGCTCGAATGCGAGTGTGTGCGCGGCGCGCGAGTGTGTATACGTATTTTAAGCGAATCGCTTCCGATACGTTTTGTAGAAATCGGATCGGACGGAGAAGAGGGACGAGGCGAGACTGACGAGAATAAAACGCGATCTTCCCTCGATCCGCGGATTCCTTCGGAACGACTCGACCTTTCTTCCTCCCTCTCCGAGCCTCGCGTAAATGTGGAGAGGGAAGTTCGTGAGATGCGCGAGGATAGGCTACACGTATGTGTAGGCTCGCCGCGGAGCTCTATATCTATGGTCGTATATGGGAGAAATGTGAAATTAGATAGAGAGAGAAACCGTATACTCTCTCTACTCTTTCTTTCTCTCTCTTTCTCTCTCTCTTATTATATATCCTTGACCGCGAGGCCTTTTTTCGTTCTCCATTGTACGATGTCTTTGGGAATTGTCGCCCGTGCGAAGGAAAGAAACCTGCGGAACGATAAACTTCCAAGGGTATCGGCCGCGGATTAATAACGACATCCGTTTCCCTTTACGCCGCTGTTCGTTTGTTTCTCTCGCTCCCTGTAGAGAGGAATCGTTGCTCCGCCGCGATTTCATCGAATTAACGTCGCGTGGCCGAGTACAGCCGGCGAGTGTGCCAAGCAGCGCACCAGTTGAAAAGGGAAGCGGATAATCCGTGCACGCGTTGGATTCGAGAAAACGTTGAACTCATTTGGGCTTTTACGAGTGAGATGACGGAGCTGAGAGACGGAAGGGAAATTCAAGTCAATCGGACGGTTTTTTGTAGCGATCTTTCGCGTTTGGTGCTTCGGGTTCGACCGGTGATCCTTTCAAGTCACAAGGTTTACGTGATCAGCTTCTCATCGGGATTACGTTCTTTTGCTTCGTTTGGAAATTTTATTTTGATGCCAAGTTCAGTAAGGTTACACCATATCGGATTCTCGTTGGGATCACGTAACTTTTGCCTAGTCTAAAATGTTATTTTGGACGCAAATTCCAGTAGAATTACACAATTGGATCTTTATTGGGATCGCGACGTTTTGCCTTGTTTCAAAGTTTTATCTTGAACGCGAGTTTCAGTAGGATTACATTATCGGTTGCTCGTCAGGATCACGATTATTTGCCTAATCTAAAAATTGTATTTTGGACGCAAATTATCGCTGAGCGACGCATAATGCTGCAAAGGATTAAAGTCCTCATATATTAAGTAATATATATCGCATTGGATTTTCTAACTCATATACACTGATAAAAAAGAGTGGCTCCGATAACCAGTCTTCTGGCTGCTGAAGCGGTAATGTAGTCTCAAGTGACTACAGCGCTATCCTCAGTCTGCAATAGCTAGAAAACTCCATAAAAGGGACATAGTATCGACGGTGCAGCGATACGTATTACTCATGTGGAGATGCTTAACGATGTAGTAGCAAAATGTTCTATAGCTATGCTTTGGTCTGCTATAGAATTGGTACATTTTTTTTTCAGAATATACCATCGTTTCAAACAACCCATGTAGAAATCACTTGATCGGGCCCCTACAGCTGGGCATGTCACACATTTTTTATTTCGCCCCGTATAGCTACTATCAAGGTTTCCACATCAGAATTATTTTGTCGCTAACCTGACAATGACCTGACCAGGGCCTAGTCGGGCATTCAAGTAATGCATCATCCATGATGTAGCCTTTAAGGTTCCCGATCAAAGCCTCGCCAATACCAGGAAACCTAATAGGGGTCCGATTACAGCCTTTAAAGAATTTCTACACGGGAATTTACACAAGCGTCGGTGGTTCAATTGGTAGAGTTTGAGAGCATTCCCAGTTTCGAAGCAGCCCGTCCTAAAGAGCACATGTTCGAATCCCGGTAGAGTATGAAAATAGACTACTATTTAAATGAAAATGTTTGTTTCTTCAGTAACAATATTTAATAGCTCGTTGATAAGTCGAAGTATTTATTTCAGTTTTCTATTCGGTTATCGTACAACGCAACTATTCTGAATAATTTTTCGGGATCCGATCACGTTTATCCGGTAGGTCTCTATGACGCATTTGTGTTACATGTACAATCGGGGCCCTATCGGATTATCTGATAAGAGTTCGATTACTTCTTCAGTTAAGCTAGATCGGGTTCTGATAAGAACCTTACTACTTTTTCCAATCGGGTTGTTTCATGGCATGAATTATTTCAATCGCTTATGACGAATCAACATATCTCTCATTTAGCTTATCATTGACCATTTCACGTACATGAAAATTCTAAAAAAATCCTTGAAGAATCATTGCAAAACACTTGAATTTTATTGTGAACCTATATTATACACCCCGTTAATGGTTAAAATGACAAATGTTTCGATATAGTTTCAATATTCGCTTAAGTCTTTTCGAATAACCGAAGAAATAAAGGTAATAAGTGCCGCTTGGTTCGGATCTTGACTGCCGTTATTAATAAGAAATTATAAAAAAAAAACCTTAGCGGACGGGGTGCGCCTACCGATACGAAACCTGCTACACTGGCGAATAAGTTTCCCATCACTTCGTATGATATCTAAATAAAATCACGAGTATCTTGTATTACATGTGAAACTTTTGATTAATATCGTGAAACCATTTCTTAATAGGTCGACGGGTAACCTTTGAACAGTTTCCTATCAAAGCGAGAAACTCCTAAATATCGAGATAATCGTGATTGAAGTAGACGTACATCTCTTCCGAGCTACTGTTTGAAAAGGTACTGATTTATATAGCATTTTGCTCCGACATCCGAAGAATCGAAGTACTTACAATATATTAGCTTCGTTCCGTTTATAGAACCAACTGCAAGCTATTCAGTGTCTCGCTCATGTGTCAGTTTCAATTAGATCAAATTAAGTGATAGGTACCTACGTAGACGGTATTTATTGATGTAGGCTGCGGAAATAGCAGAAACTCGCGAAATAATCTTACCTTGATATACGTTTATTACATTATAAAATGTAGCCATTGAGAAGCATTTAATCTATGGGATGATGATACCACACAGTTGGAAATTTTATATTGGAGACGGTCCATCCATTTTTGTATGTTGAAATAAACCGATTCTTCGTGTTATAATCTAATATTTCTTATCTTAAAATTAACACAAGAAACGTTAAACAGGTCTCGACGACGTGCTAATGTACATTTACGCGTCAAGTAGTAGATGGCGTTATTTATTATGAAGATGGATGGGAGGCCCATATTAAAAGCAGGGCCCATACTAGGGGGCCAGTTTCTATATCGATAAATAAACTAAAACACCCTACTTCATTGGGTCTGATTACTGTCAGCATTAGAGTGGGACAAAAATATATCCGCACACACAAAACGGCCGACTTGTCGCGCTAGAATAATTTTCATCGTCCAATAAATCCAGTCCACGAAGCGTATTAACGGATACATCAACGAAATCTCAATTAACGCCGAGAAAATTCATTTCGAATTTCTCGAAAACCGGAGCATCTCCGCGCAAGTCACGCAGGAGAAAATCCTGCACGCGTATCGATCCCCTAGCTCCTATTCACGACTCTTGCATTTTTCTTTTTCGCGGGAACGTTGCCTCTAAATACCACGCATACTCCGATCTAAATACTCGTTGCCGGGTCGCGCGCGAAGCCCGCGAAGTATGGCGACCAGCCGCGTGCCTATAGTGGAATTTTTCGCGGTTCACTCGATAGAGAGAGATAGAGAGAGGGCGGCCTTCCGCGGCCTCCTCGTAATTGATAAATGGACCTCGCGCCGCGCTAGTGACGCGCGGATAGCGTTGCATTCCGGTAAGTAGTCGGGCAGCCTTGAAGCGCCCTCACGGTAGACCAAATATTCGCGGTATGTTACGGGGCGCAGCGCACCGGAATTTCCAGCATGAAGTTGTTATACCGCGAACCCCGCTTATAATTAATCGCTCTAGTTTATAATCGCCTTGCGGCTATTGTGATGCGCTGCTTACGTAACGCGAATGCCCGTCTTCGGCGCCCACGTCCGCAGGGTCGTCCTCCTCCGACTCTCCCTTTACGGGGGCGTCTTGACAATAACACTGCGTCAGAGATGGCTCACTTTCCTTCTTGCGACAATGGACGAGGCAGGGAAAGAGAGAGAAAGAGAGAGAGAGAGAGAGAAAGGAGGGAGGATGACGGAGAGAAAGAAGAGCGAGGAAAAAAGAATTCGAAAGAGACGCGGCAGAGGGCGAGGTGCGAGCCGTGAAAAGAGCATCGGGAAAGTCGACGTTAACGCGACGATGGCGAAATCCGGTTTGGCGATCTCTTCGCGCTCTTCCGCCTTCCGCGGTTTATACATACCCGCGCAGATACCTATGTGGATACACAAAGGGAAATTCCCTGACCGCTGCGTACAGCCGGCGGCGGCGTCGATGCGAAATCGCGGTGGGGGTGGTGCAGGCAGACGTCGTTCTCGTCTGCTGCTCGTTACGTTTTTATCGACGGCAGTAACGTTCCGACGTGCGCCTTTATTTATTCAGGATAACACGAAAATCATCTGTAACACGTTTCGCCGCCCTCTGCCCCCCATTCGCCGGCGAATTTGAAAGTCAAGGAAGTCCGTAAGCGGGCGAGACTCGAGAAACTCCCCTCTCCTCTTCCGGCATCCGATCGGCGGTACCTAGCCAATAGCGACCCTATGTCGTTACACACCTTTCCCCATACGCGTTTTCCACCCTTGCCGCCGGTTTTACGATGGGTCGAAGCTCGCTTTTCCGTTCGGTAGCTCGTAATCCGATAAGTATACATATGTAGCACATTCCGCATGCACGTACGCGGATGCGCCGAATGGCGTTTCCCGCACTGAGATTCGACGAGCGATAAAGGTAATGGTAATGATACGAGTGAATATGACGAGAGCGAAGTATAATTTCCGATATCAATCTCTCCCTCTCCTGGACAATTTTTTTTATTCCGTTCTTTCATCCTGAGCAAGTAAATGAAACTGATAACGTCGGGAATTCGGGGAGGAGCTTATAGCAGTGAGAATCTTCGTCAGGATCAATTGATATTTTTAAATATCAAAGACGATGGCAATGGTTAATTTGCTCGCAAAAAATCGATAAGCAGGTCTGAAAACGACCATTTACCGATAAAACATTTCGGCTATTTTACCTATTAAAGGGCGCCAAAGTTTCAAAAAGTTATAAATAATACATATGTTTGTAATAAATTTTTTCGAGATCTACAAGTTTCATGAAAAAAATTTCGGTTTAAATCAATTTTTGAAGGTGGAAATACGGAGAAATTGATTTTTGGAATCTTTGGCGCCCTCTATCTTCCTGGAAACTAACTAAAAAGAGTTTGGCCTCAGACAAAAAATATTGAAAATTTCGAGCTCTATAATTTTTGTCGTTACACCTTTTTCCCTGAAATGAACAGGAAACGAGATAAATCGATTCCAAAGTTTTTTCAAGACGGTGGTGAAGGGATGCAAGTTAGGATACGCGAGAACTTGGAATGTTACTTTATTGACCCCCCAAAAACAACATATTAAAAATTTAATCCTACCCCAATTTTTTTGATCTCAAATGACTTATTGACTATACCTACTAGGTACATAATAATGTACCTATCCATCAAACGGAAAAAAATTTTAACAAAAGGGGGATGGCATTTGGCGATTGTACCTTATTTTTCTACGTATGTAATGAGAAACCGTTCGCTTCACATATTGAACATTGCATGACTGCTAGAAGTTATCCGTCGTTGAGCTCGCACAGTCATACCATATCGTTCTTGCAAGCGAAATGCACCGATGCAAACGTTCGACTCTCGTAGCTAGGCGACACTAACGTTGCACCAAAAGACTCGAATACATACAATAACAGCTCTAAGAACCAGAAATTCAGTAGGCAGGGACATTCATTTTTCTCAGTGTAGAACAAAATGGATCTAGTAAAGGAAAAATAGACGACTAGAGGGAATTATACTTTATACGTATGACGATACCATCTAGGCGTCCATTCTTTTCGACTGCCAGAAATATAGTAAATAAACGTGCTAGATCTCTCTTCTCTCCGCGTCGAGTAGATCGCGAAAGCGTTGACCTGAAAAGCTGGAGTCGAGTGCGGGTATAGCTTCACAGGACGCAGTGCGATCTCTCTAGAGAACTTTAGTCCTATTATGCTCAATCTGCAGTGAGACATAAGCGTGAAACGGTTGTTGCGGATCTACGCTAGCACAATGAGCTTTCGTTTATCGTCTTACGTCTCATTGTTAACGTATCTTTCTCGAGGAATAACGTAAACTCCTAACAATACGACTTTAAGTGCTGATAAGAAGTAATCGTATTCACCTAATTTCTGTAGAGGGAAGTTTATTCGACGAAGCAAAACTACATAGTTGATCGCAATCACTATGCAGATTGCCAAAATGGCATCAAGGACTGGTCGTTTCATTCTCGTGATAACATTTCTCTTTAAGATGATTCTCTTTCACCAACCATTAAAATTTGTTAATAAAGAGTAGGTATTGTCATTTCATCCTTACCGCAGTACAATTTTATTTCAGGCCGAATGTCTTATCAGTGAATAAAGTATGCTCACGAAAAAAAATGAATGGCAATGTGATTACTTTATCAGAATAATAAATAGATGTGATACCTCTGACAATAGATATTGTATTGAATAATCTGCAGAGTGGTAATCATCACTAATCAATTGCTAATCATTACTATGCTGCAAATTATTCAACACAATATTGCCGAAGCTGTCATCTCTCTACTTGCTATTCTCTCATAGTATAATCATTACTATTTTTTTCCTCGTACTTCAAGTAATTAGTCGACATATCACAAAAGGACTATAGAAAGAATTTCAAAGGTTGTCCGTGAATTTAATTCAAATGTGACACGAAAATTCGCGGGTTCTACCGTCCCCGTGGCGTTAAATATTTAACTCTAAACGCGACGGCCGTAAAAGTCTCGACTCTAAAGCGAGCCGCGACGTCCCACGGATTCGTCGCGAAGAAAAACAATAAAGAGCAGAGAGCACACGGCATCGCTCATGTCGCGATGAGACGATGCTCTTCGCGACCTCGAGCGTAATATAGACCCGTAATAAGGCTGTGAGAGCAATATTATATTTATGGTACCCATAAACATCGATCCCGCGGAACTTGATGTTTGCAATAAACGGGATTTTCTTATCATCGATATATTTTATGTGAGCAGCTGAGTTTCGATATCCAGGAGAACGACTGTGGCTCTTCGCCCCCACCTGCCCCTCTATCACTCTTACTCGCAGATTGCGCACGACACAGATATCAATTTCATTAACTTCGGTTACAGATTGCGGCCCGCGCGGTTAAGTGCGATCGTTCGCGCGCTTTTACGACGATTTTGCAACGTGGTTCCCGATTGGGTATATTAAAGGTATAATATACGTGTACACACGGTCGTCGCGCTCGAGCTTTAACGTCGAGGGAGAAGAAAAGGGGTTAATTCTTTCGCCCTTAGAGTCTTTCCATGCACCATAAATCTCGATTTCGTTAATTTCTTATAATAGAATAATAAAATGCCGTCATTCGTGCGCTTTTATGACGTGGCTGCACTTAGAGAAAAGTTTACTTTTATTGAGAAAAAAAAATAGTAAAATTTTACTATTTTTTTATTATTTCGATGAGTGTCTAGGGATCATAACTCAGATTGATAGTAAACTGTAATAGTAATATTAACCATGATTTTTCCTGGTAAAAATTATAATATGTGGAAACTATTTCGCAATAGTAAAATTTACTATTTTTAGTTTACTGATTTCATATAGTAATATTTATCACTTATTTACGGTAATATGTACTACACGGTAATATGTACCTACTACATGTTTACAATTACGTGTTTACAATTCACTATTAAATGGGTTCTTATTACTGTAATTATTGCATTATTCCCAATAGTACTTCCAACTATTTAACAGTAGTTATGGCTACTAAAAATAAGTAGTAATATATAGTATTAAAAAATGGTTCCTATAACTATAACCATTTTTACCCAGCAAGATAGTTAATTTTACCCTCATTCTTTCTCTCAATTTACGTTATCTCTAAATTCATAGTAAAATAACTTATTTCAGTAGTAGATTTTAACTAACTAAAAGTGGTTTCAACTATTTCAAAATAGTAAAATGGTTTACTATTAAAATTGGTTCATATTACTATAATTACCGTACTAATCTCAATAGTATGCACAACTATTTAATAGTAGTTATGGTTACCAAATCCATGCTAAGATATAATGTAAAAGTGGTTCCTTTAACTAGAACAATTTTTACTCAGCAACATAGGTTAACTTTACCCTCGCCTTTCCTCCCAGTGTGAATACGAATCTATAGTAAAACATTTATTCGCGATAAATAAAGAATTTTTTACAAAAAGCGAACAGAAATTTGAAGTAAATAAACGTTCCGTGATGTACACAAATATTTATGTCATTCAAATAGATCTTTGTTCGATATGAAAAAAATGTGTATTTGCGACTAATAAATTTTGTATTAGGTTCGTATTCAAATAAATTTTTCTCTGAGAGAGTGTGCAACTTTTGATACTACGCCTGTACGAGGACATCGCGCGACGGTCACCGTCGCGTCCGAAATTTCCGTGTGCCCCCATTTCTCGCCGCGCCCCGTCGATCCTTCCATGCCGCGAATCTTAAGGACGAGACTCGGCTCGCAGGATCGAATTGTTTGCACGAACGCGCGTGCGATCGGGTCGTAAGGCACGCGTCCGCAAACATCGCGCGCTCTACGTGTCGGGGAAACTTAAAGCGTTAGTCGTTCGCGAGCTGTACGTGGAATCGATTCACGGACGTATACGCGCTGGTACCTCCAGGACGAGCTCTCGGTTGGGAGATTGGTGAGATGACGTCATTGTTTTGCCTCGGGACGTCTCGCCACGGGGGATGTCTGCACTAGGATGCACGAACGGCGGTATATAGGTGGAATATAGAACGCGGCGTTATACATATATCGCCCTTCGTCGAATCACGAACTTTCGACGATGTGACATTGACGTATCACTGCGCTATGAGTTTTCGCGCCTGAAAAAGCGGTCTGCGGTAAGGCTTGTCGATGGTTCTCTGGTACCTACTCTTTGGCTTCACAATAAAATTCAATGTTTTTCTCTTTACTTTCGCATTCGTTTCACCTGCTTGTTATACTGCAGCCCATAGATGCGTGCGGATGTACAGAGAGCTTGTGCAGTTTGGATAGCCTTTGAGGGAGAATGTATAGGTATACACTCAATGAACTATCGAGTCCGATTCAGGAAATGGGGGAAATTGAATCGTTGATAGGTCGCTCGGTCCAGCGATTCGAGCTATTGGGAAGTTTCATTATATTTGAAACAAATGAAGTTTATATTTGAAAGAAAATCTCGTAAATGGAAAATACTATTATATATTATAGTACGAATAAATAGCAGTTCAGTAGATATGTGAAGGAAAAATAATATTTCCACAGTGGCTTAAAAGGGAAATATAAGTGTAAAGTAGTAAAATTTAACCCCCTCTAGTCACCAAGGATCCACTTGACCCACGTTTCAGTTTTAAAGCTGACTGTACTTCTTTTCTTTTACAATCATAACTATACCCTCGTCAGATCTCAGAATAAACAGCTTCTCGTTAAAACTCCGACTTTCTTCAGACTTCGGAAAAAATCGTTTTTGAAACATGCAGTATAGAACCATGTATTACTTCAAAGTACCATATCTTATGAGAATCATCCGTAAATTTCATTAAGAAAACTCTAAAAATAAAGAAGGTATAGCACTTTTAGTGACGCAGCTCATTTTTCACCAAAATATATTCACGATCGTTTTTTAATGTGTCATCGTTTAATTTCTGACATAGATACGGTGATTTGATATTCTACAATGTTCGAGAAGAAGCCTAAAATTCCTGCTTACGGCGTTTCTTAAAATCGCGTAAATTTTGGATACAAGCGTTATACGAACGGATTTTTTTTAAAAACGTGGAGTATTAAATTCGGACCCGCGCGAGATATTCCAAGAGCCTTACATTCAGTGATTATTTCAACATTGATCCAAACTCCATGTACCGCTCGTTTCAAAATATATAAGAGTATATGTGGTTGAGACTGAATTTCCAATGCCAAGGATTGGTCGAACTGAATCGGTATTAGTAGATTCCTGGAGCCTAAAAATAGCGTACAATTTATGCGATAGGCGTTTCTTAAAATGAGGCTTTCTATTATTTAACTTCACATGAAGTTAGCGCCACCACAGGATTTGCATAAATAACGAAGAGCATTACATTCACTAATAGAGCATTAAATTAGCCTACAATTAGCTCTTAATTATGGCGCAGTTCATTATTCGATTTACTGATGCAGCGGTTCCAACTTCGTCAAGGTGAAGAATGTTCCATAATTTGTCGGTCTAAATTGGACAGATGTTGTTCACACGTGGCTATTAATATACTTAAAAATCGATTGAGTCCATTTAACTCATATGCGACCATCGCGGAACTGTACGGGCATGAGACCACGTAGGGTTAAACAAACTTCTAAAACGAGAACCAGAATCGACACTCACGATCGCTTCAACCGCTACGCGATTCTCGGAAATCGCGAAACGCTTGAACGTATAAGCGCTATACCGTGTGCTCCGCCCCATTGTACCCGCGCGGCACACGGGCTGCAGGTATACCTATATACCATCCTTCACGCTCCGGCACGTCCGCACATACGACCGTCCCGGAAGTTTTCCCATCCAGACGTTGCAACCGAGGTAGACAGCGCGGAAGCTCCGCATTTCGACGTCGCTCGGCTCACGATCGCTCGAGTCTCGCGATTACGTCGTACCGAGTCCGCCGGGCGCCTTCCGTCGCGAGTCGTTGCGATGCGCGCGCGCGTGCCCTCCGGAAGATACAGTCCTAATCCCAGTCCATTAGTCTGACAGGTGTAACGGTAAATGCGCGTTAACGATAGCGATCTGCAAATTACAACGCGCACAGAGGACTGTGATGGACAGCTTCGAGCGCGGTCGATCAGAGGGGGGAGATAGTATGGCGGCAATTAGTTGGAGGCAATACCGTTGCTCTCGACGTCCCTAACACCTGTCGCCCGAGCTCGGTCACGCGCTCGCGACGTGATGTTCAATTTTTCTCCATTTAACGCCGGATTCGTCTCTGGTCGTCTCTCCTGCGCGCTGCACCATCGCTGCGCTTTCTTGATATCGCGTCGCGCGCCGCCCGGTGACCCTTTTATTTGAGGGGCAGTGGCACATATACGCGTTACCTTTTCTCTTTCAGTTTTTCCCATTTTTCTAATATCTCTTACGATTCCAATAAACATATTATGAATTTTTGGAGTTCTGAGGGTCTAATGTATGTAATTTTTATAAAAAATTACGTTCTTTTATAGTTTGGCAGTTATTAATGGGTGACCTATATAAGAAAACATCTGTTTTCTCACTGTAAGATCGGCTGTACTCGAATACACAGTTGTATAGAGGTTTTCAATTCATTTTACATATTCACCACACATCAAAGTATAACATACATTTTGTTTAAAATTTTTGGTATGCTAGTTTTTGTAAAAAAGAAAGAATTAATTTGCTAAAATCGAACTATTTCAAATTTTTTAATTCTAATCTCAAAATCGTAATTAGCGATCCTAAAAATAAATGAATCACTTTTAATTTAAATGATCCGTTTAGTGAAAAAATGTGTCCTTCAAAAAATTAAGCCCCGTTCTAAATTGACTTGGTACAGCGGTAATGAGGAATTGTAAACACATCCCAATCATGTTATACAATTTATATCGAAATGTATTACGATTAGGGAAGACCGGAGTGGTTTGCAACAAATTTTTAGTTAAATTTTTTCCCTGTTATATTAAAAATGGGAATCAGTTTTTGAGAGTTGCATAGTATATTCTAACATATTGGGTATAAAACTGTAGAATAAAATTCAAGTTATTTAAAAAATTAACGGAGTTATAAAGAGAAACAATCATTTATGCGCGCGTTGTGCAACTTCTGCCCCATGTTCAGGGTATATTGCATCAGTGTTTGGGTATGTCGAACCACTTAACTTTTTGGAAAACTTTTCAATATTCATTAAGCTATTATTATCATACGATTGATTAGTAAAACTCGTCTAAATACTCTGAAAAACAGTTAATACAAATAAAATAAGTGTCAGTATAGGCACATGATGAACGTGCTCACCTTCAATACACTTTCTTTTATAAAACTGACACGATTGTACCGATACCGTAGTACTTTCAGCTGATAAGGGGCCAAGCTACGACTCAGCTAAACCTGTAATCAATCTTCCGCTGGAGGGTTCCTTGTTAGAAAAAATTGATGTGAAACAAACCAACTTTGATTGACTAAACAAAGCAGTCGAATTGAATTGATTTCCATCTACTAACAAAACGAATTTTATAGAATGACACAACAAAAATTTAGTTATTTCAACTATACACAGCCCAACCAAACACAATGATAGTTTTACAAAATTTAAGCTTCAAACCAAACAATTTGATTGGAACAACTAAACTTTGTTTTCAGAGTGTGTGAATAGCTCTCTTTATACTCGTAGGTACTTTCGGCACTCGCTGCGTGCAATCGTATACGTCGATACTCGTGCGTAAGTGCAGCTGCAATCCAGATGCACGTAACTACGGCAGATGGAAAAGTAGGTGTATATATATACGTGCCGCGGTTTCGCTTTTTCTCAAGGGACGAGGCTTCGCGAGTATTTTCCCGTAGTGGTGGTGCAGGAAGCGGGCGGCGGAGGAGGGACTCGCAATTTGCAAGTTGCAGGAGTTTTCTTTACCGCGCGAAATACTCCGCCGCAGGGAAACGTTAAACGCGGCATACGCGTACATTTTCATCACTGTGACATTCGTGCGACTGCACGGGGAAAATTACGTTTTTGTGTGTTTCTTCGGGCGGTTAGTTCTGACGTTAACGCGGTAGCGCTTTGCGAAGTTGTCGGTGCGGATTGTCGTATAGTGTATCCACGTATGAACAAACAGTTTTAGGTGGTACTATACATGCTAATACAGGTCGTGCTAATGTCGATTGTCGAGCCTTGGTAAAGTAGTTTAGAAGTGGAAGTGCTAAAATAAATCAGTAGGTAAGTCTAGAATGAATGTAGGCAGTCTTCAAACAGCTAGGCCACACTGAGAAAAAAGAGGGTAATAAAATAAATCATAATCGGAAGGTCGAATTGTTCTGGTTGCTAGTATCATATTTACGATTGATCAAACCATGAATGCAGTTGAAATAACTTTTCTTGCATGAGTATGGTAGCAAAGAGGTTGTAGTTTGTGATAGCCGTGCATCGTGATTAAATTAACCATAAAAGTAGGTCAAAAATTTTACTGCATGATGTAATATCAATTATATATAAAAAAAGGTTGAGGATATTTATTGAATTTGCATGTTCGTCGTATTATAATATATCATGCAGTAAGATTACTGACCTACTTTTATGGTTAATTGAATCATGATGCATGGCTATCATAAACTATAACCTTATTTTGTTACTATATCCATGCAACAAAAGTTATAAGTAAAAACTATAGTTCTTCTAAGCAGTGAGATTCTGATCATACGGAATCATGCTTTGTCCAAAATCAATCATGAATTTAGTCAAATTATGATTCCGTCAATCAAATTATTCTCTCTGTGCACTTTTTCAATCCAAGTCACTGAGAATATCTGAAAATCAGTATACACGCATTGGAATCCAGTGAGCATGGGGTCACTCTAATTCCAGTTACCTTACATTCATTGACCTCCAATGATTTCACTAATTCTGATTAAAAAGGGCAACTGTAGGACATAGTCCAACGTCTACCACACAGCATATCATCCATTAGATTTCTTCGCTACGTCCCGGTATATATGCACATTTAATCGTCACACAGAGCAGCCTGACATATGGTACGCACGTATCCGCAATGTCGCTCGCCGCACTGACTTTGAAACTCCGAAACAAGGGTGCAGGTCTCGCAGACTAAGTGGACACCGTCGAATCGATTACTCATCAGCCACCGGCGCTTACGGCGGCGGGGAGATAAGAAGGCTCGGCCCCCGGTGCCGCGTGTGTTTGCCGTAAACCTAAATCAGGGATTTGCAGGAGCGGTGAGGCTTGGGAGCCAACCGAGACCCCGCAATGCGGCTAAGTACCCGGACGCACCCGGGCGGAACCACAGGAGACCCCTAGAAGCCATTGTTTCAGCATGATTTACGTAAGAGATTTCAATTTAGCATACAACTACTTTATAGAGAAGAATGATATTGGCTGAAATCGTTTCGCGGATGGCTCCTCGCACAAATACGTTCTTGCGGAATTTAAAATTCCGCGAATTTGCATGCATTTGCTCTACGACGGAATCTGCAGCGTTGTAGAAGAGAGACGGGGAGGTGAAAAGGGGTAGAAAGATGGAGATAGAGCGAAAGAAGAAGAAAAGGCTGCGAAGAAGGAAGCCGGAAGGGAGGAAAGGGTGGCTCAAAGGTGGAAGAGTATGAGCAGCTGGTGATACATAAATCACGCGTAACCTCTGCACGGCCCGAAACGCGCGTTAAACAGCTGGAGGAGAAGACGGTGATTTTCCGAAAAAGTGGAACGGTCGACCAGGAGAGGAGATTGTCGGAGTGAAAACAAAATTTCGCTCGCGAGATGTGCACTACTGTCGGTGACACGAAAGAAATGATACCGCGAAGCGTTTATTCATTTGTTTATAAAGAAGGATGAGAGGATATAAATACGGTTTTATTACCATCCTGTTCTCTCGTTTAATTAACATCTACATATAATAGCGTTTCCTTGAAAGTTTAACGTAGGTGGCTTTACTTAAATCTCTTACGATAAAACAAATAAACGCGTGGACTTACTTTGAATTTACGTAAAGGTGATAATTCTAATACGCATTGTGCCTCGAACTCGATGAATCGTAGACTTTCTCAGGAGCTTGGAATATCGAATTAACTAGACCCCGTGTTTTTGCGGGAGGTGCTCTGTTAGTTATCAGGGTAAAACCCATTTCCGCAATATCATCGGACCTACGCGAGATGATCGATGGGTAATGCCAAGCTCACTTTTTGACGTTCGATAACTTCTTTACCGCAGACCTTGCCTCTTATGACTGCAGAATGACGACGGGTCATTCGAAAGTGACCGTTAAGTCGGCAGCACTTTAGGGATATGAATTATTTATAAGTTATGCAGAAAGAAAATAAACGAATAAATAAAAACCTTGATTTAATTATTACAAACAGTTTTACCGTAAGAAGTTAATATAAAATTTGTAGATTTGAATGACTCATCATTTAATTGTTAGGTACTTATTCTGTATTGTAATTCATCTAAATTTAACTTACTGGAAGAAAGTTACAAGATTAAGTCCTTTTTTAAACAAAATAGCTGTTTCAAGTAAGAATCTTGAGTTTTAATTTAGACCCGAATTTATTTTAATACCACAAGATTATCAAGTTTTACAAATTGTAAAAGATAAAAGCTGAGAAGCTTCCAAGGTAATCAGGGAGACTATACTCAGAAAAATACAAAATTGCTGGTGCCAAAGGAATGTTTTCTTCAATCAACAAAATATTCGATCAGCTCAAATAATTGCTTCTTTACGTAGGAAACATTTCTCATTCCAACATATGTATTCTTGGATCAAGAATCAAGATGTATTCTTCAACCAAGAATCTGTATTCTTAAAATTTGTCAAGATTATGATATTTTTGATTCAAGAAATATTTTTCTGTCACTAGCTATTCATTATTCCTCACAATGTAGTTCTACTAATCTAACTTGATACACTCGGAAAAATAATTTGCCGATCCATGTAACCGTCGACGTGAATAGACGTGATAATGCTAAGATAATATTTATTTGAGACAAGTCTATGTTCATTGAATTGAACGGATCTAGAATTGATTCGAATAATATATACTTGATTCATCAACAGTATGGTTAACTCAAATTAATATGTACACAATGATTCTCAGGATGGAAGTTATAGGACGATATGCTACATTGGAGACTAAAGGCGATCAGACACTACTGGACACATTCTTATACCTCGATGATTGGCTGTGATGACGTGAAAGCAGACTCCACCAATCGTTCCGAAAGAAGATCCCTAATATCTGATCGCCCGAATCAGACACTAGGGACATTCTTTCTTAGCACACCGTTACAGTCAATCGTACAGAGCCTTCGGATTAATAGCGCACAACCTATAATATACGAAACGCCACATAGCCTATCGTCCTATGGCAGCGAGGAGAATCGCTCTCTATGTTCTTGGCACTATTCACGTCGATGATTACTTGGATCAGCAAATTATTTTTCTCAGTGTACTCGTCAATAATCCAACGAGAAATTCCGTATTCGACTATCAAGAAAGGAAAAAGTAACCCCTTCTTCGCTCAATTCAAATACATCCATAACCCTCCGAGTCTCTCGAAAGAATCATCCGAGTCATTAAGCGCCCGGACTCCGCGGTGGACCTCCCGTGACGCCATATGAAAAAGGATTCGGGACCGATAAAGGAATTCCCAAAAAAGCGAGAGACTCCATCGTCGAGAAAGTGATTGATAAACCGCGAGGAATGACGTTTGCTTAGAACGCGGTGCAGTTATTGGCGAGGATGACAGTGTGAATTTATGTTACGAGGCACACAGCGTGGCTATATAGGAGTCGGGGCACCGAAGGTGATAAGCCACTGATATTGCCCATTGGAGCGTGACGCTTAGATTGGACTCGCTCCTTCCTACGTCCCGTAATCACCGCAAGCGCTACCGCCCGCTCACCGGGATAACCTATATCACGCGGGAATCGACAACAATTTCCTCATTTTTTCTCTCGTTGCCCGCGGGTCAGATAATTCCCGCTCCCTTCGTTGCCTCCCGATAAAAGTGGAGAAAACGTGTTTGTGGCTGCGCGAGACGTTGTTTCGTATGTGCAGGTTGCACCGGTATACGAAATTCGATCGCTTCCATCAAAATGAAGGTCGTCAATTTTGCTGCACATTTCCACGCGCTTGCATAATGAGGCACGATCGAACGCGAAGCGAATTATATGGGTAGGTACACACGTGGGTAAAGAGCCTCTAGCCGCAAGGCAGATGGAAAAGAATATACAATTTATATATATATAAATCATATATGGACTGTACATGGTTTATATTTAGTAGATATTATTTAAATTTTAAAAATTTTTGTACAATCCATATATACATAATACATATATATTGTTTATATTGAAATCATATATAAATTTAATAAGCCCAAATTTATATATATGTTCTACATACTAGATAAATATACAATCCATATAAATATTTTCCACCTGGACTACTCGATTACACACTTGTGCCGAAAAACGTTCAATCAGATGGATACCATTTTTTATTTTACTCGCAATCCTGATAAAATATTTATTTCATATGAACAAATAATTTCTTTCTACTAACTGTAATTAAATTAAATAAGTCTTTGGTTCTATTGTAAATAATATTTAAGACAAAACACGAGTTATATCGTTGATTTAAATATGTTATTTACTTGAATTATGTATATTTGGCTACCTCACAATGTAAAGTAAACATTCATTTATTATAATTCATATAAATAATATATAGTTCATATAAAGAGAGTATACATTTAATCTCTCTCTGAACAAATTTCTAATCATGAAAAAGTAATTATTTAATTAATTTAAATAAATTATATCATCGGGTTGAAATATTTTTTACGCAACTCAAATAAATGTTATATTTATTTCTACTATACAGTTTCGTTAGCTGAAATAACCTGCTTTAATTAAACAAACTAGGTACATTGAATTAAATAAAAGCGTAATAGGTTTATATTTAAATAAACGTTTTACACTTGCACACAAGTAGGATTCAGTTGTTTTAAACTATACATTTTTCTGAATGTACTTTGTGCTTGAATAAATGATATATAGCCTTATTTGTTATTATAGCAATACTGCAGTGTATATTTATTTCATGATTGTAACTATTTTCCGGTTGTTCTATCTCCTAATCGCCTTTGACTATGAAGCGTCGCCACGTGAGTTTGACACAAATATAACGAAAATCAAATCACTCCGTCGTTGTTATTCTAGAGTATACCAATTAAACTCCTCGGCGATGCACATATGCGCTCACTAGATGTGTAGATATTCATACATCCGCATAGTCTCGCGCACGTAAACGCGATGCATTTTCCACGCGTGCTCAAATGCACGATCGCGCTCGTCAATTCGTGCGCCGTTCTTCCCGGCTTGGTTTCGGCCGATTAAATTTATCGCGTTCGACTGATTTCATCGGCGGCGTACGGTTCGCGTCGCGCCAGATATTGTTTTATCGTTTCGGCATCCGGCGGCAGCGCGGCGCGCATGGCGGAACGGGCGGGGGAAAGGCAAAATCGACCAGAAAAATTCGTTGGCTCGACAAGTTTTTTCCCCGCGTGTAGGTATTATCATTCAAGGGGACGCGGAGGGAATAACGCGTGCGTCAAGCGCGAAAGGAACAGCGGCGGCGTGGTTTTGTTTAATGCCCCGACTTTAATTTTTATTCCATTCTATTCCGGGCGAAATACCGTTCGGAATGCTAATTCGCACGGTTCGAATAGTTTTTCTACGTGACTTCAATTTATCGGACGAAAAACCGTTACCCGCACACTGAGTGATTCCGCTTCGCGTATAGTCGCGCGACGGCAGCGCCGCGCGTTCGAGGGAAAATTGCGAGGGGCCGAGAAGAGGAGGACGGACGCCCCGGCGAAATACCCGGTTCGCGCGTATATCGCTCGCCGCCATCGGGGAAAGAATAATAAGCTCTTTATATATATCGCGGCGAGGTCGTGTGCGGGCGAAGTGGCGTCCTCGCCGCGTAAGAATAACGGCGGCTTTATCTGCAACGGCGCGCGCGCGCGGAGGGCGTCTAATAACTTTAATTCGAACACGCGCGGCAGATCGGTCTACGTTTTGTCAATGCGGATAGGCAATAACCGAAGATGCGTGGATCGAGTCGGACCTCGATCATCACATAATCGAGCTTTTGCTGAGAATAATTACTAGAGAGAGGCTTTCGATTTTACTTGCGGATAACGCGCGTTGATGGCCGCTCCTGTATATTTTTGTCGGCTAAAGTCATTCGGCGAAGTACATAAATAATGGTCGTGGTGGACGTCGTAGTTCCGCACTAGTTCCGTTAAATTGTGCTGTCTGTAACTGTATACTGTTCTACGGTGTACATGGGAGCTACTCCGCACGTGCGGAGGATGTATGAATGGGGCATCGGAAAAATACGCGGATCATTTCGTATTTAAGTAGGTATATGATTTTGTATAATGTATGATTATGTCTTCAGTTTTCGTGACTCGGAATATGGCACATCTTTAGGTATCACATTTTCTGATGCAGCCCGTGTAGAGATTTTTGTGGGGGCCAAACAGGGTCCCAAGTTCTCAGCCCTGCTAATTGTCGGTAATATATAGTAATTATTACAATGTCTTTTTTATTCTAACAGAAATGGAATAATAGCTGACGAATATTTGCTTGGCTGAAAGAAATACCTATTTCTTTCGCCATAATCAAGTATACGTATATTAACTATAAATAAACTATTTGCTCAGTGTAGGAAACGTGTGAGTACGAGTGAGAACGTCAATTAACCCGGGTGAACACATAAGAGTTTCTCTGTTGCATACTCGAACTGGACAAGTTCGAGGACAGAAAAATGAGAGACACAGAGTCTATTATGTGTCACTCGGGTTAATCGGTGTTTTAAAACGTACTCATATACTCCTTATGTGTACCGCATATTATAATTTCTAGTCTTCATGAATAATTTATAGTAAAAAAAATTCACGAAGTAGGATACATTAAAAATATTACTCCTAATCAGTATGCTCAAAATAACAAAATTCTGTGTCAAATTGGTTAATAGATAATGCATTTTTGGCAGATAGTGAACTTCTCTGCTTATAAATAATATAATTTATAATCCACCGCACTATTCATGTGAACTATCAAATAAGTCCACAAGGCTCTTTCCAATATTGTTGAAATACCATTGGTTAAACTATATTTTTTCTCCCCCATTGTATTTCTTCTCAAATACGGAAACGAACGCTCTTGAAAAGATCTTCAAATATCGTACAAAAGTCGTATCGCCAGACTCTCATATCTACATAGGTAGTGCATAATCTGATCGGCCACGAAGACAGTGAATCGAGAAATGGTTCTCTATTGAAAATAAATTTCTCTTTTCCTCCTATATTGGCTCGCTAAGGATCGACTCTCGTCCCATCATCAGATAAGCAATGTGACGCTAGTTAACAGATACGCAGAAATATGTATACAGGAACAACTCATTTCGTGCGTCTACAGTGAAGCTTAACTCTGTACTTCTCGCTTAATGTATGCCCTTCAGATATTACGCTTTAGTCGCTCGAGCTCGGTCGGCGTAAGGAGTGAAATGTAAATGCGTCAGAGAGAGCGATTCCTGGAACGGTACTCGTGGGAAGATATCCTCGTGGGTGCAATCGGACTGTAATTACGTTTCATCGATGTGTAAAAAATTCATACAGACTCGTTCTATACGCATCAGGAATATTCCGTCTCCGATCACGCTAACGTCCAATTACACCAAGTGTAAAATTCAAGCATCTCGAGACTTATATCATATGGATAAGTATACCTCTGACGAGGAACAAGGAACATTTATCACGGGCATCTTATCTATAGGTTGCGATAGAACCAATTAAATGGTTTTGAGGGGTTATAAAAAAATCACCGACATACATAGAGAAAAACTATTTTTAATTTTTAATGCAGCAGTGAGTAACACTTTATATTCATTAAGTTTTCAAATTAATATCCTCGAGATGGCGGCTGGTAGCAATAACACACTGTTGGAGACGTTCTCTGAAGTTTTGTAGAGCTCGTTCAGACATATCGCAGGGGATGGCGTTAACTTCTTGAATAATCCGCTCCCTTAGCTCTGGTAGGGTATGATAGCGATGTTTGAACACTTTTTCCTCCAGATATCCGCAAAGAAAAAAATCGTAAAAATGCTCAAATTTGGTGATCACGATACCTATGTGTGAATGAGTTCTACAAAATTCAGAGAACGTCTCCAAAAAGTGTGTTGCTGCTACAAGCCGTTATCTCGAGGAGATTATTTTTAAAATTTAATGAATATAAAATGGTATTTACTGCTGAATTAGAAAATGACAGTTTTTTTCCATAATCTCCCGTTAATATTTTATCATTCCTGAAAACTGCTTAATCGATTTTGTCGCACCCTGTATTACATTATAACGAAAAACCTGTCCATATAATTATTATGAATCGTCTTCAACCGGACAGGATGATTCATAATCTACGCGTAAGTAACGTAATCCAATTAATTTCGCTTTTATACAGGAAAATTTTTAATAAGGAATTTTATATACCTAATCAAAATTTTGATTAATTAATATGAAATAATAAATGTTTACAAAAGAAATGCTTTTGTATGATTAAAGAAACTATTTAGTAGACAACTGAAGTAGCAGCTTGAATCATTAGCCTTAATCGCGAATAATTCGAAAAGGAACACAAAGTTCGTAAAAAGAAGGCGAAGGGAAATAATTTTTCAATTTTCCACGATTAATAAACAGATGTAACAGAGGCGATGCCTTGATTGCGAATTATTCCATACACACAACGCCATCCCGCTCGGTTCATTCCATTTCACTTTTTCTCCAACGAAAACACGACGGGCGTGGCAGCCACGCACCCTGCAGCCGCGGGGTGTATAGATACCAACCGTAATCGCGTTCTGTCGTCCAAGAGAGAGAGAGAGCGAGAGATAGAAGCAGCTCCCTCTTCTCTCCAAATCTCCCTCGAACTTCCCCGAGAAACTCGCTGAGCGAAGGGAGCAGGGAGAGGGACGAAGCAGACGCGCGAAGGGAAGATCTCTCCTTTTTTTCCTCCCCCTTCCTCCCTCTCGATATCCGCGCGATACCACATCACCGTCGTACACGCCAGCTAGCATTTTGTGTACACGGCGAATTGCAAAATACCTCCGTTTACCCAGCCTCCGATGGATAGAACGCCTCGGCATTATTTACGGGGATGATTTCACGCGAGATCTGGGTAACGCAGACGCCGCCACACTGTACGCGACCATCGCCGCGCCTACTCCACCCTACGACGACGCAAGCAACTCGGCAGGGGTGGCGGAGCGGCGGGGTAAGTCGTAGCCAACATATTTACGTTAACGTATAAATCTCGACGGCGTTTCGAAATTGGCATGCATGAGAATACCCTGGCATCCGATTTAATACGGGTAAAGAGGTAAGACGCCGTGAAACATATCTATCCTGTCTTATCGGATCTCGAAGATGTATATCGCCCACGTCGTTCAACCGCCCCGCCGGTTGCGATTCCTCCGCCCCCCCCCCCTATCTACTCGGAATATATCCCCCTCCCCCTTTCACCCCCTTTATACCATCCCAAGGCTCCCCCTTTCGTTCCCCTCTTCGACCATACCACTTCCCCTGGCCAACATTCATTGCCGCTGCGCCTCGACATTGTTACACGCCACACTTCGGATGTCATTTTAGCAATGCTATCGATTTCCGATATCGCGCGGGGAGAGACCAAACGAAGGCTCATCGGGTATTCCATTTCGTAGGGCCGACATGATAGATAAAACCGAATGGCTGGAAGTCGGTGGCTTCCAGTTAACCTGACCGAGTGCACGGTAGTGTCGATCATCGCCCGTCGAACCCTCCGAGCGGTTAAATATGTGCACGCGCGCGCGCGCGGAACGTACATACCGAGTGATTCTTTAATATTGCGACAAACTTCAAGGATGGGTTCCTTGGATGAAAATAAGAAAAAAAGTTTCTATAAACATGGGTCCGGAAACGCTGAGATTCGGAATTGCATTTTTAAATGCTTTATTAAACAAAAAATGTAACGCAATGACGCATCCCTTGTTCTGAAATGATATTTAATACTCGTAAGAAGACCGTTTTACAAAAAGTAAATAAAATGGAAGCTCTGCACAAATATTTTTCCTATTATTAGTATACGAAATTTGTATAAAAATGAATTCCCTGTTTTTCCGAAACTCAGCGTTTCCGGACCCATGTTAATAGGAATTTCTTTTCTTGTTTTCATCTACGGTACCCGTCCTTGAAGTTTGTCGCAATATTTTAAAGAATCACCCGGTATACCTATATAGGCGCCATTTCAGGAAATCAATGAGTCCGTAAAACCGACACGAGACAGGAGTTCTTTCCTCTGAAGGGGAAGCATTCGGGAGGGATATCGCGCGACGCTGAATAGATCTCACGTGGATCGATTTCGTTAAAGCCGTGCAGAGAAGCGCCTTCGGCGATCGATTGATTCGTTGCCTCACCAAGAGCGTTTCGTGCAAAAGCGTGACGTTGGCGATCAGCGCGGAAGAGATTCGTGTGGAAGCCGCGTTCTTACTTCTCGTTCGAACTTCTTATTCTTTCGACGGAAATCGTTTACTTGGGCATGTCGACTGCAGGGAAGTGGAAATTTTAGGAGAAAAGAGCGACTAGTTGATCTGGTTAATGTCGTGGAAATTGATTAGAAACACTTTGCGAAATTCTTCATTTTATTTGAGTTTATATAAAAAACATATAGGTATAAAAGAACATATCCTGACTGACTGACTGATTCATCAACGCCGAGCTAACATCTCTGAAGATTACATACAATTTCTTCTCAGTGGTAAAATAAGGAATGTAAATTTGTATGAAAATCTGTTATTTTTTAAGTTTGATCCATAAAAATTGGTATTTGGCCTTTCGGTTAGAAACTAAGAACGACGTGTTTCAGGATTTTTGGAAATTTATCCCTTAAAGGGGTAAAATAGGGGATGCAAATTTATAGGAAAATTCCGTTATTCTTGTAGCTAAAGCCCGTGACAATGTCTATTTCTATTTATTTCGAGATCTACGTGGATGTCACGTGGATCCACGTGGAAGTCACGGGTAAAAAGCTAGTAATCGATAAATAACATTTTTCTATTTCGAAAATAATTTGCGTGAAAAAATTAGCGTTCAATTCTACATACTAACAAGAACAGAACGTATTTTAATGAAATGAATTTGATAAAATGAGATTTGGTGATCTATATTCGAACATTACGTAATGACGAACATAGTTTATAACTCGGATTCGAGTCTTTAAACGTCGTTTGAACTTTTCTGGTTCGAATCCGGATTACGGCGAATTATTTGTCAGCGTAGAAAATTAATGCAATCGATCCACTCCATTTTTTAAATCTCAACTCTGGATTATAAATGGCAAGCGTATTACACACCTAATGTTCGATTTGGTCATCAAGTTTCATTCGACTTAGGAATAATAATTTAATAATAATAATTTAGGAATAATGCGTTCAGAGTTGAGATAATTTTTAAGCGATCAGTCGTCATATGCCAAAAAAATAATTTACTTGATTACGGATTCCTGAAAGAAATTGCATTTGCATCCAACGAAATTATTTTAACAAATGATTTTCAACCGATCAAGAATCTATTTATTCCACTACAAGAGTAAATCACCAGAATACGAGTCTGCGACAATAATTCATTTAAGGGGGGACATACAATTACACCGATGAAAAAATCGATTTTTAAAAATATTTTTAAACGATAGGCCTGTATGTGAAGAATATATTCTGAAAGTTTGAAAGCGGAATTCGAAAAACTCCGGAAGTTACAGCCCGAAAACGGTAAGTGGTTTTAACATTGGTTTTACACGTGTCGAAACTTTAAACGCGTTTTTCTCGAAACTACATTTCTGAAACTGGTGTACACGATTACGCAAAAAGTATTGAACCGCTTGAGTTCCCCTTTTGTAAACATGTTGGTAACATTATTACCTTCTATATGACGAAGCCCGATTTCAGAAAATTTCGAAAAAAACTATTTTTTTAATACAAATTCTGAAGAAATTTTGCATGAAAACTCGATTTTTGTCTTTGACTGCGTGCCGTTTTGTCAAATTTGTCTTTTTTTGACTTTTCTCAACGTCACATAGAAACTACACGTGTTTTAAATAAGAAAATGTTTGTATTTTGTTGCAGATCGAATTTCACGAGGAGCTAGGTTGTACACCGTTTTGGAAGTCGCGCCGCAACCTACCTGTAACTCTGTACCATAGCTCCGCCATTTTGACGACAAATGGATTGAAAAAATTTTTTTTCATACTTGAATACCCTATTAAACAATACCTTCAGTGCGATGAATGTAGAATAAATATTTCTTGGTTAAAAAAATTCCTCAAAATTGCCTCGCTTTTCCTTGGTCTAATTGTATGTCCCCCCTTAACCCACAGATATGTTAACTCCAGGCACATAACCCGCGAGCAACACAATAAATGACAGAATTAAACCATAAATATCGTCTTCATCGGCCATCGACTCTTTTAATATAAAAACGCTAAATCAGCTGCGGAGTCTGGACTTCGAACGGTAAGAAGATTTATCGCCATTCTGTTTGCAAATAAAAAGGACGCTCGGAGGCAACGCCGGAGGACGCCGCGCGCCGCGTCCGAAGACGTCTGTAATAAAGAGCAAGAAAGAGTTTGTCTCAGCGAATCTCCCTCCCGACCGGCGCATGAAACGCGTTGAAGGGTCGTAAATGAATCGACGAGGAACAGCGCGAGGAGACCGCGTGCGAATTCGAGGCCTGGAGTTTAATTATGCGAGATCTCCAACGTGTTTTGGCTCACCTCCTTCGATTCTAACCCCTGCGATCGCGCGCCTCGCACGCCGCCGAGAATGCATTCGCACCGCCAAATTGAAATGGTAATGACGTGTCGTGTAATTGCACTATCGTCTTCCGCCGCCATGCACGTAGCGCGCGAAATCGGTGCACCGCGCCGAGGAGTATCTCGTCATCTGTATAAACAGCGTTGGATATTGTTTGTTTTCCCATGGGGATGCAGCAGAGCCACGGGAAAAAGCGAGGGCTTTCCACCCAGATACCAATTGAAACGCATAGAGGCGTTTCGATTTGAACATTAAATGTGAATGCTCCCGATGCCGTTTGGCCGAATAACGTGTAATACGTAACGATATTTAGGCCGATATCGGCTTTCTGTGCTGACGATTCGACTACCACTTCGATGATCTGGATGACGAGTTGGAACGAGTGTAGGGGAGGGTGGGCGAATTGTGCGCACTTAAGGGAAATACATTGCTGTGGAGTGATTTTTGGAGTTGGAAGCAACATGTGAGCATGGGAATAGAAGCTCTAGATATTCTTTCATCATTATACATTCCTATATTGAACACTTTTTCATCAGCTGATGTTGTATTTAGCAAAAAGGAAAAAAAATGCAAAACGAAAAATGTCTCGTATATTAGGTAATTGTGCGCATAACAAAAAACATAGGAAATAAATGAATGAAACGAATGCTCTATAGAATATTAATACGGAAACGAGAAAAAGTATTCAGCAAATGTTTATTTTATTGAAAATTAGTAAGAAAATTAGGAGAATTACTTTCTCAAGAAAGAGTTAATGATATAGGTGATTCTCAGCTTCATCAGCTTACCTTCTTCAGGTAGATACGTCTGATCTAACAATACCTATAATTCGAGAACAGTTATACATGTGCTTAAGAAGGAATTCTGCGTATTTGAGAATGTATGCGTATGCAATTATCCGTTGCGAACTTATTGGATATGAAAAACAATTACTTATAGACTATTATCGGAAAGAAATGAATAATAGCTCAAAAGATGCGCAAAATAACAGACCGCAGTAAAATGTGCAAAGTTAGATAAATAAATTAAACTAACTGATTTACCACGTAATTTCTTAGACCTTCAAAATTACATAAAAACAGAGGATTTAATTTTTTTCAACTTCTGTTATTAGCAATGCTTCAAATCGATATGACTTACAGTTCATAGATATCATGAACAGATATCATAAAGAAATATCATTTGTTTCAACATTTAGACTCAATGACGTTTCCTTCTATCGAAGAAATGACCATAATCATGACGCACATAATTACCCACTGCGTACAATTCCCCCACTCTCTCCTAACGCGATTATGGAGATATTTTAAAGATACTTTTAAACGTGACTTTTGAAATCTAGCACGACGAATGAGCTTTAAAATTTAGTGTGAAAGCTGTTGATATCGTCCCGCAGGTAACACGTGGTGTAACGATATTTGCGTGATATTGGCTTTTCGTGACAATGATTCTACGTTCACCTCCACCATCCCAATAATAGGACAGAACGGCAGGATCGATCATAATATTTTATTTATCGCATATAGTCGAGCTGGTTATAAAACTATGTATAACATTTAATAAGCATTGGCAGCTGGATAACGAGCGAATTGTATGGCGAACTAATGAAGGGATGGGGCGTTTAGTTCATTGGAGACACGTGTATATGTAAAATTTACGAAAATTACTTTTAGTACCTAATAAATGCTGTATCCAATATAGCTGTACTTAAATGTGTTAATGTACAGTTAAATATTCTATAAGTTTAACTCCTATATTGATTTTTATTTTTGGGTCCGTTGATAACATTCTGATAATATTCCGCGATATCTCAATATGCTCCTATTACATCAGTTTCTTTTCTAGAATAGTATATGCATATACTCGTACATATTGTATATATAGGAGTTTGGAAAGATGCGAATCCTTCAATATAACTAATATTTCATTACTCGAAATGAGTTGTTGTTCAAAATAAAAGGAGAAAATTAACGCGATATAATTTTCACTTCATCCCAACAATTTCTTAGAGACAATTATGCACATAAAAAAGTTTTAAAGAACTTCCTAACGTTCCAAATATTCAATTCTTTCTGAATTAATTACAATTCTTCAAGGTTTCACTGTACAACTTCCCTCTAGCTTGGAGCAATATAAGCATGCGCAAACCCTAGTCAAAATTTTACTATAATACTAATTTGAGTCTAAATTTGGTGAAAGCGGACAAATCGGCCACTTGTAGGTCCAAACTAATGTTAAAACCTTCTTTAACATTAATTGAGACCTATAATTGACCGATTTGCCCGCTTTCGTCAAATTTCGGTCCAAACTAGTATTAAAATTTCGATTCGGGTATGTAGTGATTTACAAGTAGGGGAAACCATTATTAAGCCACATATACAATTCGGTATTTCTGCACGAAAAAAGGTTGGATGAGAAATATATCACACAGTACGTTCCACTGGGTGACACGGGAGGTAATGATATTCACACGATATTGAATTTCTATATGTAGTTCCTATGAACGAAGGCTTCCCAGTCTGTAGAGTTTACAAAGCCAGACGGCACGCCGTCCGGAAGGCAAAAATGACAAGATACGATAGAATCGATCACATATTTTATTTATATGGGATACAGTAGACTCCGTCTATGCTCGATGCCTATGAAAGAACTGCCCAGTATAATCAGATTTTGTCCATAGGCGTTGCTACTGAATGGTGAGACACACGCACACTTTATATTGTTTCATAGTGTTGCTGTACAATGTTAATTAGGACCGAGTAATTTATTCATTTTCGGGAGTCTATCGGGAAGGATATCGCTGTTTAAGAAGAAGACCGTCACAATTCAAAATTTCAGTAGGAGAATTTAAAGCTTATTACAAATTCAAATTAAAAGCTATTGTAGAATGAGTTGTTGTCTGAATTTAGTGGAAGTCAAACAAATTCAGACAACTCATTCTACGATAGCTTTTAATTTGAATTTGTAATAAGCTTTAAATGCTCCTACTGAAATTTTGAGTTGTGACGGTCTTCTTCTTAAGCAGCGATATGTTAAATCAATCTTTTGGAAACTTCGCGTATAATTTATTACGTATATTTAAAGTACTAAAAAACATTTATCCCATTATACGAAATCTTCTAATATTAGAGTTATAAAAACTTATATCCTCTATCACGCCGTACCTCATGCCGTGAAATGTAGGGTCTGCTGAATTCATCTAAACTCAAAAATTCAGAATAGAAATTTTAGCTTTGAAGTATACGCTTACTATGAACCAACTTTTAAGTTAAAAAACGCAAAAATGAAAATATAAACCCGAGTCGAAATTTAAATTCTAATTTGAACCTCTGGATCCTCACTGAGGATCTCGAGGCTGAAAGCTGGTTTTCAAGATCCGGATGTCTGTGCAATGAAAACCTAATTTGAACCTAAACTGCGTGAATATTTCCACTCTTCGCAAGTTTAGGTTCAAATAAGGTTATCATAACTCTCATTTGGACCTCATGGACTTCGCCTCGAGCTGTGGCGAAAAAAATGGTATCGCCATCAGTCGGTATACGTCCATAGGCCTGTTAACCCGCCTGCCAGAGAGTGTCGGTTTTTTTTTCAGATCCTACCGGGACTCGAACCTGCGATCCTCGAAACTGGGAATGCTTTCACACTCTACCAATTGAGCCACCGACTCTTCAAGTGGCGTCGGTTGACTTTCGTTATATATAGAAACTGGACATGACAGTGACTGCTCTCGAAGGTTCTTTTCATTAAATTTTATAAAATAATTTGATACTTTCTTTTTCAAAACAGTAGCGTTTATGATAATTAATAATACATTATTTATGGAATAATTCGGTACAATTTGCACTGTTTGAAACATCATTATTGTATGATTTTATTTTTTAATTTAAAAATTTCATGAAGACAGTGCATTCACGATAAATTTACGAAGTGTTTGCACGTCGTTAAAACGTTCCGTGCCCGCGTGAGACGTATACGATCCCCGTTGAACTTTCCGTTCAGGCCACTTGGAATTCTCATTGAAAAACGAAGAATTCTTAAAAAATTTATTGTACAGTCAAATATAGGCGTTAATAATAAATTTAACTTTTTATTGTTATTAATAATAATAACAATACAAAATTTATTTATTGCTTTGTTGTCTAATGCATATTAAAATGTATACCTTTTTCTTGCTAATTATGGCTTTGTACTATTGAAAAATTGTAAGGCGTACGTCAAAAAAACGAGTTTATTTAATTGTAAAAGTATGGGTAGTATACGCCCCACGCGCGCGCGGCGGAAATAGAGTTTCAATTTTGTCTGAAGTCCAGCAGGTCGACATTAGAGTTGGAAGTGTACTCAAATTCTAATTTAAACCTGTTCGTGATCATCTGAGCACGATGATCACGAAATTAGAGTTACACCTACAGCGGCAAACCAATACTTCAAAGAAATGACGTTTCCCAGGTTCAGATTAGAGTTTAAATTTCGACTCGGGAAGAGTATTTAAAGAAAATTCGTTTTTTTCCAACAAATAATGCCAAAATATAATCGTTTATTGCTAAAATATTTATATAATTGAAGATTCACGCTATATAGAAGATGTTAAAATATATGTATACCCAAGGAGAAAATCGTTGATTGAACATTTTTCGAATTATATTCTACGCTGCTCGAAAAATGTCATTTCGAGAAACGTCTTTATAACTCTAATATTAAAAGGTTTCGTAATAAGAAACAAATGTTTTTCAGTACTTTAAATAGGTAATAAAGTATACTCGAAGTTTCCAAAATATTGATTTAACATATATCCTTCAAAATTCTTTCCACGTGAGGTTCTTCCCTTAAAGAGTTTCTAGTGTAACATGTAGTGCACAGGAGTCGCCTGCCGTCAATCAACATTGGAACGAGCAGACGGATCGCTTGATTAATTGAAGAAAGATAGGAACTCCCCGGGATATATACGCAGATTCATTTGTAAATGAAAAAAGACTGCGTCTTTCTTTTCCTCTCCGCTGTATGCTAAAAGCCATCTCTCGTTAACGAGAAGCGAACACCGATATGCAGTAGTATATGTCGAGCCCTTCCTCCTCGGTGATTGAAATCAAATATGTCATTTATACCTGATGAGCGCAGTAATGAAGCCGTTATCCGTCTGCGAGTAAAACGCTGACAATGCAAATTGGGAGATGGCTCTTGCCATTTCAAATGTTCCCGACCTTATTCTCTATGGTTATATTTTTCTTGAGACAGGTCTTCTCCCTCGACCTCTGCATTCATCCAGTTTCCCCAAACGGTGAAATATCTACCTTTTCGCTTGTTTATATACCGGATTTGATTTAAATTTGTCTCGAAATAACCCCATTAGCGAGGATCATTCGAATCCGTTTTGTGTAGGCAGATATATAATATGTATTCAGGAATTCACGTCGAAGATTTTCATATGGCAAGTATATAATTATATGTATTTTTTTGAGGTGAAGGAACGTAACGAGAAAACGGGACCATCATTAAATATCTCAATAAATGGTAGAATATATGTATACCTACGTTTTTTTTTACAAGTAGAATGCGCCGTAGTATTCTGCAACCTTTCAGAAAATATATGAAAAATGTTTTACATAGAGTTTCCTTCTCTCAAGTGGTAAGCGTAATTTCTTTAATTATAATTTTCGATAAATTGAAGATATTAACATTAGAGGGGTTCATAAGTCTCTGCCAGAAGAAATCTCATAATTGTGTGTGTATGGCATCTCTCCCTTTTTCTTCCCTCCGAGGACTCATGGCCGTTCAACGCGAGCGAACGGAAAAGACCGAGCGAAAGCTTTTCGCCGGCGGTTATAAATCACAAGTTCCACTGACAATCATATTGGTATTACGGCAACACATCGGTCCCACATGAATTTCAAGTTAGGTGAGTTTTAAGTTTTGACGAGCGACGCGTTCGCTCGCGCGGTGCACATCACCTGAGCCTGCCTATCTGTAAACAAGATTTATCCGCAGAAACATTTTAGCGAAACTTCGGCTCCCTGGAGTAAACCCACCTGACCAAATGCCGTGCCTGTGCCTGGCTGACGGCAATACTTCTTACCCCGTTCGCGATAGGAAATATTTCACTCCGGCGAACTCCCGAGGTATACGTTAATTCCCAATGCATTATAGCGTACCCATGTTAACTTCGGAAGGACATTCGATGGTGGTAGCCGACGTTAAGGGACGGGAGGCGTCGCTCGAATTGTGTGTGTAGACGGTTTAATTAACGTACGGTATACCTATACCTAGGTTCTCTCTATACATAACAGAAGAGGAATTATATTTGGAGGGTAAAAATATACAAGGTGGTTCCAGCATAATACAGTAACTTTGGGAATTTGTAGGACCAAAAGTTTTTTAATAATGGGAAAGTAGAAGGGTTCCCGTATAAGTACGAGTTTAGGAATAAAGTTCGTTATGATGTGTTTTTTCTGTTCTCCAAGAAATAGAACACGTGTATAATAAATCAATGCTTCTCTTCACTGTTAGTTTTTAAAGTTTTTTTTTCGGATTCTTTTATTCCCCATTCAAATTTTAAGAATACATTAAACAGATCTTCGCTGATTTATGCAGATAAAATATTAGAAAGTAAACCAAAAAAATATTTCCCTAAATAAATTATATCTGTATTTTTGGGTGATTCTCCCAATATGATCATTATTCATGTAACCTATTTTTATTACAAAACTCTATGTTTACTTGGTGTTTTCTTTTACAATAAATAACTTTATTAATATTTTTTAGAGAATATCCTAATATACAGATTTAAAATAAAAAAACCTCAATACTTTTTATCATCAAGTTTTCTCACGAAAAATCATTCCTCTGGGTTGTAACTCTCAACCTTATCGTATCTATAGCATAAGAAATAGCTATTATTAACATTAGAACAGTGAAATATATTTGATTATCTCAAATAATTAGATATTTATAACTTTCCCCCCGAAAAATAAGACAATAATATTGATGGCTCTCTAATAAAATAAGTCTAAATCTTGTAACCCACTTCGTCAATCATTCCTCTGGTCCGATGTAAATGATTTAATGGTAATGTACTAGATGGCGCGGGTGGTCATAGTGAGCGGTATACCTAGGACTATTTAGATGTCAGTCAATCTAAATTGAGTGATTGTTACTGCCTGATTCTATTGTCCATTCTTATTATATGCATCTTGTGCTATAAACTGATAGTGTCACAAGCGACCTAGTCATTCCTCTGGTAAGTATTATCAATATATTTTCAACTCGAAAGTCTCACTGCAATTAATATAATGTAAACTAGTGATTCTCTACTCAAACCCTATATTTGAGGTTAAGAAAACATTTAATCGCTGCATATAGTTTTAAAAATCGCCAAAATTATCATTCCTCTGGCACCATTTCTCTGGCTTTATGCGATCCCGAGGAATGACGAATCTGCCAGAGGAATGGTACGAAGATATTTTTTGACGTCTATTAAGTTATTCTGCTTTTTTATCAGGTTTATTTATATAACTAACAAAAAACACGTTATTTAAAAAACTAAATACTTAAAATTAATAAATATCATGGGCACTTTACTAACTTGTGAAACACTGATAAGAAAACAGCGTAATAACGGGTTACTACGTATTGCCTACAATTAAATATTAGTTATTATTGCCTGCAATAAATTATTAGTTAGCAAAATGTGTGCGTCATTCCTCTTCCATCTTGATATCATTCCTGTGGCAGTACCATTTCTTACCAAGGTGATAAATGCAATAAAACTGAAAAATCAGTTTGATCTTTGAATAATTATAATAACTCAGTCATAACCTAAACCAGTCCAATTTTATATGCAAAAATTAAACAACTATTTTAAAAAAAATTTTTTACTCAGCAAAATGATCATTTTCGGAGAACCACCCATTTATATTGAGGATATTTGTGTTTTCTCATTCTGAGAGTTTATTCTTTGTAATCTAAAAAAGATTTGGATGTAAATGCAATTAGTGGATTTTTTTTATAAAACTTGCCAACGTTTGGTCTGCAGTATTTTCTATTCAAATCTGCAGTAAGAGAATTGCATAATAAAATCTCTCGAAAAATGTTTTGATAAAATACAGCTTATCGCTTCTTAATGGAGGTTTTACGTAATAATGAACTTAGGAACAATTTTAATTTGGACCCTGTAAACACGTCCTAAAATTACTATGTTTGGATAGAAACCACTCTATATATTCGTTTACCAACGAATCGATGTGTCTAAATAATAATTGTTCAGGAAAAAAATCGAACCATTTCATTTTTCTTTTGACAAATCGGCAATAAATAAAAATTGAAAGCCGAGTAGTATCAGAGTTGGCTCACAAAATTTAGTTAAAGAATTGGATTATGGAACGTTTCAATAAAAAAATTCGGGTTCTCAGAAAAAGTAGGTTTGAAGAAACCTTCGGTCTCCAGGGATATGGTTTCTCACGCTGTTATTGTCGCCTGGGGAACTGCTTGGTCTGCGGGATCAGATTTTTATCGCTTTTTCATAAAATATTAAAACTCTGAAAGAGCGCACGGAAATAACTTGGATCGATTAACTTGCTCGATTCTTGCAATGGAGCCCTCGAGTATGAGAGTTATACGTTACTAGTTTTTACGAATCAAGCGATATATTATATTCTGCTCAGCTCCATATAAAAACCTTAAAGATAAAGATAGTTATAGCTCATTTCGACTGATAAATTAGTATACGTATTAAAATGGCAAAAGTCTATAGGTATGTAAAAATTCGAAACGATTTATTGAACTAGAAAAAGTACCAATCACAAGTTCCAATTTATATACAAACCTGTCAAACGTGAAGTGTACATATACCTCTCTTTTATTTCATCTCTTCTTCGCCTCTGGTATAATCATTTACACCCCACAAAGCACGTTTTTGCAAGTAATTTTTCTGTAACATTCAAGCGATATTTTGCAATATTCGTGAATACTACCGTATGTTAGAAATATATATTTCTCGATAAATTCGCGAATGTTGCAAAATATCATAGAAACATTTCGGAATCATTACATCGAAAGATCTCTTCGATAAGGTACAGCTCGATAAGATTGTACTTGTCAGGGCTGAATTATATGGGGTTTTTATAATTATTTTAGGAAGTCTCAGAAGAATACAGGTGCAGCATAATATAGATCTGTGCTAGAAAGAATAATTAATAACCTTCGACGAGCATTCGAGCTGTGGCAACAGAGGTTAGAATCAACAAGACCATGGCAGGGAGGATATTGAAGGATGGACGCACGTCCATGCACTCGAGGCAGCAAATCTAACTCGCGGAATGAACCAATGCAGCTGGTTCTTGGAACAACAAGTGGACGATCCCTCGTTCGAAAGAAACCCCCTCGGGTTCGCACATGATTTGGAGTCCTTCTGGGTGGAATTGAATAGCAGCACGTTTATTTCTGTAACAGATTATAAATAACAAAATTATATCCAGCATTTCACTATTTAAAATATAGTACGAAGGAGGAAATATATCAATAGAGAAAAACTAATGTTAATGTAATTACTTGATTATTGTGATCCAATTCTACTATGGGATAACTCCAGATGGTCGTCTTTAAGGTAAATCGCCAACACTGATTAAAAAAAAAAAAATTAAAAAATTCTATCTTTATCCTCTGAGCAGGGATGACCATCTCTATTCGAAATATTGGACAAAAATTCCGAAACTCCACTACTAACTCAACCGTCTTATTTTAAGACACCTACATGTCTTAAAACTTGAGGTCACTTTTAAGACGTTTAATACCGTATTAATACGTTAAGACACTGTAAGTATCTTACAATAAGACACTTCAAACGTCTTATACTAACAATAAGACGGTTAGAGGTATTGGAATATAAGACTCTAAAAACGTCTTGCAATAATTATACAAAAATGTATAATTTTCAAACGTATATGTGAGCGCGAAATTATTCATAGTCAATATGAATACATTACAGACGAGTCAATAAACATCGAATGTAATAATTTTTCTCATCAGAGTAATATTATAAAGTTCGATATTAAAGAAATTCGTGGAAATGTATTCAAATCCACAATGAATCCAGCTCTCACAAATCGAAACACTCTGAAATAAACACATCGCGCCAAAAAATTTCACATACTAATAAAAAAGTAATGATGAATGTATATCTCTAAGGGAAAGATATTTTTAGTTATTTAAATGAAAAATCCAGAATTATATTGTTTTTACTTTATTGGTGATTGAGAAAACAAAATTTATTCCAACATGAAATAAAAATTTATTTACCGTATTTTTCAACTCGTTCGAGATGACTATCGCAGTTTCTTCAGTCTCAACAAGTTCATCCACCTTGTCAACTGGAGGGGTTCTGTGTAAATAACCTTCCCACCTGTGCTGTCTTTTAGGTTAGTTGTTGGCAATATCATTTGCATTGGAGACTGCACCAGCACAATATTCAATTCATTATGGTCATCAATTATGCTGTCATCCGCATCATACCACATGTCCGATGCTTGATGTTTTTTTTTGAATGATAATGTCTGTGTTTGCTATCATCAAACAATGCTGGATCACGAGCACATAATTTTTTAAACTCTTCCAACACAACTTCAGCGTCAGGCTGATTATCTCGTGAGACAAATCTAACATACTTGCGTCGTTGACCTAATGCATAAAACACTGTTTTTTCTTTTTTTTTTCGACATTTTTGCACAACAAAACATGCACAGCAAACAACCTCCGGAAAATAACGTGCTTGTTGGCCGCTTTGAATTTTACAGAAAGTGAGTTGAGGTGAGGTCGAAAAAGGAGGGGAAGGTCCCGTTACCTAACAGTACAGGGGCCCCTTTCTCGAACTCGCTCGTATCTGCGTGCACGCATCTTAGCGAATAGACCAATCAGGATCAAGTATTCCGTTGTGGTGGGGACACGGACAACGGAATTCTTGATCCTGATTGGTCTATTCGCTAAGATGCGTGCACGCAAAGATACGAGCGAGTTCGAGATAGGGGCCCCAGTAAAGTACGCTAAACCCTGTTCCAACCGAGCCGAAAACCGTATACCGAACGGTACACGTCATGTGCAGTAGAGTGCGCTCGTCGGTTTTTTCCTCGGGACCAGCGTTACTTGAGTAAAGAGAGAGTGTACAAATTTTCTGTAAACGGTACGCGACATATACGGCTGATGTAGATATTTTTTTATTAACCAATAATAAAAAGAAATAAAGGATACAAATTCGGCTGATGTGTTGACATTGACAATGAATAGAATTCAACGTGAAAATGAACTGTCATGCTCGATGTGTTTCTTTAATTGTCAGTCAAATGAAATTTTGTTTGAAGGTTTTTAATCTATCTTGCTTCGTTTCCAATATAATCAACCACTCAAATTTCATTCACTCAAAGCCCTTTTGAGGGTGACCGGAAACTTTTCGGGGGTAGAGTATATCTAAGGTTACATGTGAATAATGATGCTTGACGTCACAGGTAACAAGACGTTTGAAGTGTAGGTATTACTTGTGTAAGTGTCTTACTATTTTAAGCAACTTATTCATTTAAATGTCTTAAACCTGAAGAAGTGTCTTACCTTAAGACGATTAAGCGTCTTTATTTTAAGACAGTACCATGAGTTTTATGATTTTAGACGGAAAATAAATGTCTTTTTGAGAAAAGACAGACAAACGTCTTGGAATAAGACACTGTTCGTGGCTTGAATTTCTGATCAATACACTTAACCGTCTTATTTTACGTCAATAAGACACTTTTCCGTATTATTTTAAGACGTTTCTCATCGAGAGGCCGGTTTGTAGTATCCTGGAGGTACTTCGATGCAAAATTATTTTCATCCATTTGGAGTTTAACATTGGAGTTGCATAAGTCCGGATCTTCTTTTTCAAACTTACAACCTTAAGGGGCTGATCACATTTTTATCGCTGCTACCAATACTTGCTCAAAAACTTACATTCCACCTCTAATTTACCTAATAAAAAGTACCTACTAATTGTAACTAATGATTCCTCCCTATTTTTATTTCAATCCACTTTTAGAGCAGCATTTCCGGTCCAGTCTGCATATACATACATTCGGCATTTAGCGTATCAGTACACACATTAGCACATATCTCTATTTTTCTCTAACTTATTTCAGACCAAAATGTGCTAACCCAGGGGCCAAGAACTGTATTCCATAGCCAATTAAACGTTCCATAAAACAGTTACTCATCAAACTGAAATTCATTCACAGTAATTTCCATATATCTACGAACGGTGAACTTTTAAATTGATTTAATTTCTCGCTGCAGCAAACCGTTCCATATGAATAGAAAACTTCATCAAATACCCCTTCCACGTACAGCTGCACTCGTCGATCAAAACGCAAGATAGACGTACCGCGGTACGAGAGAAGTTGCAGTGGAAGAGTAGACTCGTACGTCATCCGGCTTTAGCTTTTAAGCTTTACGGCGCTGCTTCATTGTTTTCATTCCCGATGGCTTCTCATTCTATCGCACCCAACGCATTTGCGGACACGCCGCGGGAGAGCGGGGAGTGCGAGGGGATGAGTGAGACGAGCGCGAAGCGGCGGAAACTAGAGAAGGCGCGAAATGTTTACGATCGCACGCAGGGCGCGTTGAATTTAAAGGCGGAAGCGGAAAGACTTACGAGTAATTAGCAGAATGCAATTAGTTAATGACTGAAAAGTCGCGCGCGGCGGCGCTTTAATCTGTAATCCCCCGTGGAAATTAGTAGAATTCGCGTTCCGCGAAAAGAAGCCGACTAGTCATTTTCATTCGAACGCGGCGACCGTGTTATGTTTTTTCGAAGCTTCCTCCTCTCTTCCCGGCCGCCGCGTCGTATTCCTTGCTCCCCACGGCGAAGACCTTCGGAGAAGCTTTTTTCGCCGGAACCGGTCGACAACGCTTTTATACGCTGGTGGTAAATGGTCCGGCGTACTCCTTTTTCCACTTCGACTGACTCCGTGCCGCGATATGCGATCGAGCAACACGTAGTGTTTTCTGGGATAATCGCCGTGATCGCTTTTTTCCCTTCCAGTTTGACGCGAATAAGTGGCCCGACGATGCGATTGAAATGTAAGGTTGAAATTCTTTGTGTGGCTTGTATCTATGGTGTGTACATTTCCTTCTCGAGATAAGAGGAGAATAATTACGAAGAGTGTATTTTATTCATGAGATGAAAATCGCTCAGTCAGTATTCAATTCTCATTGATTAATATTTAATGTCATCCAATAGACATCGAACTCTCAGAAACCATGTCTGTTGAACTAGTGTGCTTTGAATATAACTGGTCAAAATTTAAAATGCGCCATATGTGGCACGCGGCTCGTAATAACTCATTGAAGAGAATAGATACGACGCTGTAATACATTGTATTGGATTCAGTGGAATAATTTACGGGTCGTTACCATGTGCGAATTTGCCGTAAGTACACGATAAATCTAATATTGCTCGAATTATTGGTGCCTGTCAAATGTAACTGAAATCTCGTTAGCCATCATACTTATCGCTTACGATCTTCTAAATTGAATAATAAATTTGTAGACTAATTAATGAAAAAACCGCACGGTAGTGGCACGTAAATAATGAAATAGGGCTGAAAAAAATATGTATTCTATTAGATTGAAAGTAAGCAGAGACGGAGATATTACGTGCCTACTAATTTGACTCAATTTTGTCGAAATTCAACAGTACTAAAAGACGCACCTTAAACACGAAATCATTTTCAAGCAAGAGTGTGATCCGAACGCGTAATGTAAATACTTCTAATGAAAATTTAGACACGCACCCAACTCCGAGAATCCTCGCTATCGTTTGTTTTTATACTCAAATTGTTCAAGAAATTTCGTCATCCGAAGAGGTATATCGCCCCTTTGACACCTTTGCTGCGGAGAAAGGAAGGCATCTCATGAAAATCTTCAATAGCGCGTCTATCTGTAGCGCGCCACAATTAAACGATCTCGCGCGGCGTTTGAACTCTGCAGTGGCGGAGGTCCGCGTTGCGTCAGACCAAAGGTGGGACTTCGCGATGTGGGCGTCGACGCGGAGGCCCTAGGATGTCGTTTCGCGCGGAGGTTCGCATGATTGCACTCTCGAGTCCGTTCGCAGGTTCTACGTAGCAAATAATGAGATTGATTTTTCAAAGGACGAGGGATTCGGGGAACCCGGAGAGGAGGGCGAGGGATTCCGACAATGTCGCGTTTCGTCGTGCAGGAGCGCACGACCGGAGAGTGCTGAGCGTCCGATAATTGAATGAGGGGACGTGTGGACGAGGTCGGCACACCAACGAGTCACCGTCGAGGTCCTTCACCGCATTACCCTCCAGCCAAATTTGTGCTATCGTTTTTCGACGGGATCGAATACGCGCCATTTTAATTCAACGTGGATTTCGTCCTTATCGAAAAGAGTGCGCGAAGTTGACGGACGATGAATCCCATATTTTTAATTCATTTCTACATTTTGATTTATACTCGTACAGAGAGAAGAATTTGTTTGATCGAAATAAAGGTGTTGTGTGTGTGTGTGTGTGTGTGTGTGTGTGTGTGTGTGTGTGTGTGTGTGTGTGTGTGTGTGTGTGTGTGTGTGTGTGTGTGTGATAGTACACTTATTCGATTCGAATAGATATCGATTTGATCCAAATAATATTCAATTAAATCGATAATATTTATACACGTCTAATTTATATTTATTATAATGGAATAAATGTGCCCTCAGAATTACTGAAAAACACGTTTATTCCGATCAAGGTACGAAATATAGTTTTGTATAAGCACTGGAAAAAAATTTGCTTATACAAAACTGTATTTTGTATAAGCTCATAATTGTACTTTTTTCCATCTCCCTTTGTTTTCTATCCCTCGTCACATGCAGAAAATCGATGAATAGGTGCTCCATCGTACGATCGACACGAGATATGATATTTGGAGGGTCCACCGCGAAACTCTCACCCTACCCCATTCCTCAGTGCGATCCAGCAGTGAGAATCTAAGCACGGACGAAGCGCGCGGTATTAAGAGGTCCCCGTAGGGTTCCGAAATGCCACGAACCCCCCGCTGCAGTTGTGGAGCTTATGTTTTTCGGGGAGCTGCACTTTATCGGCCCGATAGACGATACCGCCGCGCTCGATTCTCTGCCCCTTCTTCGACCGGGGTGGAGGAAGAGTTGATATCCGTCGACGTGCTTATTCCTTCTCCCTCCCTTTCCCTCCTCCCACTCTCCATCACCATCCCCCTCAGCACCGAGCTCGAAAATCGTTTCCTTCAGGCCCCAGCGAGCCGTGAGTCGGTCGTGTAAGCTCGAGCGGTAAAGAGGGGGCTATTAATCCCCGCTGTAGGTATCCGTGAATCTTGCAGCGAGACGAATGCGCTCGGCCGATCGATCGTGCCGCTCTCGACTTTCCCTACTCCGTCGCGGGGGCGAAATCTCCGTGCGCGATGCGAGATGCAGCAATGATAATTAGACAGATGAGCTAGTAAGCGATATACCTACCGTATTTACTTTCCGCTGATCGCTCAAACCTTCGACGTAAGTAACTGGATCACATAGAAACGTATTCCGCGTTGAAGGTGAAGCTTCCGGACGCAAGGAGTCATCGACTTAAGTATTATAAATGGTACGACTGCGCGATACAATTCCTTATCGGCTTTCTCTCGAGAAGAGAAGCAGCGATGATAATAATTGGACGAAGACTGGACGGTATACCATATGAGCCGTTGAAAGCCAGAATGGTCTAAGCCACATTTCATGTAAGCCGAGATTATTTGACTGCAAAGTTAAGTACAATTTGAAAAATCTGTCTAGATGATACAAAACAGATATTTACGATTTAAAATATCTGTGTATCATCTAGACAAATTTTTAAAATTGTACTTAACTTTGCAGTCAAATAATCTCAGCTTACATGAAATGTGACTTAGACCATTCTGGCTTTCAACAGCTCATATGAGGCTAAACTTACCCACCATGTAAAAACTTCAATCGCTATTATCTTATTATCTATGAGCTTTTGGCTCACACTTGTGTAATGCTTTTTTGAAGATTACACTTTTGTCTACAATAAAGTTTTATATCGATGTACCAAAAGTCCATAAATAATGAGATAATAGTGATTGAAATTAATTTCCTGGCGAGTAAATCTAGCCTCATGTGGTATGTCGACCTGTGCCAGAAAAAAACACGTATCTTTTCACTGTCATTGTAGAACATCGTAACTCGTTGCTATGCAAGGAAAAGTCGTAAGTCACATCGATGACAGCAAGGACTCACGATGTTTCGTTGCATAACAACGAGTTACAATGTATCTCAATGACAGCGAAAAGATACGTGCTTTTCTCTGGTACCGGTCGATGTAGTCTTTGGATCCAGCGAGTTGCACCAACCTTCGACCAGTACACGATCGGGTCACGCGAAAGCGTATTCAGCATCCCGGGCGAGGCCCCCGGCGGGCATAAGGAGCCATCGAGATAAGTAAACGGCGCGACTGTGCGGCGCAATTCTTTAAACGCTGCAGCTGCGGTACCGCGCGAAGGATATTTCTCATGAATGTTTCAAACGAAATTGCGGATCTAACCCCTCGGTGGGGCTAAATCATTTGAACCCCGCGCCCTCTCGCTCCCCTCTATGGTTCCTTCTTTTCCCTTCGCCTTTTTATACATCTTTCTCTCACTCTCTCCCGCTCCTGCCCCAATTCCTACACTCCTCTCGCCTCCTCCTCCACCGTTTCCCTCCCTTTCTTTATATTTTTCTCTCCCTCGCTCTCTTTACTCTCACTTCTCACGCTCTCCGGCACGGCGCTCCAGGTCCGACACTCCAACAGCGAGCGTCTCAACCCACTCGGTTACTACTACTACTGGTCCTGAATGGATATCTATAATGCATGGCTTGCCTTACTCGAGATTTTCGATCTCGATGGAGCTCAGCTTTTGCCCGGTAAACTAAAGCGCCGCACGCGCGAAGGAATAATAAATGCCTAAGTGTTCAAAATGTCAAGGTACACCTAGCGTCAATGATTCTAAACGACCCGATTTCGGTCGACAATTGAGTCGACCGTCGTTGAATGGTACGAGCGGATCTCCTTGTTTTGCCATGAAGCACCAATCAAATTTAGCCTTCGTGGTAAACCACTAAGATTCACTTACATTTTTTAGCTATGGTTGATTCGACTGAAGTACCGTCACCCGAAGCGTGTCGATCAGAATCATTGACGCTAGGTGTAGATACGATGTCTTCAGAAAGCTTGCAATTCCCTGATTGCAAGCGAAACCATGAAATAGTATCTTTCAATAAACACGTCATCTGTATTCGTTACGGCAAAATTCATATCAATTATAATTGGTGTAATATCATCTGTCTCTTTCGCTATATGGAAACGTATATATATCTAACAACTCGGAAGAAAGCTTTTCTTATTACACGTTGAGTCAGTTGTACTTATTGTTAGAGGTTACTGTTACTATAATACTTATATAACTACGCAAAAATTGTTGCTCATTTATGAGTTGAATGACTACGTAACCTATAATTTATGGACTTCCATTTATGAATTGCTCATTTAGACCCTCAGATGATTCAGTCAGGGTTATTTAAGAAGGAACAATTTTTTAAATAGGAATACTCTTGTAGGGGAGAACGAGGCAAAACGATCCCTCAGGATACAATGATTCCCTGTGATTTTGGGGTCAATAATATCGAAAACTACCGGATCGATACGATAATATATTCCTAGTATAATTCTCGAATGACTCATGAAGTGGTGTCCACTGAAACGTCTTCGTCGTTCAACAATTAAATAAAGTTCATTTTTCGATAACCTAATTTATTATTTAACTGTATTGTAATCTCATCATTCAGCAATATTGTGAATAAACTGTAAAAATCAGTTTTTCCATTTATTGGGGACGCTAAAAATGAATGCGGTACCTGGCGGCAAAGCGTGTACTAAAAAATATGGCCGACATTGGCGTTTTGGATTGGTGCGTACTTGAAAAGTGTTAACTTGCTCCAAAAGTTTTTAAAAAATGAGCATTTTTAGAACGAGATATAGAAATTTATTTTCACAAACAATGAAACGAATTCATTAGGATCAACTGTACAGCATGTCCCACGAGAAACGCATCAAGCGGTGAGACCCTGACATTTACCTTCGGCAGTATTTACCGACGGTGCTTAACTCTTTTACCTACCGGTCAACGGAATTTGAAGTTCGCGGCGTGCTGTACGCCAATATCCGCCATGTTTCCGCAGCGCCGCGAGCGCCGCCATCGGTAAATAGCGGTTCCAATAGCATATACCGTATGTCCCACTCTGTACGGGCCAGTTTGAAAGTTACCTTCAGGGAGGCTTGGTCGGTAATCGAAACATTTAATACCGGCAGAAGTCGAGTCGGTAGTTAGAGTTGGTGTCAATTCGGGAGATCGAAGCGTCTAACCTCGAAATTATGAATTTGTGAGTAATGGTGAGTAATTTCCATTATTCACAAATTCATAATTTCGAAGTTAGACGCTTCGATCACCCGAATTGACACCAACTCTAATTACCGACTCGAGTTCTACCGGTATTAAATGACTCAAGTACCGACCAAGCCTCCCTGAAGGTAACTTCAAACTAGCCCGTACAGAGTGGGACATACGGTATAGGGATTCATTTTGTCATGCCCGGTGGGGCAAAACGATCCCTGTAGACTACTTTACAATTTCAACTTTAATTTTGTTTTGATCTAACAAAAAGTTTTGAAAAAAATGCAACACGCAAAAAAAGAAATCATCAATCTAGAACTTTAATTTTAATTGACCTAACAAAAGTTTTGAAAAAAATGCAACACGCAAAAAAAGAAATCATCAATTTTTATTGCTTCATGTAGGTAGTAGCGCTGAGATTCGAGTTCATTTTCAAGAATTTATACAGAAAACAGATTTCTAATACTGTTTGCAACTCTCGTATAGAAATTACTTGATTGGGCCCCTACAGGGCATGCCACACAGTTTTAATTTGGCCCCGTATGAGCACTATTAAGGCTTCCACGTCAAAATTATCGAGTTGGTAGCCTGACAAAAGGGCCTGATCAGGGCCTAGTCGGGCATCCAAGTAATGCATCCTCCATGGCGTAGCCTTTAAAGGCCTCAATAAGCAAAGTGGGACATACCCTATCGGGTACCTACCAAGGTCCCCGATCAGAGCCTCATCAATATCAGGAAACCTAATAGGGGCCGAATTAGAGCCTTTAAAGAGTTTTTAACTACATTTAATATTTGTTTACATATAAATTTCTATCGGTTCCCAGGGAAAAATACTTAGTTACAGTATAATTCTGTATAGCTTCCTGGGTGGAATCGTAGTTTAATGCTAGTCAAACTGTAATTCGTCTAGTTTCTATTTTTCCGTGAATGCAACTTGCTTAGATGTATGCAAAATTACAGACTTCCATCTTCTCCCGTAACTAAGCTCTACGGATTTCAACCTTGGGGTTATTTTACCCTGGTCTCCCCTACTGCATCAAGAGAGAGGCCTATTTAATTCTTATTAAGCTTGGAGTTTGTTCAACAATAAGTGGTTCAGAATTGATCATTCATGATCCCAACTGACTGGTTTCTAAATAGAATTTAGATCAATCTAATTGAATTTTCATTCGGTTAGTTACGAGCCGAATAACTGCAGGATTTCTCAGCCTCGTACCTTAAAGTTAGACAAGGCTCCACTGAACAACCTCATAATACCGATTGGTTACACCCTCTGACTCTTAAAAGCGTACTCCGTTAGTCTAGTATCGATTACTGTGGAAACTATAATACTTACAATATTAGCGCAAGAAACCACCGCACTCCCATTAACGGATACTCGAAATACACTATGCATTCTAAGTATACATTTAGGTGGATATCATTATACAATATAATTCGATATCCGGATTATACAAACCAAGCTAGAACAGTCAGGAATACTTATCGAGGATTTGATATTCTCTCGCGAACGGATATTATTCCCATCACTGCAATACGGAAATATGTATTATGGAGAGACTAGAGAGAGCCCTCTTCGTCGCTGTTTCGTTCCTCGTACGAAATATTACAATCGATTCAGGATCTTTCGGAAATGCGATCTGGCGGATCATTTCAGCTATCTCGTTACTGCAGATCCATGCGTATTTGCTAACCCCTAGAGAGTCTGTATTTAGCTGTTCACTTCATTTCGAACTTATAACTGAAGAGGCAAGTGGATAAAGCCGTTATGTAACATTTTTATGAAAAATGAGATCACTCTCAGTGGATGAAAGTGTTATGTCCGAATGTAACTTCTGGTAAATCTTGGATAGCTCTAATGCCATTCAAAACCCAGATATTAGGTACATGGAGTAAGTTTAGTATTCCATATGTTTACTATATGGAAGGCGGCCTACAAACTCAAAATATATCTCAGAACCAACTTTTTGTTACATAACACCTTCATCCACTTGCCTCTTCAACTGTTAGACGCTCTCGTGATTTAAACCTCACATGAATTTCGAAGATTTTGAACCTTCATAAAATTCTATTAATCATATAGATTTATCGATTAAATCTTTTTTGTCAACTTTTCATATTTCAGCTATAGCTGAACTATAGTTAGGTGTGCTGCAATTTCTTCTGTATTTACATCGATACAGCAAAATCCAAAAAACAGTGTTTTTGAATTTTTGGGACTAATTCGGTGTGGTTTAATTGTTACTTATCTGTAATTATTCAGAACAATCGAACTTAAGATTCCAGATATAAGAAAAAATTACTCGGTTAATTTTTTTTAATTAAAATTGCTCATTACTTTGCATACTTTAATTCTTTAAAAAATATCTCTGTCTTTATTATTTTTTGAGAAAATAACCTAACAAAATTCCGTTTTAATTTATATATTTCGTGCTTATTAATAATGAAGGGTTTCTTTGAAAAACAGCATTTGTCAAAAACGCTAATCCATGGCCCAATACTACAGGGATTGATGTTTTTGATAAATGTTGTTTTTGAAAGAAACCCTTCAATTGCATATTTTATATTTTTATTGAAACAAAATAAAGACGCATTGACAAATGTAAAGGAAAATTACTCAGAATATATATATATTTTTTTCTCAATAAAATTGTATATTATTCTGTGTACTTTAATTCCTTAAAAAATATCTGTTATTATTACCTTTTAAGAAATGAACCTAATAAAATTCTGTGTTAAGCAATAACGTTTAACTTGTATATTTTATATTTTTATTAACGCAAAATTCACATAAGCTCTTAAATGTGCACATGATAGTCCTTCAACTTGCTTTAAAATTTGAGAGAGCTGGCGTGGAACGATTCTATGTATACATACATACATATGTACCAAGTCAGAGCGATACCACGGGTAGGATCAACCCGCAGGGTTAAAAATCCGAACAGAGAGACGCCACGCCGTACCTTCTCGCAAAAATATGATCCGCGGCGTAGACACGACTCGCCGGGGGAAAAAAACAGACATTACGTTTCACAGGATGAAAACTCAGAGCACTCTCTGGAGTACTCCGCCCTTAAATGAATTTTAGTCGCGGTATAAAAAACAGATATTTCTTGCCAGCATTGGTAACTTTTTTCGCTTATCCAGACGAAAGCACGTATACCGCCGTCAGTCCGGGGGATGCAATTATATCACATTCGCGTGCTGGAAAGGGGTATTGTGTGGGATTCGACTCTTAGTGGGCGTCAAATCCGTATAAGGGGTTTGGAACGTACGAAACACCTATACAATCATTTTTTACCGTAAAATATATAGTCGATGTAAGTGAATTTTTGGATCAAAAATCAAAATGTTCTGAATAAAACGAGCTCCAGAATTTACCTAAAAATTATTACCTTTTTAATAAAGAAATACAAATTTCTAAAACTTGTATAAATTAATTAATTAGGTATCCATAAAATTAATACCTTTTGGAGTGAATTTTAGAGTTTGTCTCTTTCAGAAGGCCTTCGTTTCAAATTAAAATATTACTTATACCGCGGGTGTTATCTCGCAGTAAATTTCGGTCAAATTAGGTTATTTCTAATTATCCCATTCTGTGAAATTCTATATCCTGTCGAGCTTATATTACTAAGCGCTAGTACGGAAGAGATAAAGCGGGGTTATCTTGCTCGAGATGTTCGTTCCAATCGTAATCACCTCTCTTGTTGCGGGCTTTCTCGTCAGTTCTAACGTTGAATGTTTTTTTTTCTTTTGATTAAGGCGTGACCCTACGAGTTTCTTCAAATGTCATTGGAAACGTTCACGTTTATGCAATGAAAAGGTAAAATTAAAAAATATTCGGCGAAGAGGAATAGTAATACATTTAAAAGGACTTAACTCTTAAAAACGTAATTAAATTTTGTTTACTGAAGTTTCGTATCGACGACACGCTTCTGAATATACGAGAATTCGATTTAGCTTTTGCAAAGTTCAAGAGAAAGCCTATATTTTACGTACTGAAATAAAATCGGCTGAAAATCGGTTAATATATAAGGCATTAAATCGACATTTTCATCATGACTTCAAATAATATCATTATTGTTTCGATAGAATTTCCAATTGTTTATAAAAGCATATAAAAAATCCTTATCCTTATAAATAAAGAAGGTAGACGTCAAGTTCCTTTCATTGATCGGGGCAAATACAAAAAACCAAGCCATTTCTTTAGAACCAATTTTAGAATCCTTCTTCACGATGCTAAGGTTCCTTACATTTATTTCGTTTCGTACCAAATGCATACACCGGAATTATTATGAGAATATTTTTCTTCTTTGCAAACGAGGAAATAAATTTCATAACCAGAAGAAACTCGTACTTTCCCAGAAGCGCAACGGCTTTAAAACTGCTTCTTAAAGAGTTTCACAATAGTTTCTCTTTCTTGTTTGCCCGGTACCAATTCCGGGAAATTTCAACAGAACCACCCTTCTTCACCTAACACATCGGTCGTCTTCCAATAAACACAAAGTTGTACATCTACCCGTTAAGAAATCGGCTATTGTATTTTTAAGAAACAAGCTTATTGAACGATATATGTAATTTCTGCATGTGGTCCACGAAAATAATGTAAAGTTTTACTATACTTACGTTTATTACACTAAATATATGACCGTGTATTAATAATGCTAACTAAACATTGTTTTTACCACAATCATATAAATCGAAAAGCAGCATTTAAGGTTTTAAAGTTTTTAATGTTTGAGAACGTAGAAAAGTGTGCAAAAAATAATTGTTCTTACATGTTTAAAACGCGATTGCTGAGCGCTTAGTGAAATAAATATCTGTATGAAGTGAATGTAAGAACATGAACGGAAATATACGTTTTCTAATACACTTTTTCGTGTATTAAATGCATTCTCCACTAGTTTGTGCTTATTGAGCTTCACCCCATGAAGCGAATCGGGCGCGCACCGAGTCGCGAAGTGAATCAACAGTACCTAGTGTACCCGATCCGCGCAGGATCCATCGGATGAAAACATTCCCGCAAGATTGCTGATCGAATCAGGTGACCATGTTTACGCGAACGTGACTGCAGATCATTAGTTAACTCGGTCTAGCCGAACCTCCGGTCGGTCGCCCGATACCCTCTAAATAAATAACGAGGGTCAGGGCCATTAAACGAATTAGCCGCGTTTGATTTTATTGGATATCTCTTTCTCTCGCTCCCTCCTACTCCTACGCTCCTTCTTCTCGCTCCATTTCTACAAATATACGGAATCAAAATAGATGGAAGATGGAAGATAGCCGCGGCATGCGATGAGCACACGAGTCCGCTTTCCTCTAATTGTCTTTTCAACCGATATTCTCGTTTGGGGCTGATACGTTCGGTATTCGATTACCGAATTTGCGCAGGTGTACTGGATCTCGTCTTCGGACGGATGATAAATAAAGTCGGAACAACGTAATGGCATCGCGATAATTGGTTTACGAGGTTCAATCGGGTCGCACGTTAATTACGTTCAACGACGCATAGCGTGCGGTGGATGCGCTTTAACCCTTGCCCCATCATTATCTATGGATCGAAGATCGTATTAAAAGAATTATCGAATAATACTCCATGACTTGTAATATGTTACACCTATGTTTACTGTTACACGTCAATTACTAGTTGACTCTTCGAGATTTCAAATAAAGTTTCCACGCAGAGAAAAAGAAGTACCTGTATAATTGGATCTACTAAAAATTATTTGCGAGGTTGCAAGTAATTATTTATTTAGATCGATTCATTTTAATTAAATATTTCTTCCTTGCAATCACATACTAAGTATTCCGTATGATTGTTAGGAAATATTTAATTGATGTATTAAAATTGTCACTGATATAAATAATTACTTGTGCTACCCCGCAAGTAATTTTCACTAAATTACATTACTTAATTCTTTTCCTAGTGGAAAAAGTGAATAGAAACTTTCCAGAAATCGGTAATTTTTCCTGGTCTCTGCCCAAAGGATGGTCGACGATTCTGACTGGTTTTGTATCGGTAAAGTGATGCTTGATTGACTGATTATTGGTCGGTTTATTTAGACAAGATTTTGTCCAATTTCTAGAAAGTAATTAGCCAGTTTTCAGTTCAATTTTTTTCGGCAGTCCGCGTAACTGATCAGAAACTAGGTTAAGACATAATTTTTGTTTTCCTTCGATGTCGAAATATACAAATTCACCTAGTGAACTACCAGTGTCTTCTATTTCTTCAATATTTTAGGTCGCCGGATAAGTATAAAATAGACTTGATCAATTTTGGCACTTTTGGTAGTAATCTGGGTCTTTAACATGTGGATCTTACTAATAATAATCAACTGCACAAGTTCCTTTTTAACTTCAGTTTCATTATTTTCAATATTCTTTTTATTGAAATCCTGCATTTTTTCTTCTATATAAAGATATTCTTCCACATCATCTTCAATAATAAGGTCACTTTCACAGTTTAAAGACCACTAAGACCAAGGAAGGAGGTGGCTTCTAAATTTTGCGTTAGAGATTATAAGCGTTTTTACTTCTGTTTAATTTCTTTATTTTTTCACGATGTTTTCTTATACGATCACGACTCGTCTGTTGTTTCTCTGTTTGTTCTATTTTACTACAGTTTTAATTGTTCGAATTATGCACAATTTACCGTCAGTTTTAAGTGAGAAATTATTAAGCAGTAAAGCTTGCTAAAAAATTGATAATGACTAGAACGATTGTTAATTTTTTTTTCAAATTTTGAGCTAGTCTTAAACAGTTAGTTTTTAGACAGTAAAACTGCCTAGAAAGAGGCTAGTGGCCAGAGAATCTGTTCACTTTTTCTACCAGGGTTTTCTCTATGCATGATAGTTATTTTCGATAGTTGTATTCGAAACATGTTTAAAAAATACTCTATTACTTGTAATATGTTATACCTATATTTATTGTTATACGTCAATTACGAATTGATTCTTCGAGATTTCAAATAAAATTTTCTTAACAGTCATTTTCTAGGTTTGAACTTAAAAAATAATCTACAATTGGTGGTTATATTCGGTACTCTGCGACTTTACAATTTATCAGAATTATCGGAATAATTTCAATAAAGGGTGCCTCGATTCGTCCCATATGCATATCGAATTACTTACACTTAACGAGGCGGAATCGAACCGCGGTGCTCGGCATAGAGACACTCGAATTTGCATTCCCGGATAATTATTTCGCGCGAGTTCAGTGATTTTATTAATTTCCCACGAAGCCGCACAGAAGAAGAGGAAGATTTTTTTGTTCACGCTACTCGTCCTTCCCTCTCCAATCGATCATTTCCAGCAATACCGACATTTCGCAGCTGGGCCCCTGTATATTTTATATCGACTCGCGTCACCGGTCGCAAATATATATTTCGCGCGAAAGTGAATATAATAACGCCTTTCCCTCGATGCGGAGCTATATAATATAAAAGTCCATACATCATATTCCCCGCGTATAAACGTTCCTCGAGATACTTTATAGGTATACGCCCCCGGCGTCTCTGCATACACGTCCGCAGTTTCAACGTGACAAATCTATTTACAAGTTCCGCCACTTATCGAGATTACTCGCCCGATATAGGGTTCGGCCCGAATATATGTCGAAGGGGGGAATAAATTCCGGATTTTCTCTCCTTACAAGAATAGTCGAAACGCGATGAAGCGCTATGCCGGACCGGCCGAGTAGAGCGAACGATACCCCACCCCCACTCGGCTTCGCGTCGGCCAGCTCGCCCGGTTACCCTCCCGCAAATGAGGCAGCCTTCTCATCGAAAACCGGGAGCCGGAGCTTTGTCTGTGGACACCTTTTTAGCCGGAGAAAACGTTACGCTTGAGCTAAATAAGCAATGGGACTCACAGGGATCGTTATTCCTTATTTCCTTGCTCCGGGTATCAGCCTCTTGGTCGACTGACTTCGCCCCGTGGCTCCTCTCTCTTTCTCTCTCCCTCTCGCGACCACTATCTCTTTCTTCCCGTGTCTCCCTTTCCGCCGCTCTCACCCTCACACTGTCTCTAGCGGCGTACGACTCCGGGAGTCACCGAAACGAACCCCCGCAGCCGATCCGTCCATCCGCCTGTCCTCGAAGCCTCCCCTTTTCCCACTTAAGCGAGTCGCTCGCTCTCTCTCTTCCGCGCGCAATATCCCCTAATGTCAACTTTTTATTCGGTGCCCTCGCGCAGTCGCACTTTACGAGGCAATACCGCTCCCCCATAAAGCAGAGCATAATTGCGCAATCAGCCTCGTAACGCTTGGTTAGTTATCTGCGTGTATGTGGAGTGACGATGTTGCGGCATGTAATACGGCTGCCGTGCGAATTCTGTCACGGGTTGCCGACGTAAATGAATGAATGAACTTCTAATTTACAGTAACGGTTAACCACATCCATTCCCCCCTGCCCCCCCTCTCACTCTCTCTCGCTCTCTCTTGCTACATATGTATATTTATATGGAGAATATATCTCCTTTCATCTCTCGTTCCAGGTCCCTCTCGCGGGTTCAGCGACCGCCAAACTCCATTCGCTCCAATTTACACTTTGGTCTCATCAGGGCGTGTCAAGACAGATTCATCGACTATCCGCCATTTCTGTTTACGCATGCTTCGCTGATGGCTCTCGGCTTCGATTTTCGTCAAATATCAACAACACGAGTATGTGTACGCATGTGTAATATTATGGCAGATAAATCCCGAAGGGAGAGATTTTGAGGACCTCTAATGGGTTTAATTCTCGGAATATAGGGGACGCGGAGAGAGGGATGTATTTAGGTGCTCAATCGATATGACGAATATGGGGATGAATTCAATACCGACGGATGAAGGTTTCAAATGCTAGAGCTGATAATAATTGTTCAGAAAACGGGTAATATATACTTGTAGAATGAAGGTTGAGAAAGCGTTTTTTTCAGCACCACAAATCACATGTAAAAAGCTCTATTTTTGCCCCTACGAGATATATTTGTTTTACTAATGAATATAGTTGAATTTTTAATAGGGTATTTTTAAATAATGGTATTTTATTAATCCGTAATCATTTTTGTGCGTGTAACAGTTAGGTACGTATATATGTGTACCAAATTACGTTAAACACACGAATCTTAAACGAACGGGGAAAAGGTCAGCAGGTTAAGGGAAAAATGCTATTTAATTACATTCCACTTTTTAATTCCATCAGAGGGCGACTTGAAAATGAGCTTCTTTACGCTTTCTAAGGGGGAATCCTCTTTTCATTTATGAATTCAATTATTGCACACGAAAATGTTAGATATTATTGTACGAGAGGTCCTAATAACTTCAGAATTTAACTTTAAAATTCGTAACTTATAAAATTATTCGTTAAATGGCCGGGTAGAAAATCCAACCGTCGATCGACTCACCGGTATAGGTACCGCGCGATGAAAAATCGGGGCAACTCGATCGAAATTTGTGGATCGTAAGTATGAAGAATTGCCAGCGGAGAGGAAAGGTAGCGGCGCTCGGGATCGGAAGAGTGTCGGACTGGGTTTAACAGTGGCATCTTTTATTCATCATGGGAGCCCGCTGTGTGGCTTGACGACTGCGTGAGCTGAGTTTATACACGCTCTAGTTAAAGTTCCAACAGCCACCGTTCTAGGAATCGATCTTTCGGATTTTTCTCCACCGCCAACGAAAATTCGCCGGCATCTCGGGGTAGTAAACTCGCGGAATTAAGTATCTACGTCATCGAGGGGAAAGCAATCTCGCTTCTACATTTCGTTTCGATTGTTGCTTCTGCCGGTAGCTTACGCAGGATGTCACAAATCTTGCATCCAAGCAGCGTGCGACGACATACTTCGACGAAAATAAAGTAACGAAAGTGCGAGTGAAAATATTGTTGTTGTTTGGTGAAGTACATAATTAAGTTGCACCAATGACGCGTAAATATTAGGAAGACTCCTATATGTTTGTGTGGAGTTGTAATTTCTAAAGGTCTGCCCAAAACTGAGCACGAGTTACGTAACGAACATAAGCATCATGTTCGTACGAACCTCTTTAATACTCACGCCTAATTGGCGGAACGTATTTGCATTCAGCGGTAAAGCTGTTTAACTTTAGAACATTTCCACTTGCACTTTCATTACACTGTATACTTTCAACGAGGAATGCCATCCTATGTGTACGTATACGTATAAACGTAGACAGCACACAGCTACGACGTCAGACGCAGTAAGATGCAATAAGTCACAATGAAGGAAGAACCGCGAAACTCAGAACCAGCGAGAACTCTCGCGAATGAACGTAGACAAATAAAATATTCTGATATATTCCATCCCCCGTTCATCGTTTCTACATGTAGTTAGAAATATTTAGGCTAATCGCTAGGCAAAACAAAGGAAATGGGAGAAAAGACAGAAGGCTTGGGATGTCAAGTGGAAAAGTTCTATGTATTTTGTATATGATTTTCATGTGGATTTGGCCAAATATGAATTATATGGTATATGATTTCTATACTAACCATATACGGGCTATATATGGATTATACAAACATTCGAAAACCCTAGCGAAATAGTTCTAAAGACTGAATCAGAAATGCTGTGCTGAAAGTAGATTGAAATAAAAAATAGGAAGGAATCATTAGATACGATTGGCACTTTTCAGAAAATCAGAGGATGGATTTTTTTTCTTCATGAAGAAATGGCCCTCCCACTACCAAATTTTTTTCTACACAGTTTTTATTGATTTCAAATATACGGAATTTTTTTAAGAAAAATCGAGACTGTCGCATTGGCGAAATAAATATTTTCTGGTGTTTTTTTTTCACTATTTTGTAAGAAGATACCTTTTAATTGTCACTTAAAAATTGTGATATATATTTTTTTTAAATTGAAAAAAAATAAAAATTTTCATGTATACAGTTGTTTATGCCATTAATAGTACACTTGAAACTTAAGATTTAAAATTTATTTTTCAAATCGATGTATACCATTAACGGCGCGTGAATAAAATCTAAAAAAATTCAGGTAATGTTTTTTCATCAAGTATGACTATGTAAATAAAAATCAGATTTTTTTGAGACCCTCGTGAAAAAGAGTGGCTGTCTTGATACAGAAAGCCCCATATGACGAAAACCACATATGAACCATATATAAGTTTATAGAAATTTTCTGCATGGCAATCTAAATATAGTCCTTATGTAGTTACTACAGAAATAATACCTATATAATTCATGTATGACGAAATCCACATATGAACCATATATACAAAAAATATAGAACTTTTCCACACCTGGGATAGGATGTACTTGGTGGAGAGAGAGAGAGACAGAAGGAAAAGGGCTGTGGGAATTAAGAGCCCGTACCTCGAAAACTGAGCTACAGGAAGTCTATTGAAGGTGTTAAGTCGTCATATGGGGATGAAATTTACATCCGACCGAAAGTTGCGCAAGATGCCTACGTATACGAATACGCGCAACCAACCGCGGGAGTTCTCTTTCTACTTTAACGGCGCGACGGCGGAAACTACTTTCAATTCAAGATGAATGAAAGAAGGCGAGATCTTCCATTTCAAACCGCGTTAGAGCGTGCGGAGGAAAACAGGCGCGAAAGGCGACACGTCGAGATGTTCTAACGCCACGTCGCTACGACGTAATAATCGCCCGGTTGAAATACGCGCGGAATGCGAGACGAGTCGCGGGAAGTGATTTGGAAGCTAAAGTAAGTCCAATGAAAATTCCAACGTCTCGGGAGTTGCCGCGCCCCGCGAATCCGGCCTTAATCCAAATATTGACGGTGTTAAAAAGCTCGTAGATATTCACTTACTTGGTGAAACATTAAACGGGGCTACGGTCTCTCTCTTTCTCTCTCCCTCTCTCTCGTAGCATCGCTTCCCCTTCCTTCCCCCCTCGTCCCGCTCTCGTTGACGGAAAAAACCGGAGGACATTTTAATATTTTATCGTCAAAATGCGTGGAATAAGTATGACGCGGAGAAAGGAATTCGGGAAAAGCGGTAATGCGTACAACCGAGGAAACGCGGGAGAGAGAAAAAGTGAGATGGTGAGAGTCGCGTTGAATATGGTCTCCGCGGTATTGGTGAAACTTTTAACGTCGAACGGCACGTCAGTCGGTAATTAGAGTGCCTTGTACTTATGGCTACTATGTAACCTACGAAGCTCCGCGTGTTTGTACTCCCCTCCAGAATGATAAATATGAGAGACTGGCGACATGTCTCTGATCTCTCGATAGAGTTGCTAAAGTACACTGCTCTTAGTAGTCAGTTTTTTGAAGAAATATGTTTCCGACGCTGCGAGAGAAAAAGTTTTCTTCTTCAAGAGGAGGGTGTTTTAAAATTTAAAAGTTGCTTCGCCGAAGATTTTCATAAAAATATTATGCAGTCCAAAGTACTGGTCTTCGTCATACCCCAGAAAATCATAAAGAATTTTATTATTCTACTGACATTAGAATTATTTCATGTGGAGAAATTAAAAATGAATGAAAAACTTTAATTATCCTAATCAAGAGCCCCAAAATCTCTTTCCCGAAAATATGTTGTTTTGGGGTTAAAGAAATATTTAATTCAATGCATATTTTCCATCGAATGCCACTCCCTCAATGTACTCCAACAAATATCGGCTTAACCCACTTTTTTGATTGATTATTACTTTATTGCTTGAAAGAACCTGTTACTCGAGCTCATACAGACTTCTATAGGAAGTTTTTTCAAATGATTCCTTTAAGAAGACACATTTCTCATCAACTCATCATAATCGATGAATACATTGTATACAAATTATTTGGTACAATTGGACGAGCATCTACGCTTTACTCACCCATAGAGAATATCAAATCATCCCGTCTGAACCTGGACCCGCTATTCTCCCAGCTTGATTAAAGTCCTCCTGTGATTAAAGTCCGAGATATTGGACGAGTTTGGACTGCGCAATAAGCGTGGTGCTCCAAAAAAGAAAAAAAGAAAAGGTCCGACGCAGCGTAACGAATAGCCCTCGGCTTTGTGACGTGGCAAATTGCGTGTGGTACACTAATAATGCGAATAGGATGGGAAGCAGCGTCGACGGACATAAATTGCCGGAGATAAACATGTGGGTTGACGACGAAGGGTTTAAGAAGTTGTACGCGGCAGCCGTGGTGCGGCGGAGCTACGGGGAGGGAAGCGGCAACTTCGAGGTTAAGGAGTCACGCAATTCACGTCACCGTACCGCTTTGAGCCACCCTCCGCCGAGGTATTTCACATTTGCATCTCGCTACGTATGATCATTCACACTCTTATAAAACTCTGGGGGAGCCGCGCCACTGGTGGTCTGATTACGCCCGTTGCAAATTCTCCGCGCGAGCTCGAACCGCGTCTGAAGACCTTCGTCTAGGATTTTCGAGGGGATTTCGACTGTGATACGAATGAATACACGGTGTACGAGAGCGTCTACTATAAGGGATCGCGTACTTCATTTATTGTCAGATGCATCGACGTGGAATTTTGTAGAATATTCTTGACTTGGGATAAAAATGATTTCTTGTGATGTACGTATAGATCTACACACGGAAAGAAATTTTCATTACAAATTACCGTGAAATTCACGTAACCATGAGACGTGATGTCAACGAACAAATTTTTACATAAATGCTTCAGGGTAAAATTGACTATTTTGTCAAGAAAACAAATGACTGAAATAGAGCGATGGATAAATGAATTTTACCGTGGTCTACAGTAAAAATCTGTACCTCAGAACCAGATGGACGTAAGTCACATTCCGTCAACTTTCTAGGAGCCCAGTAAAAGTGAAAAAAAAATGTATCTGGCTCGAATAAACCTTAGGACTTACGCTCTTATAACCGAGCTTAATTTTAAAGGATAATTTTCTAAAGGGCATACGTTGTTATGGTTACGGAGAATAAAATTCTACATGCAAAACGTTAATAACCGGAAAATATCTGTTTTTGGACTTACGTTCGTCTGCTTCTGAGGTACAGAAATTTGGTTGTTGACATCATGTCGCGTGGTTACGTGATTTTCGTGGTAATTTTTAATGAACATTTTTTTCCGTGTACCTACTTAAATGTACAATTTTCATATCGAGAGCTTTATTGGACATTTCTAAGATTATGCCTGCAAACATAATGGCGCCGACAAAGAGAAATACGCGGAGGTTATTACGACTATACATATATACATATAAGAAGCGAAATCGAAAGTTTCATGTCATTTATGATGTATCTTTATTGCAATACGAAATGTCCCTCCTAATAATTTGAACAGCATTCGCGATTCATAGTTGAGTTTTACACAAATTAACTATTGTTTTCATATATATGTACACTAATCCAAATTAGAGTTATGCCAAAACTAACTAGACGACTTTACAGTCGTTTCTGGTAGTTAGGTTGACAGCTGTCAGTAATAATTGTTGCTACCAGTGGAATAATATCTCACTGCCAATGGCAATAATTCTATCGACAATTTGTCACTGAAATTGAACATCGACAATTTGATAGCCTATAAATATCAGTAGTTCATATAATCACTTTTGGTACACCCTAATTTGGAATAATGTACATACATTTATATCCGTAGTAAAGAACACAAAAGTGAATTTCATAGGAGAGAAATTAAGAACCATTCTTTTCGCATACTGATTATTTTAATTGCGAGTTTCACGTAACCAAGAATCTTTTACACGTGCAGATTGCAAACAGAGAGAATCAGACACAACGTATCCTGATATCCTCAATCTGCAGTTTCGGTCGAAAGCTGTTTAATCGCATGGCTTAGGTATTAGAGGAGCATTGCGGAATATCAGAAAGTCTTTCTTTCCCTCGTTGTACGTGATACAATCGTTGAGAAGGCGAAAACCCCAAGCGATTATTCTTCATTTCTCTTGTTCCTCGAAACGGTTAGGGTATACAAAGTCGGTCACAGAACCTGCAATACCGTGTGCTTTCGAGGATGGGACACATGGGAAACGTGTGAGTGCGAGTGAGAACGTCGATTAACACGTTCGCGACGGGGTGTACCACCGGTGGTATATTCTTGTCTGTCCTATGGGACGGGATGAGCTACCGGTTGTACATACAGAATTGTCGCATCGGGCGGGCTGGGGCAGTATAGTTCTGACAGAAACAACAATGTATTTTTATTTCGATTGTGTTATGTGCACAAAAGATAGACAATTTTCAAATAAGCGGTATATGATTAATGTCGAATCAGCGCGGCCAGATGGGAAACGCCACCCCACGGCGGAAACACTAAATTCAGGCTCCCCGTCGCGAATATATTAACCCGGGTGAACGCATTAGAGTTCCTCTGTCGCACATTTGAACTGGAAAAGTTTGAGAAGGACAACAAAAATGAGTGACAGAGGGGCTCTTATGCGTTACCCAGGTTAATCGATGTTCTAAAATAAAAAAAATAAGAGTATCTCTCTCTTTCCACGGCTCTGTCCAGTTGAGTGTGCGACAGAGAGACTCTTGTGCATTCACTGGAGTATTGGTTCTCACTCGCGCTCACACATTTTCCGTGTCGCGGGTTGAGCGGTTGACCTTGCATCTCAAAGGCAAACTGAGTACATTTAGTTTCACTCTAATAAAAGCGATCAGTTGAAAATAAAATCACACCGAGACTATTAAACAAACGCTTCGTCGATAAATCAATTTATCGCCGGTAGAGAAACGTGTTTTATCAGCGCACATCGATCTCCATTCATTCCTCCGAATTACTCGGCGAATATGTTACGTGTTCGCCGCAAAAGACGAGCAGTCGTTTCGCGTTATAGGAAAAGGAAATATTTTTGCACGGGGGGACTGTATAGCTGCGTCGGACCTTTAATAAAGGAATGATGGCGAGAGCCACGTAGGCGGTGTGCGCTATAGAAAAAATAAGACATCAAAAGCTCGAGTACCTCATTTTCGCGTGACGAGTAAGTAAGTAGCTGGAAGCCGCCTACATCGAGAAGTTAGAGGTTTTACTCGTGATAAATATTCGACGTCGCTTGTATATATCTGTATACATACATCGAGTTCCGGCATCCACTCTTTGAGAATCGGCGTGGCGCCTCTCAAACGAGTTGGCGAATAACGAGTTATACTCGTAGCTTTAGTGGACCGAAGCTACCTTTCTCACAGCTACGCATCCGTCTGCTATGAAGGAAGGAAAACTTGATCCATTGGAGGTGACTCGTTATTGGTCGACTTATTCGGGAAATATTTGCCTATTCTTAGATAAGATTTTCTTCGAATCGATGTAAATAGCTACATACATATATACAGAGAAAAAGAATTAGTTGGATCTACTGAAAATTGCTCGCGAGGTCGCAAGTAATTATTTGTTTATATCAAAGAAATGTTTTAATACATCAATTAAAAACCTCTTCTTTACAGTTATGTGGAATAGTTTGCGATTACAATGAAGAAATACGAGCACCTGTCAAATTAACATGAAAAAAGATTTCATTGATGTAAATAAATACATAATTACTTACGACCCCGTAAGTAACTTTTAGTAGATCAAAATAATTTTCTCTGTATACGAGAAATGCTAAGACATTTAAACTGCAATTTTGTCGCTTCAGTAGTATCCTCCCTATTATTGAAAACGAAGATTATCTATGTATTATATTTCAATTTCTAAAGGCTCAAGATAAGTACTGAAAAAAATGACAGATATCCCGTGAGATGGTTATTACGGTAATGCGAGGCAGGGCTTCTCAATCGGCTAATGTAGGTACAGATCGTTGCATATTATGCAACGGTGGCGTTGAAACGAAAATAACTCTTTTCTTTTCCTCCGTCTAGTTATCAAACAATCCGCGATTTATCTTTCAAACTCGAGGTACAAGTCGTTCGATGTAAATTGTAAATATCTCAAAGAGGGAAGATTATTCCATTGAAACCAGTCATGTCATTATGTCAAGTGTTTCTATTATAAATAGTTCAGTCGCGCGAGCCGCGACAAAGTTACAGATTTCACTTGTCGCGGTAAATATTCTCCCCCGCTCGTACAGTGTACGAAAGAAGGGAAGGGAAATGTTTCGAGCCAATAAATAGGGAGGAGCGATATAAATTACGATCACGGCTTTTAATGCGACGAGTTTTCAATCGATACGCGCGTGTTTATCAAGCTTAAAAATTCCTGCTTATAAGATTTCGTCCTCCGGGTTCTCGGCGCTTTCCTCCGAATCGCTACGGTCTCGAGAACTATTTGAAAGTTTCTATTACAAACTGAAAAGGTGTCGGTCAATATCTCGAGGAAAATAATTACGGAAATGAGGGAGAAAATTGCGTCGGCGAACTTTGTAAATTATCCCCGTGATAAAGTGGATCGAATGGAATTAGTGTCCTAACGATTAATTTTGCCGAAGTAACATAAATTATTCGGCACGAAGTCTCTAAGAAAGTCAGTCGTTTTATTAGGTATTTTGCATCTTTTGAGAAAAACAATCAAGAATTGTCAATATTTTCAGAGCAAGGCAAAAGTATGTACACAGTTGGAAATTTAATTCTACATTCTTTTATGTTACAAATTAACCACAAGAATATTAAAATGAACACAAAAAATCAGTTGATTTTAACAAATAAAAATGAGTGGACCGATTCCAGCACAAAACTTTCAACCGTGTGGGTATAAACATAAGTACGTCGAATAATCTTATTGCGTAGAAAGAAAAGCAGCTTTTTAACGAGATTCGCGGAAGATCGACAGAGACGAATGGTTTCATTTGTTTCGTCGGCGAGAATGTCTGTAAATTTTGCATTCGCTGAAGTTGGCAAAGTCACCTCCAACTCGGCTGGAGGGTCTGACGGAGGGTTGGATTTTAAATGAACTCAAAGTTTCGCCTCGCTCTCAAAACAGCCGACGATGCGATCGTCTCGTTATCTCGAAATATGCCACTGAAAAGTACCGTCAAAACTGTCCATTGGGATTTTACGCGAAATCCCACGTACCCGCTTCACATTCAAAACATGTTAAATGGAATTTGCAAATTCAAGCCGTCGTTATTTCAGTTTCTATTCATTAAAATGCATAATAATCACGTCGTGTGAAAAAAAACCTTTAATAGTCCAAGGATAAAGGACGACAGGGTTGAATGAGGCCCATTTGTTTTGTTCCTCCGATTATCCCCCGAAAAATTTCACAAGGTCACCTTCAGTAGATTAGGACATTCGATCGAGGGGATGGATTCCAAACGATCTCCATGTTTTACCTGGTTTACAGTATCAGACGACTTAATAGGGCACATACAGTATATGAAGATAATAACTAATAATCGTTTTATCATAACGAAGTGTCATTATTTATTGGAATTAACTGTCTTTGAAATACAGTAAAATTTGCTTTGTACAATTTTCAAGGAAATGTGCAAAACATCGTCTAAATGGGAAAACGTCTTTTGCGGGAAATCCTGATAGCCAAATAAGAACAGAAATATACCCACACAAGTGCGGATTGATATAGGGTTATTTAAGAACAATATAAATCAATTACGTATTAATCGATCGAAATCAAGTTCTTCTTGAAAAGAAAGTAGTAATCTTCTGTTGATATATCTAAATTTTATGATGCCTAACCCAGTATTAAATTTCGATTTTCGATTGAATTTAATTTTGAAAACACATCATCTCAGGGGTGAAAATGGAGCAAACATACCATCCAACGATATAATTATATAGGCGCAATTGGTTAAGTGTAGTTTACAGATACACGGCATCGCCGATCGTCAAAAGAGCGTTATAAACGGAAATGAAGCACGTGTTATGCGGGATATATTGTATAGAAAATAAAGCTTAATTAAACTTGAGGGACCAACAAAAAAAAGTATATAATGGAGGAAATCGTATTAACCAAGATCGTATTAAGTGGATTCTATTATAATATACTGCAAGAAGATGGTTAGATGCACAGAAACTTTTCAAGCGACTCGATACATGGGTCCACTAATTTTTCATCTAACATACGTGAAAATATTGTCAAAATTGTACGCATTAATCCACGTTAAGTAGATTTGCTATAACGAAAATATAAAATGTTAATATCCCGTAGTTTATTTCGCACACAAACCATTATTCATAGTACATCACGACGATACTATTACCGTTCACCAAAACTCGATACTTTGCACGAAAGCATCGCCGATAAGATTTCGACGAAATGTTCGGGACATATCCTTTCTTATCGTCATTTCGACAACACATCGTTATTACGTCTCAAAGGGATATTCATAGATTTTATGTACGTCGAAACGTACAAATTTGATTTTGCAAGACCGGACTACTCAAGCTTACCGCAATGTATTCATCGATCACTCGTGCTTGTTAAAGATTCACGAAGTAAGCCTCGCTTACGAATTAACGACCGATCATACTCTACGTCGCACTTGATAAATCGTTTGACGAATAATTACTAAGCAAGTCCAGGCCTACCCTACGTCAGTACGATGGCTATATATCTGTGCTCGCACATGTCCATTCACCGTATGTCATAATTCGCCAGGAAATCACATTTAAAGAACCGACACCGCACCTGCCGCGTGTTCTATTATACAGCTCGTTGTCGATTTTCCAATTAATTCATGCACGACAAACGCATAGGTACTCGGTCATTGCAGTCAGCCTCATTTTATAGCCCAGATATCGCGAGTACCTACATGTACATAAGTATATATGTATAGGATTCGCATTGAAAATTAGTATCAATTATTCATTCTTCACGGAAAAAAGGAAAAAATTGTATTATAATTATCGGGGTAAACCTGTTATTTGGGTAGAAAAATCGGTAATTCCGATACGTATTACTAAACACACACACATTGTAGTAATTTCTATTTTCTATACGTTATAACTACACAATTTAAAATGTTGTATCGGAATCAGTCCACCCATTTTTTATGTTAAAATCAATTGACCCTTGGTGTTCATTTAGTAGTCTTTATATTAATTAATAAATATACATATAGTTAAAAATAATCGATTCTTCGTGTCAATCCAATATCTTTTGTAATAAAATTAACATGCCGAAGAATCGATTGATTTCAACATACGGAAAACAATAAATCGTATTATTTACAAAATTTGTGGAAAATTTCAGGGCAAGGCCATTTTATTGCTACGATAATTACAATTTTGGTAAAAATTACAGTATTTGTAGAAGTTGCAAGCATTACTATAATTTTTACTAAAATTGTAGCTATATCGTAACAATAAATTGGTCTTTTCTCGAAATTTACCACAAACTTTGTAAATGCTACGATTAATTTTTTTCCGTACATAAAAAAATGGGTGGACCGATTCCATCACGAAATTTCCAAATGCGCCCATACAGCACAGCAATCTTGGATAAATATTGCAGGAATATTGCTCTGAGAGAATGGCAACATTTCAGTATTATTTCTCAATATTTCAGCAATAGTCCTGCAACGTTGCTGCGATATTCAAATGTCCGTCCCTCTATCGGCGTTCGTATAAAAATTAATGTTTTTCTATCATTACAAATGTTACTGTATTGCGTGGCTCTGTTTGATTAGCAGTGAATTTTGATTTTATTCATATAAGTTATATTCAATTATAAGAGGAAGATACTTGAAAACTTTCATTTTTAATATTGCAGCAACTTATCTGTTAAAAATATTATTTGTTCAATATTGCATTTTAAATATTGCGAACTATTGGTGAAATACTAGATATGCAATAGCGCAACTCTAATCTGACAGCAATCTTTCCGCAATATTGCACCTGCAAATGTAATAAAGCAATATTGTTGCAATATTGTTGAAATGTTCCGGGCTATGTGGGCGTATGTACAGTAAAACACTGATCCCAAAATTGCTTTAATTCCTGCATACGACAGTCGCATGTATCTAGTCCGGCCACTGCAGTTATTGCCACTTCGTACCCCATACAACCGGAGCGTCTACACCCGACTCGCATATCCGGATTTGCATAGCAATCGAATATTCCTCCCTCAAGAAATCTTTTCTCCCCGGAATCGCCTAGCGATTTCATACAAAATTTCCCCTCCTCGTAATACGGAATCTCTCCAGTACCGTCATCCGTACACACGCGAAACCCCAAAGCCGAATTTATATATGTCTCGCGTACTCTTTCGCGCGCGTAGAGCGAGACAGAGCATACGGACAAATCTAGGAAAATACCCATACCTATATCCGTACGAGAGGAACGAAGCGCGGTATCGCACGTGAATCGCCTCGAAATCGAGAGTCGTCGTCGACCGCCAACTCGAACCCATTCATATTTCGAGCACGACGCGTCCGTTGGAATCCCAACGACGGCAATTATCGTCGATCCTAGGCCCCGTAAGAGAGTACCTGCCACCCGCAAAACGTACGCTCCACGCCCTCTTTGAAGGGAGGTATAGGAACGAGGAGAAAGGGTCGCGGGGCGTCGAGGGTGGCGCGAAAACCGTCCGACCGCATCGACCCCCGAAAACTCTCGATCGCGCCGCGCGCATCCGTATATACGGTATCGTTATTGTTATAATGACCGGGCGAAAGCTCCGGCCCGTAGCGTTCGTTCGGCCCATACTTTCTCGTTATCTCGGCAGTTGCGAGTATGGTATAGTCGGCTCTCGAGAGAGAGAGAGCGTGCGGCAGCGACGATGGAAAGCCGGGCGCGGATAGGAGGAGAGCGAGAGCGAAGAGGAAGGGGGGACGAAAACGAAAAGGAAAGGATGGTCGAAGGGATGGTAGGGCCCGATAGAAGAGGGGGTGTGGAGCTAAGGGTGAGCGACACTGAGATAAGGTATCTCGCGGAGTGTTTTATCGGGGAGGCGGTTAATGAGGGTCCACTGATAGATGACCGCTCTCAATCGCGCGGAGGCTGTGCCACTGTAATCGAGTGGCGGTAAAGCTCCTCGTCACTTTCCACCTATGCCCCGTCCAAAGTCACCCCACGCCCCCCTCCTCCTCGCGCGACTTATTTACGCGTCGAGCCACCGCGGCTACTGCGATGCAATTCCGTCCGTTGCAATTTTTCGTGGGTAAAAATAGACTGATCAATCGGAAGGAGGCCGTGCCGCGGTGTAATCGAATGGCGGTAAAACTTCCGTCACTTTTCTCCTATGCCGTGCAAAGTTGTCTCCTCCCCGCTCCTCCTCCTTCGCGAGGAACTTCTCCACGTACACGCGTCAAGCCGCGGGGAGGCTGCAATGCAACTCCGTCCGCGGTAGCTTCTTCGTCAGTAAAAATAGGCCGATCAATATATGGACGATTGGAGGAATGGCTGAGGCACGGAATCCTGCGAAGTGAGATAGCTGGGAGAGATGAGATCAAGCTGGTATGGGGGGAATGTAACGGTGAGGAGAAAATGGAGCCGCGTTATTTTCAGAGAAATGGTGGTAGCCTCTAAATATCGTAATATATGAAATACATACGAGTAGAAGAAAGTTATTTATTGATTTAATTTAATTATTTGATCGAAGATAGGATTATATTTCATCGAGCGATCGATTATGCACTCCGCGTAAGAATTAAGGGTTCATTTGTATTCGGTGAAAAAGGAAGCCGTTTAAACTGGCTGTATCTTTGTCAAAAACAGTACAATCTCGATCGTCTGGAGCATTTTGCAGACTAAAGTTTCCGCTTTCAGAATATTTTCTCAGATTTTCAAAATTTCTACTGCTTTCAAAGTTGTGTAATTGGAAAGCGACACCCGACATATGAAACGATTTTTCTTCAACTTTGGCAAGGTATACGCGGAGTGCAAAAAAAAATCATAGCTAAATTTCGTTCACTGCGTTTTAAAGCACAGTTTTTCTTCTTTGATTTTCTATTTTCCGATTCATTCTACGATTTCTTCTCATTAAGTTATTCAGTGTCGAAGCAGAAACCGTCCTCGTAAATTTTGACGCTTATTACAAAATATTCAATTATTGTACAATACAGATATGCTAATCACACACTAATCCGTAATTTTTTTTTATCATTTTCGAAATATCACTCTAGTTCGATCTGGGACAGAGCACATGCGGTACACGAAATACTCGAGGCTCCAAAGACGCGCTCCAATAATTCGCAAGGAAAATGTACTCCCAGTAGGATCGTCCAGAATGTCTAAGACGCGCGTCGCGGAACACGAAGCGCATTCTCCGCTGTCGCCCGCGTAAAAATTCATAAGGAAAAGCCGGATTCTTGGTAGACAAGAGTCCTTGGCACACGATTTGTTCAACTGTTTGCACTCGGTGAACTGTAGTGTAAATTTTATACATCGCCTGGCAATACGACTGCGATTACAGCTGATCCCGATTCTGGCTTGGCTTAACTTTGCTTTTGTTCGTCCAAGTGTTTACACAGAGACGAATAGCGGCTTCTAAATAGACTGTTTTTATTGAAAGGTACGAACCCCAGGTTAAGCCAGCATCCAGCGCTAGCGTGTAATCGTATTTTACAGCAGTGAAACAAAGCGAATTCAGTCAACTTGGCATACGGAGGGAGAGAAGAATTGTAAAACAATGACAACGAGTGAATCGATGAACCACTACAAAACAAATTTGTATTTTTGATATAATTGTATATAAAGTTACTGCCCAAAACGTGTAATTTAAAAAATTAATAAACCTACCTACTGCCATGTGAAATTTATATTAAATATTTATTGAACTTTCTAAACAATTACATTAAATTGAATATAATTTTCATGTCGGAGCCAGTTTACTACTTTTTATATTGAATTATATTAAGCTAGACACACATTTTTTTATGGTGACTATTTTGGACAAAATTGGGAAAATAGTTAAATAATATTAGTTCAAGCAATGGCCAGTTATTGATGCGTCGTCGGATTTGTCTTGTCATCTGAAGACATGATACAAGCTTGTAAACGTTCCACAAGACATAAACTTGATAAAACTTGAACTAAAGCTGATTAAAAATTGAAAACCAATTTAGTACTAATTTTTTTATAAAAGTACGCCCACGGGGAAAAAAATGAGTTGCAGCAGAGCTTGCAATTTCTACAAGTTTTATTACAATTTTTACTAAAATTGTAGTAATCGTAGCGATAAATTGGCCTTGTCCCGAAATTTATTACAAACTTTATAAATGCTACAATTTACTTTTTCCCGTATGGGTATAAGTATATAGTATACGCTCTAATATTGTACGTGCGAATAAACTTATTTTACAGCTCAACCCTCGGAATAACGTAAAGTCCAGACGAATACTTACAATACAATGGACGCGATACTGAAATGCAATAAATATTTCATCGCGACACGAACATCCGTAACTCGCCCAAAGGAATCTCTCGAGAATTGCACGAGCGCAGCAGGAAAAATAATCGCTCGCGCTGCACGCGTTAATCCTAAAGGAAGTCGGACAGTCGCGCCCCTGGCGACGCGATTGACCTCGCCTTTCTTTTTCTCCTTGCAACGCACGCCAGAAGAGAATTGGAAAACCATAAACATCGGTCCCGATTGCTCGTGGCATAACATACGCTTATTACCGCGACCTACCGTCGCGCGCTTCGCGCACGCACGCTTCTCCGTCGGGACCTTCGGGGACCGAGGGAGGACTCGTTTTCTCTCCTCGGAAACATTCCGACTTCTTCGCGCGACGCTCCGTCACCCGTTTTTGTGCAGCCTTCACCCTTTATGCGCGCGCAATAACACTGGCGATATCGAGGAGTCGCGATTCTTTAGAAACTTTCGTCCGAGAGAAATAAGCGCGGCAGCGGCGAACGAAAGAAAGAAGGAAACGAAGCGAGCAGTTAGAGCGGACGATATTATCGGCGATATTTCCAGCCGGCGGATCGGAATGATTCGAAATCGACCCAATTTCCCCCGAAATAGGGACTCTGGCGAGCGACATCGTTAACCATTGACGACGATCGTTCGCGCGGTAGAGAGGGTTAGAATTAAATCGCTCTCTAAATGCGAGTAGGTGCCGCGGCGATAACGATGAAAATATATAGCCAAGGCCCCGCGCGCGCTTTTCGGTGTGATAAACGCGCGCGGTATTATTGTCACGGTCATCGTTCGTAGGTGTATAAAGCTAAAGCGCCGTGCATTCATCGAACAATGAGAAACGCGTGTGACATTATCGTTATTATCCTCGTTACGTCGATTCTCGACCGTCGTAACTGTAATACGTCGTCTACAGTTCCGCCTATACGCATATGCGAATACTGTACGCGGGACATTATTAATTACCACGTCAACCATGGCACACGATGCGATAGAAATTCACTCGGCAGAAATTTCCCCGTGGTATTTGACAAATTTGTATCTTTTATAGGCACGGCAGGAACTGTCGTACCTGACTCAGGGAGTCGTCCGCACCCCCGTCTCACGCGGGGCTTTAAAATCGATGTCTCCGGGACGAGATTCGAAAGGGGGAATCCCCGCGAAATCCCTAGTCGGACGCGTTACCAATTTCGCCGCACGAAAACAACCCACCTAAGCGATCGAGGACAATGGCTGGTGATACGGTGGACGGACAAAGCTTCCGACCTAATTAGATAGGTATATAGGGACTTGTGGTTTGGTTGCTACAGATCGATCGGATTTCGAAACTCTATAATATATTATTTAGATGGTTAAAAACATCTGGGGTATTGATACAATAAAATGTGCGGATAGATGTAGGTATACGTTTATGCATTTAATAAAGCACTTTTAATTTAAAAGCACAACATCTTTATACATTATTGAGGAGATGTGCTTTTTTAAAAATCTTCTATACATATAAAAGAACATGCCTTGACTGATTTATCAACGTTAAGCCGAATCCGCTGAAGTTAATTACTTGAAATTTGAATAATCGATTTCTCTTGTAACTTAAACGAAAAGATTTTACGAAATTCTTCCCCTAAGTTGGTAAAATGAGGGATGTAAGTTTATATGAAAATCCGTCATTTTTTAAGTTAAATCCATGAAAATGGGTATTTGGTCTTTCGATTAAAAATTAAGAGAGACGTATTTGAGAATTTTTGAAAATCTATTCCTTAAGGGGGTAAATATAGAGATAATACAAATTTATATGATAGTTCCGTTATCTTTGTAGTTAAAACCCGTGAAAATTTCTATTATTCTATTTATTTCGAGATCCACGCCAACGAAGTCGTAGATAGAAAGCTAGTGGTTCATAAATTTAATTACATTTTGTTTAATTTGGAAATATTATGCGCGAAAAAAATTAGCGTTTAATTCTACACACTGAACATAAAATGTAGTTTAATGAAACGAATTTGATAAAATGACATTGGTAATCTATACGCGATCATTACGTAATAACGAACACAGTTTATAACTTGGAGATGTGAGTCTTTAAATGTCGTTTAAACTTTTCTGGTTCGAATCCGGATTATGGCGAATTTTTTTCACTGTGAGAGATTAATGTAATCGATTCACTCCATTTTTTAGACCACAAATCTGGGTCATAAACTGCGGCTATATTTCATAATGTTCGACTCGGTCATGAAATTTCATTTGACTTCGTCGAACTTGAAAATGACAAATTATCCCTCGAAACTATGAATTCACTTTACTAAATATTTCCTATAAATAAGACGAGTTATTTATTTAGTTATTCGAATAAAATGTCCTGTCGTCATATGATTGAAAGGCTTTTCCTTATTTCAAAAAAGTTTTTCTTAAAAAAAATGGCTTACGGGTGTCTATAGAATTACGTCAGACCGTCGAAGCGCTCGGAAGTTTTTTTCTTACGTCAGTGAATTACAGTTATTATATGTAAATATCCCTCTCCCTCTCGCCGCCTCTCTTATAAATAATCCAGTATTTCTAGTATTCGGAGGAACATAAATCATGCAAATGAAGCATTTGACGTGATAAATATTGCGCCCTTGTGGTCTGCGTTCCCCCGCACGATTGATTACCGCCAGATAAATCCAGGCCGTACATTAAGCAGAGCCCGCCGCCTCCGGCGGACTTTACTCGAGCAATAAAACGACATTTTAGCGGCAGAAAGACGGCGGGACGTTTTTCAAACTCTTCCGCTCATCCATCCGAACTTAAAAGTCGGCGCATTAGCAACAAAAATAGGGTGGCGACGGCACGTCCCGTGAAACGTCGTGTCGTCGCCCATTCCCACCCCCTCCGATGCTGCAGTGGTCATGCAATTCTTTTTCCACCGATTTTCCAGTTCGTCGTGAATTCTTCCTCATTTCTTCATTCTGAAAATTAATCACTGCGAGAACTTTTCAAACTCGTCGCAGCCAAAAATACGAAAAGAAGTTTACCGACGCGGAAACATCGATAAAGTTCGAAATTGGCGCTTGACAATTTTTGGCCATCCTTCCAGACGTTCACCGATCGACTCCAAACTACCGTTTCCTTCGAACGGTACGCCTATAGGAAGGTGTTCGAGCGGGTGTAGCGTCTGGTCGCTAGGGATCAGACCCCTTAAGCCGGCAATATCGAGGGGTGGAAGAATATCATGAGTAATTGGACGGCGTTGATTGAAATGGAAAAAACGATGGGGCGCACAGCCGCCGATCGCCGAAGGATTACCCGATGATGAATCGAACGTTTTCTCATTGTCACACGTGCGCTGCTATGGTCGCCTCCTTGCGTCGGCTCGACTACGTTTCACATAGCGACGATAACCTCCTCGTTTGCAATTTACTCCGTATTATGCCCGTAATATTCCCATTTACATATATTTGACTAGGATCGCGTTACCGCAATCCAAGCGACGTCGGAGGTTGCCACTTCGCTAAGAAGCTCGAAAGAACCTTCTGGCTCGGCGCTCGCTTGCATTAATATTCAACGGCTCTATTATAAAAGTAAAGCGAAAAGAAGTAACGCGTTCGTGTAACGAAGTCGAGTCGTACTTCATTCGATTATAATATCAAGAACGTTATCATCGATGGGTATTGAAAGTATCAGGGTGTAGATCAAAAAAGTGACGTATTAAAATTATACGCCATCGTGTCAGGAACTGTCTTTCGGTGCCTCAAGTAAGTCTCGATAACCCGAGTCGAAATTCAGAACCTACTTAACATTTTTTTGATTTCGAACCTCTTCATCCCCGTTATACCTGGTTTATGCTTAGGTCCTAACTTTCCCATTTCAATACAACTCGTTCGTGATTGGCTGTCAGTCTCTATTTTAACTTAACTTAACCCTGAAAAGTTCATAATTTTTAATTTTAACACTAGAACTACCGCAGGCAGTAAATTTGACTGGTGTCTTATTCAGAGTTCCATTTAACCTCGGTTATTTCGTAACCCGTGAGGTTTCTGTCAAAATTAGTAAAATACTTTTTTGTAGAGCATATTTTGGTCTACAAAAAAGTTCTATAGCAGTGTGGACGAAAAATCCACGGATGACGATATAATCACCCGTCAAAACGATCGTTTTATAAACCGCAACCATTCAGTAGTTCTAGTGTTAATGTCCCGAAAATAAAACAGCGCATCCGCTTCGAGGAAAGCTCGCACGAAACTAAAGGTAGACGTGAACCAAATGTTGAAACGATCAATCGTTAGGACAAGTCTGGAGCTAAGTTAGGGTTAGAACCTAAGCGTAAACCAGGCATTACCCTACTGAAGATTTGAATGACTCTGTGTACTCGTATACCTCTTATGGACCTCTGGGTCCTACGTTTATCGACTTTTGTCTCTTATGAGCCTCCATATCCTACAAATTTTCATTATTATGTATACAACCTATATTATACCTCTAAGACCTCTCGCTATATAACTGGGAAGGGCATCGCAAGCATGAAGCTGTACCTATCTTTATTTGGTTTCAGTTACCCGGCAACGGCACAAGGACACATCGCTTTGTCATAAACGTCAGAAGTGTATTCAATGAAATTTGTATTTCTTGTGTGTTCTAGCAAAATGTGCTATATACCGTGCAATTACGAGGAAGTTGATCGTAGGACGATATTCTACGTAGTGCTGTGTAGATTATAGAGTGTATGCTATTAGTCGAAGGGCCAAGGGCGCTATACGCTTTTAGAGTCACTACACTATGCAGTGTATCGTTTATGATCTATTTTCTCGTAATTGTACGGTATACACCTCTTTTCTCCATGTAGGATGTGGAGGGTTATTACAAATTTTAAGTATGTCCTATTTCAGACCTATAAGTGGAAGAATTGAAAATATCTGTACAATTTTAGGGTGCTAAGTAGGGCATAAATTCAGTAGAAAAAAGCCTTCTTTAGATCCCTATATATCCTACCAAACGGTAGGACCTTAAGTTTTAAAATAGGGTCTGAATTTCGATTCGGAATACCTCTTTTCTCCGAGTAGAATGTGGAGGGTTATTATAGGTTCTAAATATGCTCTATTTTAGACCTCTAAGTGGAAGAATTGGAAATATGTACCACTTTGAGAGTGCTAAATAGGGCATAAATTCAATAGAAAGATGTCCTCTTTAGATCCCCATATGTTCTACTGAACGGTAGGACCTTGAGGTTTAAAGTAGGGTCTGAATTTCGACTCGGGAAAGAATTCATATTGTTCGTTCTATAGTACTGTATCTGTATTGTGATATTTAGTTTTCAACACACGCCGCATTAGCATTTCTCGAACAATAGGAATTTAGGAATAGACAACTATTAATAATTTTTTTTAAATTGGGATCCATAGAACTTTTATATACGATGATATCATTATTCTTTAATAAAATGCGCACATTTATTTTTTACTACGGGCAAAATAGGTGAATTCTTTCTGTGCCGAATTTGTACAGCAAACCTGCAACATTAACAAATGTAAATTTTCGCCGAGCGAAACGACGACGGAGACAAATTCTATGCCGTAAGAGTGTTCTTCAACGCCAACGACTGGGCGTTGAATGTAGTTATGTACTCGTAGATACCAGTGAACGTGTTTCGCATTATTAGAGCAATCTATGCCAGAACCAGTCGTATTCGGACAGAGCACTCGGGGAAGGACACGAGGATGGAAAACGTTGGTGAATGCACTTGGCACATCCCAATACCCACCTATTTCTAAGAGTGCGCTATCTCATTCAATGTCCGGAGACTGCAGGGCAGTTTTAAATTGGGAAAAAGAAGAGAATTTATTTCGATCTCTTTTAGCGATCCCTTTTCTGTCTGTTAGACTCTATGGATACTAAATTGTTGAAAAAAAATATATAGTTCGATTGTCGCGAATCACATTTGTGCCATCATTTCGTCTTAATAAATTATCATCGAACGTTGCATTCCGTGCAGAAATTAATTAGAGATGGCCTTAGTTAAGAATAGGCCCCTATAAGGCTGAACTAGGATTTCCCTAATAAGGACTTCCTTATTATTACCTTAGTCGGACCCCGTCGAGGCTTTCTAAGGTTTTTTCATTTTTAAATTGTAAAGCTCTAGTAAGGCCAACTTGTAAGGGCCTCTTCAGGGTTTGATAAGGATGCCTTGTTAAGAAACAAGTAGGCTTTGTTAATTAAAACTTAGCAGGGCCCTGTCGGGGCATTTTAAGGCTTCCTTATTATTACACTTTAAGCTGTATACAATTAAGGCCTTATTAAGGCTGTGGTAACCCGTCGTGATCCAGCGAAGAAAATCCATCATCCTACAGCATGTACACGCACGCCTCGACACGACGTCACGGTCCACGCCCACGCTTCGATACGACGTCACGACCCACGATACGCACGCCTCGATACGATGTCACGACCACGTACACGCCTCGATACGACGTCACGGCACACGCACACGCCCCGGCACGCACGGCATACGAATGCCACGACACACGCACCTGAGGATGATCGATCTCACACGCTGCACGAATATCGGCGGAGTTTCCAGCCTCCGGCAATCCCTCGGTATATCGAATCCCGATCGGAGATTCCTATCGAGGTCCACCGACGTCCACATACACGCTCACAGCCAGCCATCGCCACACACACCACTTCTTCCACATCGTTTCGTCGGCTTCCAAGCCGCCGTCACTGAAGAGGGAGTACTGTGGCGACCCGTCGCGCTACGGCGGCCTGCTGCCAGATGGCGCCGACCCTCTCGGCCATCGACTCCGCGGCTCCCGGCCCATGGCTCTCGGCTTCTCGTTAGTGGTCCAACAACGGGCAAGTTACTATATAAGACCGTAACTGCCCGTCTCTCGTGAAGGACCACAGAGCGTCTAAGGGCCGGTTGTACAACATGCCGATAGTGTTATTCCTGCCGACAAGTCCGCTTTACGCTATAGTCAAAATACGTCAAAAGCGGACTTGTCGGCAGGATAACACTATCGGGCAGTATATCGGCATGTTGCACAACCGGGCTTTAAGGCAGGAGTCGGCTTCGTCTTACTGACGAGTCCACGGGCCGACTCCAGGACGAAACGCTCCGCCACGAGTTGGCGAACTCATTTTTCGTTCGCCAACAAGGCATTTCAATCGGGGCCCGATTAATTGCCTTTAAAAGGGGGTTGGCGCACCAAATGTTACATTTCTTCATTAAAGCCGGAATTTGAATCCGTCTGGGTCAAAATATAATCATGCCCTTATTGCAGCTCTAAGACAATGTCTGTACAGGATACGCCTTATAATTGAGGGGGTCAGAAGCCAAGGGGTCCAAGTAGAAATACAAGTTTTCCGAGATGCTCCACATTAAAGTATTCTTGTTCTTTAAAAATACCTGCAATTTCTTTGCCTCAAATATATAAGCTGTATGAACTATTCATACACCTTATACACTTGAGGCAAAGGAAAATTGCAGGTATTTTTAAAGAACAAGAATACTTTAATGTGGAGCATCTCGGAAAACTTGTATTTCTACTTGGACCCCTTGGCTTCTGACCCCCTCAATTATAGTCAAGGTATTTTGATCAATCGACTTTGTTCATGATCTGATTGCTTTGCATCCCATCATCGCCAGAGCTCAAAATATGACCTCGGCGATCGACGATGGCGTGGGATCAGTTGATTTTGATCTACATTGTAAGGCGCGATAGATTTTTATTCCTTTTTTTTCAGTAGTAGTCTCTTTCTTTACATTATGATTTTTTTCAGGGTAAGTTCTAATTCGATACGTCACCTCAGAATTAAAATAAACATTTTTAGGGAAGAGGGAGTTTTTCAGGGAACTATAATACACGCCTAATAATATTTTCGGGAGGGATATTGTCTTAATCAAACCTATTTCCCTGATATTCCCTAATTAAAGGAAATTACGAAGGACTTTTTTTGGAGCAGACAGAGAATGTTACTTTCAAATTTTAATAGACATCGTGATATAGCCTCATGCACAATTTTCATTTTATGAACTCTATGAGATATTTCAACCAGGCTACTATTTCTTTATAATGAGGAGAAAGAAACCGAGAGAAGCAAAGTAAAAATAGTTCCGAAAATAATTATACCGTGGTGAAGGTAATACGCGAGAAACCAAATGGATGAAATACGTATATAATTTCAAACTAACCGCCTCGAAATACGAGAAATGTTTCTTTTTCAATTATTGTCTTCGTGTGCCAGGATTAAAACAATCGTGTATGTACCTACAAAACTATCATTATTCGGCAGCATGCGAGAAAATAAATTCCGCGCGCTCTACCGCTCGGAGAAATTCAAATTTCAGTCTTTTATTTGACTTTCTCACAGGGTGAGAGAAGTGTTATTCGAAAATTATTCAGAAAAGACGTATCGTTCATTTTTAGAGGCTCGCGGTGATTGATGACTCCCATTGAGTTTTACCTATCGAAATGTCGGAGGAGTACGATGAAAAATTCAAGTAACCGTCTAGTTCAACCTCTTCCTCCTCCCCTCTCCCCTCCCCAACCGAGTTCAACTCGGTAGGACGCAAGTTCTAGCGTAGATTCATTCAGTATTTCATATTCTCTTCCTCCGGTAACGTTTGGCGCTCGTATATCCTTCTTTTTTTAAACACAGCATTTTGCCTCGGGGGGCGGGGGGGTAAGACTTTTATTTATCTCCCACATCGTCCCAACGAACCGAGTGTATCGAATTGGTTAGGTAGCACGTAACGTCCGATTTTGCAGTGTACCTACTCCCAAAGCGAGGCAATTGATGGGAAGTCTCTGAATCTTTTATTTCTCATTATTCATCCCCGAGTGATATGCTTGAATTCTGAAATTAACGTTGACTTCCCAATAATTAAAATTCACTAATTTTCATGGAAGAGGTGCTCGTGTAAAAAAATGAAGTAATTATACGAAAAACACAGAGGTAAATTGAAATTTGGGAAACACGTCGAAATGCGGCATGATTTCAACCGACAAATCCCCAATTGGTATATCAAACATATTCTCGCAGATGGAGTTATTACAAAATTTGGTCTCGTATAGCTCGTATCCATTTATTGTTCTGTTTTTATTTCGATTTCGAATAGATGACTCGGTGTAAGTCTATTTTTATGAATGTTATGTACATTTTATGTCATTCCGAAACTTTAAACGCATTTTTCTCGAAACGACATTTTTCAAATCGGTGGACAGGATTACAGACAAACTTCTCAACGGATTTTAATTAAATTTTGGGGAATTGTTGACGATAACATTGTCTCGTGATTGAATGTAGGATTTTAATTTCTGATCAAAATTACATTTTTTTTGCACTTTAAAAGGGCCAAATTTTAAGCCAGAAAACAGCTCTTTTCTTCACACGGTCGCCATTTTGTGTCAAATCACTAAAAATTAATTTTCTACGTTTAATCACTAGTCGATTCATTGTAGAATAAAGCGCAATTTTGTTTGCTTGTTTCAGATAAACGGTTGCAGAGAAATCGTGTCCATCGCGCACCCCTACCGCAAAAACGTGCTCCCGGCGACAGGCTATAACTCCGCCATTTTTTATTATTTATCTTCATAAAAATTCGCGAATAAAGTTTAAGAATAAAGTATTTGAATGTACAAATAGTTGTTTCAATCTACTTCATACTTTCAGAGAAAAAGGATGTGAAAAATGAGGTCCGGAGCAAGCTCGTGACTGCAGGTAACCCCTTAAACACAGCTATACATATATTCGCCAATATTTGACTTCCATTACTTTAAAATTGCATTTTGGCTTGAGAATCGGATTCAGCAATCGAAAAAAATATTACCGTACCAAAGTAGGTTTAATTCTGTAAAAAAATAACAAAGATGTTTAAAGTGCGCATATATACGTATGTGTCGTTACCCCTTAAGGAGTTAAAGTCACGTACCAAATATTTCGTAACTTGTCAAAAATTCAATCGCAAATATGAGAGATATATTTGCTCTCTTAAAATTTCCGTCTTCAGTTTTTTGATCTTAAAATATTAGTAAAAGCCTTCCACATGTAGGCGACATACCGGAGCACATAATACCGGTATACAATGGATCGCGTTTCGAATCCACGGCGTCTTCATCAGCTCGACAATTAAACGCGCGTTACGCGTGCCCCTATACGAGTGTACCAAACGAAACAGCTATAAAACCGACAATGAAATGAAATTAACACGCTCGTAAAGCGGCAAACAATAACGGAGGGTTGTTTTGCTCGGGACGCGTCGTTGGGAGGATCTGCTCGGTGTAACGCGAAACTCGAGTAACGAGAGACAACTTTTGTGTCGCGTGGACAATGTGGTTGTGGAGGGCGGGATAAAAAAGAGGATGAGAGCTGGACATTTAAGCTCGTAATTTCTTCTCGCATTTTCTTTTGTCTCGCTATCGTTCAGCATCACGGGAACCGCGTGGTGCTCGGCATTTTGAAATTCTGAAGTTCGTGCCATTAATTTCCTCAATATAGACAATAACTCGGTGCAATAATGAATCAAACGTTATTTTTATATACTATCTTATGCCATATGAGGCTAAACTTTCTCGCCAGGAAGGGAACTTCAGTCACAGTTATCTCTTTATTTATGAACTTTTGGCCTACATCGATATAACACTTTGTTATAGGTAAAATTGTAGTCTTCAAAAAAGTATTACATAAATATGAGCCAAAAGCTCATAGATAATGAGATAATAATGATTCAAGTTTCATTCCTGGCGAGTAAGTTTAACCTCATGATATATCTACCAATATGATTGCGAAGACATCGAGCAGCTGTAGTAAATAAAATGGGGATTCACAAGAATTTAGTCTCCCAAAAATGTAGGCATCCCCAATTTTCGTGCCGCCTCTTCAGTTACTCTGTCGCTATTCAAACGAGGGGCATAATAGTGGGGACTGCCCGCTGTAACACATACACACTTCTATTTACGAAGATGCTGCGTGCACCGAAATCATATGTGCAGTATGCCCACCATTCATGAGTCACGCCTACGAGTGCGGGCTCAGAAATTTGGGCAGTTTCGATAGTGCCCAAATTCTTGGATCACCACTGTAATAGGTAATAAAGGTTATTAAAATGATCATCGTTTTCTTTCCTTTTCTATAACCGTACGATAAGAAATTCTCGACGATTCCCATTGATTGCAAAGTATAGATTCCCCGAGCGTCGCGGCCAGGGAATAGCACGGTTTAATAAAAAGTTTATTTCCCACAACGACATCCGGATAATTGAGTCCCGTATAGATACGCGTAGTGCGATAATGAGAGGAGGGCCTTATATTGATAAAGCCGGGGAGGGATATGCAGGAGGGACCACACACAGGGTTATCGAGTCGTGGCTTGGTGATCCAATCATCCCAAGACGCTGTCATGAAATTGCCTCCCAGTTCTATTCTATCCGCGTGGCACGGCCAATTGCCTCCGCCTCTGAACTCCCGAAGAAACTTTGTTGCATTTCCGATTAATCCGGCTAACCCTGTCCTCCTTCGAGAGAACCATGAAAAGGAAAAGTTTTCCGAAGCATCGAAGGGAGCAATGGGGTGACCGTTATAACCTGTGGACCAGATCCCTTTTTTAATTTTATTTCTTTCGGTAAGTCATAACTCGACTGGCGCTTTGTAAATGTCGTCGAACTTCGTTATATACAGAATTATTTCGTCTCGCTTAAAAGATATTCATTTATTTTCACACGGCCGCGAGGGTGCTCCACGTTCATATCTTACTATGTGTAAAATAGAGTGATTCTATTCCGTTCAGCTTCGACTTCTATTATCTCGTTAGGGGAGAGGTGAAATGAAAGGGAAATTCTTATATAGGACAATATAGTGGATAACCTAAAGAGCTATTCTAGTTCCAGTTGACAACCTTAGAAAGGTTGCTTATCTGACGATAACAATACGTGATATTAATGAGCTTCTCACGCTATGTTTATTTGACTTATTTTTAATTTCTCAAAAATGCACATTTCGCCCCTTTCATAAATCGGACGGATTGAAAAGAACAGTCTAATAAAAATTATATTTTTCATAACATTCCTCTATATTATCTAAACAATTGTGAACATATTGTGCTCATTAAAACTTATTCACACAGATAATGAAAGATTCTATTTTAAAAATCCCTAGAGCCAATCTGAGTTAAACTCTTTCTTTGCTTACCATGAAGCAGGTAAAAATTTTTTAAGTTTCACACACACAACGTAGTGATATGCTCACTTTCTGACCAGCTTAGTATTCACTCCTTAACACATTATTGGTGAGGTCATTAAATAATTTGCAAGGGAATATTCTTTGTAAATTGTTGCTGTGTCTCCTCCATAAATATAAAAAAAATTGGAAACCTAATCTAAAGTTAAAATATCAAATAAAAGGTTCCTAACTTTTCACGTTGTCATTCTTGAATAAGTATCTCTCCAAATGCAGTAATACAAATATCAATCAATAGTAACAGTACTTCTGAAAACGTTTTGGAAAAGCACTAATATTTTATTTTACATCACGAGAAATTTTAATCGTATATCACCACCATTTCCGAAACGACAGCGGCTTAAAGAGTTAGACGTGGTTGACCATGTATTATTATTACCGCGAAACCATAATACTTTCGTTGATCTAAAAAAAATTACACTAACGTAGGCCAAAAGTCCATAGATAATGAGATAATTGTGTAAAGCTGATCATTATACACATTTAACTTTGAAACAATCTGTAGTTACTTGAGAAACACACAATAGACTTAAAACCCTCGTACCGTAACTAATTAACCAGATTTTTGACCCTCTGCATACAAGCGCTCTAGATTCTATAGGTTTCGATTTCACAAACACCTCCTAATTAATATGCAATATATACTCTATTGTCTGACTTGAAACCGTTTCTCGGAGAGCCGTGTAATTTCATGGCAATGCAAAGCTGTAGAAATATCATCTCTCATACTTCTATACGAGAAATATCCGCGCTACGCGAACAGTTCGTTGTCTACGCACCGGACTAAAAAGTAAATGAAGCAATTTGAACCGCCCCGAACATCGGCTTTATGTAAAACACGAGGTCGCGCGGCATCGCTCGACGCCTCCTTCCGCCGCGCGTTGAAACATTTGCGCAAAATATTTACCTCGAGGACCGCTACCTTTGCCATCCTTTTCATAAAGCCCGACTCTATTCCGCGATTTTGAAACTGTAAACCGTACATTAAGACCGCAACACTGCGATAAGGGGATGATATCATAATTTTATGTTGGCGCACTCTCTTCGCGGAAGATTCAGTGGGATGAGGTGAGATGCGGGGGTGTGATTTGCTAACGAGAAGACTATCCGTGCGGAGGTGGCTCAAACGTTTGTTTCCTAGTCGCTGAAGTTCTTTGTACGGAATTCAATATTTCGAACGTATTTTAAGTATGGATATAGGTGCAATGTAAAAATATCAAAAGGATTTTTAAAACAGTACCTATATATGCAGTAAATTTTTAGAAACGAATAACTATCATTAAATAATATAGAGAAGCTGAAACAAAGAGCATTTTTTCGAGGAAATGTACATAGGCATGAATGTGTATGCATGCATCTCGCAATAAATGATGAATTGCGAGGGAATAATTGTTACATTTTACCCCTCCACCACTGTTGAGTGCTTTTAATTTTTTATGAACCGCAGAGTGGATATAGGTATTGTATATTATGCGGCAATGCGATGCACTCATAAAAATAATGAAAAGTCAATTATGAAAAAAGCTTTAATTGTAATTTTTTCGCGGCTCATCCTCCAATTACTAAATGAAAGGAAGACACAGCCATTTGAAAATATAGCAAATTGAATATTTTATTTATGCGTCTTAACTCTCCGTTGGTACGGTGAAACAATGTAATGTGAAAATTGCATTTATAGTTGCCCCGATAGCCAAGCGTGACTTTCACCCAAAAGTCACGCGGTGGCGTCACTGAGTGACGTTACTCTAATACCACAGTGAGGATCCGGAGTGCGAGTTTTTGCCAGAACGGAATACTTGATCCTGATTAGTCTATTCGCTGACGCCGTACGGAATTTTTATTCGCGTCGCGGACACCGCTGTATGGTGGCGTTTCGTTCTTCCTAAGATGGCCGTCGTTGCGGACCGAATGTCAAGATAACCATGTAACGTAAACAAAGTATTTGTAAATACCTAAAAGTAGTTTTAAGAGTACAAGTGCAATAAACCCAATTCATAAGTGATGAATATCGATATCGAAGATATCTTGTCAGTTCTAGGAGAGTCAAAAATGCCGCTAGTGGAAGGAGAAGCGGTATTGAAAAAGCAGTTTGTATTTTCCTGCTGAATCAAAAAGAGAAACCAAAATACAGTGAAAATCGTCGCTTCTTGCGTACAATCGTCACATGTAACAAGTGCTCCTCACGAAGTTGAAGTGAACATCTTACTAGTAAACAACAATAAAGAAGTAACGTGCAAGTGCAGTTGGGCCAGAGGAAGACGCAAACATGTTTTTGCAACGTTTCTGTACATAAATCAGTACGGCAAATAGTACAATGTGACGATTGTACGCAAGAAGCGATGATTTTCACTGCATTTTGGTTTCTCTTTTTGATTCCGCAGGAAAATACAAACCTGCTTTCAATACCGCTTCTCCTTCCACTAGCGGAATTTTTGACTCCTAGAATTGATAAGATATCTTCGATACTGATATTCATCACTTATGAATTGGGTTTATTGCACTTGCACTTTTAAAACTACTTTTATTTACAAATTCTTTGTTTATGTTACGTGGTTATGTTGACATTTATTTTGAAAAAGAAAAATATCAAATTATTTTACAAAATTTAATGAGAACCTTCGAGAGCAGTCACTAGGTTCGTTCCAACTAACACGAGGACTGGTTCTTAACTCGACGGAGTGTGCGCAGTCTGACCCAGCCGTTCCAACAAACACAGAACTAGTTCTGGAACGATTCCAAAGAGCGTTCCAACTGCGAACTGTAACAGAACTGGTTGTCGAACGGTAATTTCAGTCCCTAGTTCTGAGTTGGAACGATTTTCTAGCACATGCGTAGTAAGGCGCGAGACGCACTCTATTTGAATCGGTGAGTCCAAGAACAGTACAAATGCATAAAGATAGTTTCGAGAAAAAATGAAAAAACATAATAACTTCACAATGAGTTAATGGCCATCATTTCAAGCTCTTGAAAACTGTAATGAGGGATGCTAAATACGTGGATTTTCTTATGACTGATAGGAATCGGTTCTTGACAATATATGGAGCTTAGAATTTTAAACATTTTGGCTACCTATTTTAACTCAAAACGCCATTTTTTGGACTTATACTGTTCTTGGATTCACGGATTCATTTCTATTCGGAGGCATTGAAGGATATTTTAAAATATGCTAAACTTGCTCTAACAAATATTGTTTACTGGCAAAGATTTAAGTACTAGTACGGAGAAAAACTGAACTGTTAATTCCGATGATAACATTAAAAAGGGTCAAAGGAAATTTTTAGAAATTGCGGGAAAAACATGATGGATAACAGAAAACATTTTTTTATTTGGTAATATAATATGTACATGATTCTATTATGTATATATTATCCTATTCTTTATATAAAATACTGTACGACTTAAGCTATTATATAATAGTATTTTCATTCGCAATTTTTTTCAACTGCTGTTATAATGAATCTGAATAAAAGGAGATGATTTCCTTGAGAAATCCAGTTAACAAGCTGGTAAAATTAAATAGTATCATATAGAATACATCGTTGGGAATTATTAAAATTCTTCATTGTATGGAATGATTTCGTCCTGGCGTAAATTTTATACTTCATGTTCAGGCATTCGTCCTTCATTTTGAAGTGTTCGTTAAATCTGAAAGAAGCGTACCTATTATCAAAACGATTATCATCAAATGAAATATGAATATTATAAAAGGAAAATATCCTGATTACAATCTGATAATAATTAAATAAACTTACTCCAGAAAATCGAAATCGATATTTGAATGTTCACTCTGTATAAGCGCCCAGCAACCCCGGAAGAAATGAGATAAAGGAGGAAACTTAAACCTTGGTTAAAGTTTAGTAACAGTATCTTCGGATACATCTGTGGCTTCATTGCACGTACGAAGATATATTCTAAGCCAAGCCCTTTGCAATGTTTCCTCCGGATACAGAGAAGTCAGGATTATCTATACCTGAAAAAAGGAATAAGAGATTTTGTATTACTTCTATGCTATAAAAATGATTAGTTTGTGGTAAATGGATAATTTGATTACCAGCAAATTCAATAAAATGATTGGATATATCAAAAGCCTCAGTTAAAAGCAGTGTACTCATAGTCAATGAAAGTAACGCTATTTTCTTTTTCATTTTATACAATACATTTCCCAGTAGAAGATCATTGTGAACGTATACTATAGGACTATCAAGTTCTGAAAGAGTTTCCTTTACACGGTCGCTGCGGATCATGTGGCTCCCACATGAGGGTGTATGTATTTTGAAGCAGGAGCTGCGCGGTCCGCAGCGAATGTGTTAAGCATTGATGTTCCTTTTGAAGCACCACATAAGGTCGGATTAGCCATTTGAATCTGAAAACAGAAGAGTATTGGAATACTTTACACAATTAGAATTAGATATCAAGCATACTCCAATAGCTCATTTCGCGTCTTTTGCAGTATCCCTGAATCCATTTGGCATGATCTAAACACATGATGATAAACACAACCCAGATCCAGAAAATGTATATAATACAGGTGGACACGAGAATGCGACCCCTTCAATCATTTACGCCAATAAACTGAAAATGTAAAACACGAGTCAAGAATGTTTACAGTTGCATTCTGGGACGTTTGTAGGTTAGAGCAGCGCGAAGGCGATTATCCGTAACTTCTAAATGGTGTCTATTTGAAAAATAGCAATTGAAAGAAAGACTTACGTTTCAACAATTAGTTGAACTCACACATCCGCTTAGGATTACCCGTGATTTTCCGCAAAATGTATACAAAAGGTGGAGAAGCCTCCCTGTCTGTCATGTCCGGTTTCTATATTATGACCGGAGTGGAGCAACATCGCGCTCGAAGAGTCGATGGCTCAATTGGTAGAATGCAAGCATTCCCAATTTCGAAGCATCTCGTAGCCTGAAGATCGCAGGTTCAAATCCCGGTAGGGTGTGAAAAAAAAAGCGACACTACAAGGCGGGTGGCAGGCGGCGGCACTGCACGGGCACACAGTGAAAAACCTCGGTAAAGTCACTGCGTGCAAAATCCTACTTTATCCTTTTGCAAAATTCTACTTAATCCACTTTGTACACTGCGTGATGCCACAGTGGTACCTCAGTGGGCACGCACCAAGACATCACTGTGATGTTTCTCAAAGTCACCGCGTGGTCCAACATTGCCACCACTGTGGAGCCACCTGGCTATCGGGGTGGGGTATGACATACCCCACTGTACCAGCGGAGGGTTAAGGTTTCTCGAGCGGTACAGGGGCTTTTTCCCTGCTAAAATTTAGTCCACTGAAGTACAGTAACACTCTAAAGTATGTTCTTCGTGCGATGTGGCTACAACGTTTGACGTACAGTAGTATGTGTGTATCTGTTAGTTCTCAAAAATGAAGCCCAAAACATCTGGTCATGCATCTGTACGTCATGCAACGTTGCCACATTGACTTATCAAAGGTTAAATTTATAAAGAACAATTAATAAAAAAATAACGGGCTTCTTAATGAACGTGAAAATTGGTATAGATGATTTTAGTTCATTAAACTTGCTGTTCAACAAATTTCAGAATTTGTTCACTATTTTTCTCGGAAATATCGCGGTTTGTTGGTTATAACCCATAAGAACACGTTATTTTGTTATTCAAAAATCTTTGCCACGAGCTTCTTAAAAGACTTGAAAATTTAACTGAATTTTTTTTACTTCAATCTAACGAATGCGAAACCTTAACACGTTCACTGCCATCTCGGTCTAGTATATAACCGAGAAAATAGTTTCCGCACACACACCGTCTCGGTCTATTAGACCGAGAATTTTACATTTGCACATAATTTAGTAAAGTATTTTTACACATAATTTTTAGTAAAGAATAGGGATTTTTTTAAAATTCTTACGTGAGTCGTTACTACACTTCTAAACGTCTGTCTGCGCACTGTCGGCAGTCAACGTCTTGTAAGGATGACCCTTCTTCTGTGCGAAAGGGATATTTTGTTAAAGCATTTAAATATTGGGGACGACGCCTTATGGCGTCATCCGCACATAATGGGTGAGTACGTTGACGCCATTAGACGTCATCCGCAGCGAAAGTGTTCATTGTAAGGCATACGCCAGAAACAAAACAATATAATTGTAAAGCGTGGGGCGTATACCTACGCCCCACGCGCGCGGCGTGAACGGAAAGTCTTCAAGAAAACGGTCTGGCAGGGAACGTGCTAACAATATAGCTAATTAAATTTATATCCCCCCCCCCCCCCCGGGAATAATATTCGTTAGATATTAGGCTTGTGTACAACGTAGACTATACTGTTTTGATTCAGATTAATATACAGAGTGAACATTTTAAATATAAAAAAAGGTGTGAGTGCCGTTGTACTCACGGAGGATGTGTAAACATCTTACAATTATCTGCGGTCCGAGTTTAATTGGGGAATATGACGTCGTAGTTCGACATAAAGAAGTTTAATTTTTTCTATAATAAAATATTTATTATTATTATATTAGATTTATAACTTACTAGCAGCCCGTTCCGGCTTCGCACGGGTAGATTGTGGATTGATTTTGTCCGTCCACCATTGTTTAAATACATTTTTAATACAAAACTTTTAGTATTTTTCCCGGGCTACGCAATGGTCATATTGTATTTGACCTTGACCATGACCTTCAAGGTTATATCGAGGTCAAATTAATTTTTTTTCACGTTCAAATGTGTCCTTGACCATTTTTTTCATGTTACCTTTATTGTCAGCGGAGGTCAAATTTAGGTCAAGTATAGTTCGACTTTTTGAACACCCTGTATAAGATTTACTAACTCAGAAACCTTCGCGGATATGCGTCCAACTGTTCCCCAAATTTTCATCGCAATCGGATGAACGGTTTAGGAAGGCATAATAATCATCCGTACCAGTACTTTTTGAACACCCTGTATAAGATTTACTAACTCAGAAACCTTCGCGGGCATGCGTCCAACCATTTCCCAACTTTTCATCGCAATCGGATGAACGGTTTAGGAAGGCATAATAATCATCAGTACCGGTACTTTTTGAACACCTTTTATAAGACTTACTAACTCAGAAACCTTCGCGGGCATGCGTCCAACCATTCCCGAAGTTTCATCGCAATCGGATGAACGGTTTAGGAAGGCATAATAATCATCCGTAACGGTACTTTTTGAACACCCTGTATAAGATTTACTAACTCAAACCTTCGCGGATATGCGTCCAATTGTTCCCCAAATTTTCGTCGCAATCGGATGAACGGTTTAGGAAGGCATAATAATCATCCGTACCGGTACTTTTTGAACACCCTGTATAAGATTTAATAACTCAGAAACCTTCGCGGGCATGCGTCCAACCATTCCCCAAAGTTTGATCGCAATCGGATGAACGGTTTAGGAAGGCATTTGATATTACCTTAAAGGTCACGGTCAAGGTCAAATCCAATAAGACCACTGGGTAGCCAAGGGAAAATCCTTAAAGTTTTGTATGAAACATTTTTCTCTAAAATGTTTTCCCGTTGAGATAATCCAGCTTGCGCGAATAGTATGCGCAGTAGCGCCACACACACACTGACGCAGTCACATCTACATGGCTTACGTCTGACGCTCAATTTCCCAGGAAGGTCCTACCGCAGAGCCATAGCATAGATGTTTACACATCAATTATTGCCTAATTCTGATTAATGCTTTTTAAATTTCTTCATTGAACTTAAGTAATGTCTATATGTAATCTCATTCAAAATAATCAAGATGAGTCTATGCTTTCTGAAAAAATTTGATTAAAAATTTGAATAATTTTAGGCATCTAACTAGGTAGGAAAGTCGAGGTAATCGAACAATGTTACTAATTATTCGATTTACATCAGAATCGCCCTTTGCGCCCTCATGCATTTCTCTCCGATATACCCGCGGTAAACTAGGAGACGTATAGATAGTGCACTTAGGGGAAGATAAGTGGCATGAGGCTGGCACCTTGTTTGCTAATCTAGCAGAGCGCCCGGGATCATCTGTTGCAAGCTGTTGCGGTGAAGAGTGATCGCTAATGGAGTTAGTCTCTACCTCTCAGCGGCGTAAGACACGAGGCAATCAATCACACGTAGTCAAACAGAATCTCATGACCTTTCTACGGTAGATTACGTGAGATCTTGGTTTGAATAATACATATGAAATTACTTGGATGAATCCCCAAAATTGTATCGCTCGAAGGAATCGATTTGCATCTATTTCAAATTTAACTTCCGTTTATAGATTGAATTAAAAATACATATTACTGATTTTTTGATTATACAATACTCGTGCATCTGTTGCTACAAAAATTAATTTCCTTATTTTAAAATAAGATTTCCGATGAAACAGTCTGGATCGAGAAGTTATTTGACCCTTAACACTAAATATTCTTATTTACTTTTTTTGATGTACAGAAATATAAAAATGCTAGCAGATCTTCATAAATATTCGATACCGTAATACAGTTGCAATTTTCTAACAATTTTTCTAATCAACTTTGCGACTTGATCTCGTAAATCTAAATACGGCCAATAGATTAGAGAGAGATGATGTATTTTCGTATTTACAGTTAATAATGAAAAGCCTTAATTTATTGGGAATGAGTACCTACAACGAAATATTCACGCGTTCAAAAATTACTTCGGTATGTCTTCTCCGTATAAATTATACACTTCCCGCAGGTAAATCACGAAGAGAGTGGCTTGGTATTTATTTATGCGACGTTTAATCTGTACGATTTTCCCTCCGTTCTTTAAACAACTGCGTATAACCGTGTCTTTGAAATGAGGTTTGCGCCTGTGATGAAATTCTGTTCGCAAACCACAGGTTCTGCTATCCCCATCTATTCCCCAAAGTGTCGTACAAGCACAAATGAAAGTGCAGCTTGTACTTCCTGTGAACGCGTTTCAAGGAAGGTTGGATAAAAAGTATGTTGATGAGGTATATTTTATTACTAGCAGCCCGTCCCGGCTTCGCACGGATAGATTGTGGATCGATTTTGTCCGTCCACCATTGTTTAAATACATTTTTAATACAAAACTTTTAGTATTTTTCCCGGGCTACGCAATGGTCATATTGGATTTGACCTTGACCATGACCTTCAAGGTTATATCGAGGTCAAATTAATTTTTTTTTCACGTTCAAATGTGTCCTTGACCATTTTTTTCATGTTACCTTTATTGTCAGCGGAGGTCAAATTTAGGTCAAGTATAGTTGGACTTTTTGAACACCCTGTATAAGATTTACTAACTCAGAAACCTTCGCGGATATGCGTCCAACTGTTCCCCAAATTTTCATCGCAATCGGATGAACGGTTTAGGAAGGCATAATAATCATCCGTACCGGTACTTTTTGAGCGCCCTGTATAAGATTTACTAACTCAGAAACCTTCACGGGCATGCGTCCAACCATTTCCCAACTTTTCATCGCAATCGGATGAACGGTTTAGGAAGGCATAATAATCATCAGTACCGGTACTTTTTGAACACCTTTTATAAGATTTACTAATTCAGAAACCTTCGCGGGCATGCGTCCAACCATTCCCCAAAGTTTCATCGCAATCGGATGAACGGTTTAGGAAGGCAAATAATCATCCGTACCTGTACTTTTTGAACACCCTGTATAAGATTTACTAACTCAAACCTTCGCGGATATGCGTCCAACTGTTCCCCAAATTTTCATCGCAATCGGAGGAACGGTTTAGGAAGGCATAATAATCATCCGTACCGGTACTTTTTGAACACCCTGTATAAGATTTACTAACTCAAAAACCTTTGCGGGCATGCGTCCAACCATTCGCCAACTTTTCATCGCAATCGGATGAACGGTTTAGGAAGGCATAATAATCATCAGTACCGGTACCTTTTGAACACCCTGTATAAGATTTACTAACTCAGAAACCATCGCAGGCATGCGTCCAACCATTTCCCAAAATTTCATCGCAATCGGATGAACGGTTTAGGAAGGCATACGAGACATACACAGATAGACAGACAGACAGACAGACAGACAAACATTCATTTTTATATATATATAGATAGATAACAATTAGAAATGATTCTAAATATAAAGTGTAAACTCATCGAGTTAATAATAATCACCTATTGTTTGTTTTTAGAAAGTATTCTTTGACAATACTTTTTCTTTTAAAATAAACGACGAGGTTACGATTTGTTTTTTTTATGTGTAAACATCTATGCTATGGCTCTACGGTACGACCTTCCTGGGAAATTGAGCGTCAGACATAAGTCATGTAGATGTGACTGCCTCAGTGTGTGTGTGGCGCTACTGCGCATACTATTCGCGCAAGCTGGATTATCTCAACGGGAAAACATTTTAGAGAAAAATGTTTAATACAAAACTTTAAGGATTTTCCCTTGGCTACCCAGTGGTCGTATTGGATTTGACCTTGACCGTGACCTTTAAGGTAATATCAAATGCCTTCCTAAACCGTTCATCCGATTGCGATCAAACTTTGGGGAATGGTTGGACGCATGCCCGCGAAGGTTTCTGAGTTAGTAAATCTTATACAGGGTGTTCAAAAAGTACCGGTACGGATGATTATTATGCCTTCCTAGACCGTTCATCCTATTGCGATGAAACTTTGGGGAATGGTTGGACGCATGCCCGCGAAGGTTTCTGAGTTAGTAAATTTTGTAAAAGGTGCTCGAAAAGTACCGGTACTGATGATTATTTTGCCTTCCTAAACCGTTCATCCGATTGCGATGAAAAGTTGGGAAATGGTTGGACGCATGCCCGCGAAGGTTTCTGAGTTAGTAAATCTTATACAGGGTGTTCAAAAGGTACCGGTACGGATGATTATTATGCCTTCCTAAACCGTCCATCCAATTGCGATGAAAATTTGGGGAACAGTTGGACGCATATCCGCGAAGGTTTCTGAGTTAGTAAATCTTATACAGGGTGTTCAAAAAGTCGAACTATACTTGACCTAAATTTGACCTCCGCTGACAATAAAGGTACCATGAAAAAAATGGTCAAGGACACATTTGAACGTGAAAAAAAATTAATTTGACCTTGATATAACCTTGAAGGTCATGGTCAAAGTCAAATCCAATATGACAATTGCGTAGCCCGGGAAAAATACTAAAAGTTTTGTATTAAAAATGTATTTAAACAATGATGGACGGACAAAATCAATCCACAATCTACCCGTGCGAAGCCGGGACGGGCGGCTAGTAAGTTATAAATCTAACATAATAATAATAAATATTTTATTATAGAAAAAATTAAACTTCTTTATGTCGAACTACGACGTCATATTCCCCAATTATACTTGGACCGCAGATAATTGTAAGATGTTTACACATCCTCCGTTAGTACACGGCACTCACACCTTTTTTTATAAAGAAGATCCATTTACAAAACAAATTTACTTTCAATCCTACAATTTTATATTGTACCTATATAACTGCAAACAGATGTTGTAATTCAGCGAATTTTAGAATTTCACTGGGAGTTATAAATAAAGTTGAGTTAATTTCTCAAAATCGTACCATTGATACATTTCACGGTGCAGTTTAAGCTGCTGCTTCAGATATCCCCAATAGTAGTGTCGAGTATGCGTACCATCAACGCGTTACATACTTTCTCAACGTATAAATCTTTAAACATAATCTATAAACATAAGAACTTAAATTGGAAGTAAACCCTCTTTCCAGTTTATGTTTTTCTATTACGACTATTCATAGCTTTGTTATTTATACAAAACTAATGATATGAACAAAAATGTTGGAATATTTACGAAATTTGATCTGAAATAGTTAGGGAAAAATCGGGGATGGGTCAGGGAATTCTATAATGAAGTTTCTATAGTCACCCTGCTGCTGCGTCTACATTGACGAGTAAAAATTATATGTACGAGCTTTTTAGCTTGCGGCTACAGTCTGTCTTCCATACGAATTCTCGCCAAATTGTGACACGTGCATCTCGTTTCATTCTGTACAGCCGCACTGAGAAAAGTAACCTGATCAATTAAACCAAAATCCTAGAGACCATAACCAAACTGTTTGGTGAAATATGGATCCTCGATCTGTGTTTGATTAAATGAGCATTCTTTGATTAGGATAACTAGACATGCAGTTGGAATAACTAAATTTTTGGCTCAACTTACTCGTATTTTGATTAGAATAACTAAACTCATTTTACAACATGCATTTTGTCATTTTAAACAAATTATTTTTCTCAGTCCAACTCTCGCAATGTGCGTTGTCTATATGTCAGTAAATGGGAACTCGGAGCATAGTTTCGAAATAACGGCAACCCCAGCGTGCTCGCCCAACGACTCGAGATAATAATAGTAAAATCGCAGTATCGAGTACATCATAACTCGAGTCTCCACTAATTATAATTATCAAAACTTTGATTCAACGGGTCGGTATTACGCGCTAGCGGAGATATATCCACTTTTCTCTGGGAACCCTCTGGTGAAAATTTCACATTGAGACGGAATTATAATTAGCTTTGCACTGTAGTAATGTAGGATTCACTGGCGTATCCGCGTTTACAATTCATTATTTATGCTGAAATAATTATTTATACCCTTTCGATATAAAGGCAAATCGTGCCCGTCAATAATTAATCGACGTAATGGGATTTCTGCCAATGAAAAAATGACAATAGTAAGATATATCGCTGTAAAGAAAATTGGAGAAATACGTTGCTCTTATACATAGTCAGCTGACTGTATTATTCACTTTTCTGTCTTCGCGTCGTTTTACATATCATTCGCAAATGCAAGAGAAGTGTCAGTCTACTCTTGTCATGCAGCAAAAATGGTTTATTCGAATACCAACCCGCGAAAAAAATCCTGTGGGACGTTTCCAATTACATCCTATTTTGGATTATCTCGTGTTTTACTTCGAATACCATATACGTCCTTCTCAACGGGAGATGCTAATCATTTTTACTTCCCTGGAGCATCCAATGTCTTATGCACGGCCATGGAACGCCTTGGAAATGCCTGCAGTAAATTCCAATTACGCCCTAAACTAGTCCCGGAGGTATCCTAAGGTTACCGTAAAGGGATATCCTTAGGACGTTCCCGGAGCACCCAAACGTGTTCCACTTTGACGAGTTGAAGCGGAGTCCGGGTCGTTAACACTTCCTACCTACACTCTGTATAAGATAGTCCCCTGTAATACCTTTGAGCTCGTAAAGACAGGAGCCAACTGGGGTTGCTCATGACCTCGGATTCGGCGGGAAACGTTAAAAGATCGTAGTTCAAGAAGGTCAACTAAAGGATATCCCTATATCTTTAACAAATACTCTTTCTATGGTCTTATTTTAATAGCAAAAATGGCCAAATGGATGCTTTTTTCATTTCTATTAGATTTCTATTAGATATTTAATATATATAAAATATCGTTTAGACATTTATCAGATATTTGTATTGCTACGACAGAATATACCTGTCTGTGATCCGAGTATATATTCGGTTTTCCAATAAAAATCTAAATTACTAATCAAGATACAATTGAAGCAACTCTGAGTCACATTTTTATGAACTATTTTTGAATTTGATTGAATACATTTTTTATTGGCTACAAATTAAAATATTCTTCCATATTTACATTAAAATAAATTATTCGATATAGAATGTACAATACTTATATAATATATGAATACATATAAAGCAGTGTATAGCAACAAACTGTTATATATACCTAATATAAAGTCATGAGTGAAGAAAGTCGTCACAGGAAACGTGCGTATGTGAGTGAGAACATCGCTGCTAGTGATAGCTATACACTAAGAAAAATAATTTGGCGATCCAAGTAACCATCAACATGAATAGTGCCAAGACTATATTTATTCAAGACAAACGTATGTTCCTTAAGTTCGGTTTTAACATTAGTTTTATAATGGCAGATTCGAAAAACTTAGAACAAATTATTTACCCCGTATTTTTTCATTTTTCACTTTTCGCGTTATTTCAGCTGGAAAGTGATATTTTGAAATACAGCTACGTCATAGTAATTATAATAAGACTATTTCCTTCGCATCCGCTGCTTGGCATAAGTGCGTCTCTCTGCCTTTCCGATGGTCACAATCTAGTAGAGAGAAACGCACTTATAACTGTGAATAATGATTTTTTTGAAACGTTTCCTTTTCGTGTGTTATTAAATATGTATGCGGATAATAAATTAAAATTAAAAAATGTGAATATTTTTTTGTGTTGAAACCGAATTTAATGAATCTACATTTGATTCAAATAACATATACCTACTTGATTTAACCCTTACTTGCCACACTTCTATAGAATCACGTACTTGCCACACTGGGGTTGATTTATACCCCAGCGAGAAAATTGTTATAACAAACAAATTATTGCATATTTGTACTTGAAAATTGTATCAGCTCTTGTTAAGAGCGTACTTTAAAAGACCGTGTAACTTGTATAGCTAGAACTTAAAATTAAGTATGCGAAACAAATAAAATATAAAAGTTACACGGTCTTTTAAAGTACGTTCTTAACAAGAGCTGATAAAATTTTCAAGTACAAATATGCAATAATTTATTTGTTATAACAATTCTTTTCGCTGGGGTGTAAATCAACCCCAGGGTAACAAATACAAATTTTACCATGGGGTTGTTTCGCACCCCAGTGTGGCAAGTAAGGGTTAATGACAATATATTTCACTTAAATAAATACATATGTCCTTAGCCCTATTCATGTCGACGGTTACTTGGATCGGTAAATTATTTTTTTCAATGCACGCATAAGAGTCTCTTTATTGCCGCATTATAATGTATACCTCTGTTTTTCGCAGATTTGTAACGATCTATACAGTGTCGATTGTTAGAAATTTCCTCTTCCAATTAAATTGAACTACATACAAGCAGATTTTTACGTAAAAGAGGATTCTCACACGTTGGCCAGAATTGCGTCGATCATTCCCATTCGCACTCGCCCGCTTCCAATGACCAATGCCCTCGCTCCGACTCGCTGTATAGATCATCAACGAGTTCCAAAAAAACAACGACCCGCCACACGCTCGTCGCTCAATTCCGCAATCAACTCACTCTCGCCGTCGACGCCTGCGCGGCCGTACGTCGAAACCCCCATGAAACCAAATCGCGCGTACCACCCCTCTGCGCGGACACTCCCGTGCGAAATAAGCTCCCGTCCACACGCTCGCCAGTGCGCATGCATGCGCGGCTCCGCCGCGAAGCCTCGTAAATCGGACTCTCTGTGTAACGATCGGGCATAGTAATGAGGACAAATGAAGTGACTGAATTATACGCGAATGTCCCTATGGGAAGCAGGTACTGCTGCTCATGAGTTATTCATGGGAGTCTATCATAGCCACTCCATCCAGATTGTGAGATTAATCGAGCGCGCACACTCCTTTGCTCGTCCGTCCGTTCTCTCCTTCCTCCCTCCTTTGGACCACACTGCTCCCTTGCCCCGGCCACGCAACCCACCACAGCCGTCGGAGAGAGAGAGAGAGAGAGAGAGAGAGAGACCCAGCGGCCCTCTCCTCTAGCACCGTCGGCGCTTCGCACTCGAGAAGTCCGACATATTCATTCATCGCCTTTCTCTCTCTCCCTCTCTCTCTCTAGTTCGCTCGTTACTCCGCAGCATCCGACGATCATCGCGGGCCGCACACGGGGTCTCTCTCGCGCGTTACGCGGAAACGACGCGTGCCACTTCGGATGATGGATGTCGGGTCGTGCGCGCGAAACGCACAACCGGATCCCCTTCAATTTCACTTCAATTTCGCCCAATTAGCAACTTCCGCGCGCCCATCCGATTTCGAGGCGCGCTCGATTAGGACCGGTCCAGCTCTTTATCTCGGGCGGACATCCCGCGCGAGGTGTCAAGGGTCATGCTGGGGAATGGCTTACAATAATACTACGGTAACAGCGCAATCCGTGATATGCGCGCGCGTGCTCACAGCTCCCTTGCACCGGCGCTACACGCGCGAAGTGAAATGGGATTTACACTTGGGTTAACGCGGTCCGAGGAGTTAGGCCATCCTCTCCGCTCCGCTACTGGTTCATTGTCACGGGGCCCGGCGAAAAGGGACGGGCTTACTTGGCCCGTGCGTGTTAGGGAATGCCGCGATAATTCGATCTCTGCGTTTCGCGGCGGCTCCCACCTCGAAATAATATAACGTCGCGGCGTCGGAGCAAGACGTTTCGCCGCTGACCATTGTGCGGGGCGCAATAAGCTCCCTTCCCCTCGGTGAAATTGTACTAACGGGTCAGTGGAATGTACTATATCCTAGATATTTTATGGGTACTGTGCCAACCCCATGCGCCTCGGACTTGTCTCGTAAAGCTAAATTAGAGCGCGCTCTCTCTCTCTCTCTCTCTCTCTCTCTCTCTCTCTCTCTCTCTCTCTCTCTCTCTCTCTCTCTCTCTCTCTCGTCGGGGGTCGATTAAACCATTCGTTCGATATTTAGGCAGTTTCCTTGAGCGATGGTACTCAGGGCTTGAGTAATCCTGCGTAACAAAAAAGTACGGTTAAAGCATGGCAGGAGTCTGGGAAACCTTGAACCAAAAAATTGTAACTACGGATCGTATTCCAGACTTTCAGCCGGACAATTTTCTCGTATCAGCTGAAAAGTAAAACTTACTCGACTTACCTGAATCTTTTCGATTCAATCTTGTTATGTGGGTTCTTCACTGTAAAAATATAATGACTTGTTCGGTACAAGAATCCAGTTCATTAGTAATAATTAAAGGGTTTAATAAAATAATTGATTAAAATAATACCAACTGTGTGACAGGAATAGACGTCGATTACAACTTAACCTCATACAAACAACTGAACTCTAATTGAAGAGCGTATCGTTTGCTGGCTGAAAGTCTGTAATACAATCCGTAGTCATACTTTTTTGGTTCAACTTTTCCCAGAATTCCGCCATACTACTTTAGCCATACTTTTTTTACGCGGCATACGTTGCGTTCCTTGGAGAGTACTTCGCGTACAGAGGCTGAAAACGGAAAATTTCTACACGCGGGCGGGGTTACTTATCGACATGCCATATGGATTTATACCTATACAGTAGAAAATCACAGTTTTGGAATATTATTTCAAAGCAGTTATTCTTATCAAAGGAGTTATTTTTTTCACATCCATCTAAATAATTAAAGAAATAATGAAATATACCAACTTCAAGTAAAGAAGATGCACCAATTTGACATCAAACTTTTATTCGTTCATAGCCAATCAGAAAAAATTTATCAGCTCGAGCAATTTTCAGTCATTCCCACGCAACTGTACACTAAATTGACAAACTTTGGTGAAACCCATTGGATATACAAATAAACTTCGGAGAGTCGTATTTTTTCAAGTAGGAAAAGTTTCTTCGGAAAACTCGGCTCGTGGTCCAACGCCATTGACAATAACGGCGTCGAGTAAGAGGAGTTTGTTGTGATTTGTCGGTGTATCGTCTCGTGAGGGGAAAAAAATGTTAATCCCCTCTCCCTCCAGATAGCTGGAGCGCGGCCAGCAATTTCGAGGGTCTGCGAGACCACGGAATGGCTCGGTGCAGGTTTAAGGCTCTTCACCCTCTCGCCTGGGGGTTGCGGAGAGAGAGAAAGAGAGGGTGGCGGTGGGAGGGAGAGGGAGAGAGAGAGGAAGAGATAGACAGACGCGCCGACGTAAAGCCCGGAAGAGAGAGAGAAGAGAAATCCTGTGATACGACAACGCGAACTACGCCCCGAACTGCTATGACCGAGTGTGTCCGTCCGGAACATCTATTTGGCTTGGGTTCTATCGCGCGCCGTCGGACGGATATGGCGACGGATTTGAGTGTGTCGTCTCCGCGTGCATGCCAGGTTATATATAATATAATCTGATATAAATATATCTATATATATGCGGCACACGATCCTCGTGTCGATCGAAGGCGCGACCGTCACGAGCAATTATCGGGACGCAATTACTTGACTTACGATCGGTCGGCTTAAGCCGCATTAATTGCGTTTCGGTTTTCCACCGGTCCCGCGCCGGCAGTTGTACTCTCGGATATAAAATCTGCAACACTAGAGCCTCCTGTTATGTGAACAAGAAATTTATTTAGACTATGAGTTACAGAGAATGAGTAGTGAAGAGAATTGAATAATTCTGTCTCGAGTTTAACGAAGAGTAATATCTTTAGCTTATTGAAAAAATACTGTCTAACGTCTTGTGTCTCGATGAATACTGTCTTGAGTTTTGAATAGTAATGTCCCTGAGGTTGGATACTGTATGTCTGTCTAATTATCTGAAGAGCTCGGTCTCTTATATATCTAAGACAAGAGTGCTCCTCATTGGGCGCTTTCTGAATGTTCGTCAGACCCTGAACTTGAACTATGAGACTGGAATGGAATCCTCTAGAGAGAGAGAGAGAGAGAGAGAGAGAGAGAAGCACGTATTTAGTTGCTCTCTATCTTGATTACACGTCCGGAGGTCGACTCAGCGAGCAGACAGCACAAATATATGACAATATGTCTTATCTAATTTAAATGTTCGGAGGTCGTTTCGGGAGTGGATGATACGGATATAAAACACTCCGACGCGACGTATCAAATACGAGTTTGACTCGGTCGATCGAAGTATTGATAACGCAATTGATAGGTACTTAATTAATTCCGAAGGAAATTGGAAATTTCGTCAAAATCGAGGTAACTTCGGTGACTTTCACGGTAGAAGGAGGAGAGAAGAAAGATTGAATTTATTTATTCTCACTTTCAGGTTATTTCCAGCCGGACACACGGTGTAAATTTTACAGCAAAACTTTACGAAAACCTAGATCACAACGTGCAGTAACTATGTATGTTTTATGCATCCTCTTTTGGCACTGTTATTTATATAATTGAATAATGAAATTATGTTTGGAAATTTATAAATAAATGTTACACATCACCGTGATTCGGTAAATTCAATTTTCCGTAAGGCAGACCGAGGTGAATCGGATCATAAATCTAAATTTCTTTGAAAATGAACATTTCGATTGTTCGTATTACTTCACTACAGCGGAACGAAGTTATACGAATGATCGAATTGTTCATTTTCAACACGATCTAAGAAATATAGATCTATATGATCCGATTCGCCTCGATCTACCTTACATTTTTTATCCTAATTGTATAACGTCAAATTTATAATAGGCTATGATTTAAAGTTGATGTACCTATCATTTCTAATGTACACTTGTAACAAATGATTTCTGTTCATTAGACGTAAAAATTGAGAAAGTTTAAAGCAGCTTTATTTAACGCATGTCGTGAATTATGAATGTCTGACGAGTTTCCCGCTCAAAATCCTATCTTAAGCTATAATTATGCCTAAATTTCCAGCAGGGCTTTAAACAGACTAAATTAATTCACAATCAACTTTCACTTCGTAAATTGTTTCAGAGGAATCCCGCCGCAAAAAAAAACTAATACAAGGGCGTTACAAGCACCTTGATAAGCGAAACTTGAAAAAGCTCGAACCCGGCTCACTTGATATTTAAAGGACGACACGCGTAGCTCGCCGTCGCGTCGCACAAAAAGACGCATGGTCGGCGCCCGGGAAAGTTTAAACAGACGTAAAATGAGTTTCCCGCCACGTGACGCGCTTCGCCGGTTCCAACTTCCGCAAGTAGGTCAGAAAAACTTCGAGCAAACCCCTCGGCCGTTTTGCTTCGGCGCTATCCATCCGGCCTCGTGAAACGGCGCCGTACACCTATCTGCCGAACAATTTGGACGCGCGATAAGCCGCGGCCGAACGCAAAAATCCCCTTCAGGAACGAATAACGCGAGTGCGCGGCCGGTAGGTGGGCACCTGCTCATCCCGAAAGGGATAACGCCTCCCGCGTTATCATAAATAATGCACCGCTGTATATCCGCGACGTCGACGTCCCGCGAAGGATGGCCGATACGATCAGAAGTCGTTCATCCCGGCGTGTGTGATGCCTCCCGCGTTAACTTCGTCATTTAATCATCCTAACTATATCACGAACGGAGCAGAAAGAAAGAGCGAGAAAGAAGGCGGAGATGAACGAAGGGGAGAGAGTAGCAAGGGCGAAGCGTGGACAACACACCCCTGCATTTTGCCTTTCACTCGCCCGCGCACGCTCCTCCTTCCCACGCGGCCTCTGCTAACAAAAAAAATACGCGTGTGTATAATAACATATAATATAAAACAGTTTTTATAGAAAAAATTGTTAGATGTGAAACATCGAAATTCTTCTTTGTAGAAAGTATGCGATAGGAAGGATGGACCACGCGTCCGTCGAAAGAACACGTTCGCCAGTGCGCATTTGTATTTATAATTGTGATACTATTAAACGGTACAAACCGTTGTGTCTAATTCAAAAAGCGCATTTAGTTTACTCTCTCTTAACTCTGCCATCAGTCGCTGTTCCGTCTCGCGATAAACGGAATTCGACACAACGGTTCGTACCGTTTAATGGTATCACAGTCATAAATACAAATGCGCACTGGCGCACGTATTCTTTCAACGGATGCGTGGTCCATCCTTCCTATCGCATACTTTCTACAAAGAAGAATTTCGATGTTTCACATCTAACAATTTTCCTATACAAACGGTATTTAAATGTTATTTTTAAACGTGCTAACCAATGATCAATCAATCCTCATGCTTTCATTAATGAGGGTAAATACTGCTTCGTACACCGATACAGTGAGCGTGTAGTAGTAAGTGGTTAAGCTAGGGCTCGGTGAAAGGGGACCATCGAGTCGTGGCGGAGAGAGCCGATGCGTCCCGAGTTAGGCCAGGCGAACGTTGGGACGCAGTTCAGTGAGGAGACGCAGGGTGACCGTTGCTTCTATATCTATATATAGAATATATATAGATATAGAGGCAATGTTCAACGTTCGCCTGGCCTTAGCGTATTTAGCCACTCCAGCGACGTTTCACGAGCAGCCGGTCTCACCCCCGAAGCGCGGCATAAGATGTTTCACATCAAAAAAGGAAGAACAGAAAGAGGAGCCTCCGCAAAAATATTCGACCTTGAGTAACGCTTCGACCGAGGCTATTCTATACCTTCTCCGCACAAGCGAACCCGAACGGAGATCTATACGCCGGGTAAATGAATTAGGGCTTGATTTCTCGGGCACGTCGCGCGCGCGCGACGCTGCGTCGTCGGTATCGTCCGCGGAGGCAACGGGGAGAGATAAAACCAATCACATGGCACTATACACACAGAAATTTATCGCCGTAGATTATCTGGCCGGGGTCCAAACACAAACACATTTCTTCCGCGGAAGCGGAGAGAGAACGAGGGATACAGAGTTCGCGCGGGTGAAAGGGACGTAAAGGGCGCCGCGGCGCGGCCACGTTGCGCGCGAATTCGGGCCGCGTCGGAATGTGTGCGGCGCGTTTGAATCTCGCGGAAGTAGAGGATTTGCAGGAGACGTGCATCGCTTTTTATCGTCGGATAGACCATTTGAACAACGGCCAACATGGCACAACCCCCCCTCGCGGAATGTCGTCGCACTGTAATAGATTTATTCGTCGGCGCTCGGGGAAAGGAGATATCCGGATAGGACGAACGAGGCCGGCCAAAGGAGCCGGGCCGAGAGGCGAGAGGGAGCGAGAGATACGGGGAGGGCGCTGTGCAATCGCGCGGTCTCGAGAGGAATTTTACGATTCGTAGGGGGCGTGTGTGTATGCATGTTGTATATATATAGCCGCGAGCCGAAGGGTATATCTCTACACACGTCTTCCACTTTTGGACCCTGTTTAGGTTTTTCCGGGCGCTTTGTACGTGCTTCAGACGTCTGGGGTTGGCCCGGCGCGGTATTGGGGCGGTTCGCGTGTATAATGTTATTTTTGATCATCGATGTACACGAGAATAGGAGCCATTTGGCCGACGGATATAGTGACACGGACAGATTTCAAGACGGAACGTCATGCCGATGAATAAAATCATACATACCTGTATGTATTTCCTTTCATTGATCAGAAAGGAATCTTTATATGAAGAGTAGGTGCTACTATAAAGTCGAAAATTTTGTGTTGGAAATGATCCACCTGTATTTATATATCTATTAAAATCAAGCAACTCTTCTTGTTATATGTAATTTAACATCCTTTGTGTAAGAATTAATCTAAAGAATGTTAAAATTAACGCAAAGAATGTTAAATTAACACAAAAAGTCAGTTGATTTTTACATGCAAAAATGGGTGGACCGATTTTAAGACAAAGTTAAAGTTTCAAATAAACTCAGTCACTAACCTTTTTAGAATTTTTACAATTTTAAAAAATTTATCAGATTTATCAGAAAATGGCTCTTTTTGAGCGAATAGGTCCACGAGCAACTCCCCGTACGCGTGATAAAGATAGCCTCTCGCACCGAACGGTATCTCCGTGTCCCCCCGTTCCTCCTACTCTGGAACCCTCCGACACTTTTTCCGGCCGCTTTGTACGCGCCTCAAATGCGCCGGAGTTAAGTCGCGCGTCGTCGCGCCGTCTCGCGTACAATGTCGTCGATCGAAGGAAAAACCGTGAGATCGCTCGACACGCGTGCGCGCGCGTATGCGGGAGAGGCGAACGCGCGGGCGATAAAAGTGTATCGGTGTCGAGGAGGAGAGAGACGACGACGTTAACGGCTTGGAAACGCGGAACGAAGGGCGCGAGAGTATTACGGCGGGGATCGACGGAGGAGATGGCTCGAATAGGCCGGTTCGAAGAAATCACGGAAGTCTCTTAAGCCTAGTTCAGACACGGCTAGTAATTTAGTCGAGTAGCGAGTAATTTAGTCGAGTAGCGAGTGATTTAGTCGAGTAGCGAGTAATTTAGTCGAGTAGCGAGTATCCACTGATCAATAATCGTTCGGACCAGTTTAGTTGAGTTCAGCGTTAAGAGTGGTATCTCAAAATGGGCAGGCAAAGACGTCGTACGGAATTAAATAACGTTATAAAAAATGTTATAAATATTATTTTGAAAGAGATTGAAGAAGAAATATTCAGCAAAGCGACGCCCTTTTGTACTTAATTCGGAACACATAGAATAATACAGGGTATTCCAATAAAATACGTTATGTATTATAAGCGTGACTTAGCTCAAAGATTATTGTATTAGTATACTGGGAATACAAGGAAGATGCTTTCTTTATAACTGCTAAAACCCGAATGAATCCTCGCACAGCGTCATCCAGGGCCCGGAGGGCCTGGTCTCCCCCTCGACCCAACGCTATCGCCATCATATAAACATCCTTCGAGCGAGGGGTGTCAGGAATACTTTGACGGCATTCCCATCGACTCCTTCAAGAAATATTCCTCACACTATGACATATGTATGGCAAATGCGAAACTGCAACGTCTTCGTTGTAGTTTTTTTTATGTCACTGTATACCAAACCAATATCGGGTTAAAATAATTGCTATATATAGCCGTTTATTTTGAAAGTGGCCTAAGTCCATTTCTTAATTATTTCCTGTTGCCAGTAGTTACACATGTACAACTTAAAGTTAAGTATATTCAGAATAAATACGGTAATATTTTGGGGTACATACGTTTTCGGAGTTACTTCAATAATTAAAACCATCACTTCGAAAGTGGCCTAAGACCAATCAATTATTGATAATGTCCAAGGCAGTGATGGAGGTAATTCTAATTAATTAGTATTTAACAAGTTAACTTCATTTTTTGACAATTGCTTTAGTTGAATAATCAGTACGTTTCATTAATCCAGTTAAGAAAAATGTACGCAATACACATACTTACAATTAAATATAAAACTTAAAATTTAATAGTAAATTTTATAAATTATTTCCCACACGGGGAAGAATAAAACGACAAGACCATTTAGTTCAGATAGTGAAGAGTAATTAGTAACTAATGATTTCAAGGAAAATCGAAAAAGGAAGAGAATTATAGAACAATATTCCTCGTCAGGAGATGAAGATATAGATAATAATGGAGAAAAGATTGATGAAACATACATCCAAAAAGTACGAAAAATTGAACGGAATACAGGAAAAAGATATAATATTATACACTCAAACTGCAAACATGATTTCTTCAAATCCCTTTCACATACCGCTCGAGTTGCCGTACGAAACGCCGTGGCGACTGAGAGCCATCTCTCGAATGGAAATGATACCCAAAAATCATTTTTTTTACATTCCTTTGCAATTTAATTAGACCGTTTATAACGTTTTATGAATTTATTTTGAGATAGAGCTTTCACGCAATGCGAAGAACATGGCGCCATCGCATACGCAACGATATATCGTCGTCTGGCACTAAAAGAGTTAAATCAGTCGAATTACACAACGCGGCGATATGACTGAGATCGAAAGTAACTTCAAGTTAAAGGACTTGTACTTGATTGCACTATGTACGTTAACGTTCCGCGAAACAGATTGACTCGATGATGATTGGTAGTACAACGCGGTTTATCCCTGGCCATCGATTGAATTCGACATTCCTCCCTTTAAACCGGCTCGGCATTCGCGTACATGCAGTGCCCCGTCCAGAGTGGGCCTATTGGAGTAAATGGGTATTGCGAAAAGCGGCTCGCGACGATCCGTACCGTAATTACCTCCCGAGAAAGGTCGAACCGTGGTAGGGGACTCTACTCGACCGTCAAAATAGAATCAGATGGATCCAGTTGACTAAACTACTATACTAAACTACTCTACTAAATTTTACTGTCCGCACGCACTAAATTACTAAATTACTCGCTACTCGACTAAATTACTAGCCGTGTCTGAACTAGGCATAAAATCTTACTCTACTAATTTTTACTGTCCGCACACACTAAATTACTAAATTACTCGCTACTCGACTAAATTACTAGCCGTGTCTGAACTAGCCTTTAAGGAGCGAAAGGGTGACGGGCGGACGGTATACTAGTTATACGTGAAATTCGCCGTTCACGCAATTCTGCGCGTTCTGCGTGGGTGAATCTGTATATAGGGGGGAATTGGGGTGAAACGGAACAAATTCGAAACCCCTAGCGATCGTTGGTAGGCTTCGTAATCGAAGGTCAACTATAGACCGCTTCACCCCACTTCCTCCCTATGTAAATATAGGCAATCGAAACATGGCGTCGAAGCGTTCCAAGGTAATACCAATTGAACATCAGATTTGCCGCCCACGTAAGTACTCTGCGTTTTGCGAGGGTTAATCTGTGAATACATGGATTACACCCGAAACGGGTCGTCGAAATGATCAAAGTAATAGGATAACGAGCAGGGTATAGAGCGATGCTATTTCGATTGGTTTCAATCACGATTATCTCGTTACCTATGAACTTTCAGTCTGTTTTGGTATGATCGGTTTTTGTAGATCGAAATTTGATCTTGAACAAATATTTTATCAAATTCGTCTAGAAGTTCATGGGTAAAGAGATAATAACAGTCGAAAAGCTGATCGAAACAGTGGCATTCTGCTCCACGGTAACAAGCATCGTTTGCTAAGAAATACATTATGTAGATACACTCTGAGAAAAATAGCTTGGTTAAAATGACAAAATGTATCTGCTAAACGAGTTTAGTTATTCTAATCAAAATACTAATAAGTTGAACCAAATATTCAGTTATTCTAACAACAGGTTTGGTTATTCTAACTACATGTCTAATTATTCTAACCAGAAAATGGCCAGTTTAACTAAACAGATTGAGGATCCATATCTCACCAAACGATTTGATTATAGTCTCCACAATTTTGATTAAATTGATCAGGTTATTTTTCTCAGTAAATAAAAATATTCCAGTAACTGTACAATTTCGATTGTTTAAACGGCCAAATTTCGCCTGTTACCCTAAACTTGTTGAATGCGAAATTTGCCGCCCACGTAATCCTGTGTATTTTGCGTGGGTAAATTCGAAGATAGGTAAATGGCTGCGCATGGAGCGTTTTGTAGAAAAGATCGAAGGTAACACTAATGGAACATGAAATTTGCCGCCCACGCAATTCCGTGCATCTTGCGTGGGTAAATCTGTAATACACGCACACAGAGCTCAAAGCGGGTCGTCGAAACGATCGAAGGTAAATTCCGTCGCGGAGAAGACGGAGGGGGAAACGCGTGAACTCTGAGCAACCAGGGGACTAAACTTCGAGGAAACAAAAGTTATATTTCACCCTGCCAGGAGGGGTAGGATGTAAAGTATATATATATATATATATATAATACGTATAGATATACGCGAGGTCGTGACGTAACGCAAATGTATGCACAGCATCGGTTCGTGAGTACAACGAAGGATTTCTACACCGTATATTCGAAAATTTAGAAGTGCAGTTGCTCGCTTGTATAGGAACGGCTCTGCAGTTGCTGGTTAACGATAGTACCATGATCCGTGAGATGCGATTTTTTTAAGTTTGATGACGGCAGACGTCGATCTGCCATCATAAAAGTAAAAAACAAAGTAATACGAACGATCGAAATGCTCATTTTTAATAAGATTTAAGAAATATAGGTCTATATGATCCGATTCACCTCGGTCTACCCTACTACAACCTAAATCACTTTAGATAATCGAGCAACTGCACGTATAATATAAAGATGCACATGCAATACGAAATATGCAATACGAAAGTGTAGTTGCACGCTTCGGAAAAACTACATATATGTATGTATCTCCCTACTGACAATCTACCGTGAAATTTTTACTCGCGCGACGAGAAGAATCTCGTCTTTTCCTCCTCACCGTGTATGTTAATACCCCTCATCAAGTGCGTCCGAATCTCGCGAGGTTCGACGCCCTCTAAATAACGATTATTGATTAACATCAGATGCAAGGGAAAGTCGCATCACGCGGATTGTTCATAGCGCTCACGTAACTATGCGGCGCGCCTGGAGAACCGAAAGAGAGGAGCAGCGCGCCGCTGGCATACGCGGTCGGGCCACAATCTCCCTCGAGTCGTCGTCGCGACACGCGCCGCTCCAGTTGCACAGTTTCGTCACGCGTGACAGGCAAACTTCGAACACTCTCTCTCTCTCTCTCTCTCTCTCTCTCTCGTCATCGCACAGCCCCCGCGCTATATAGCGTAGGCACCCGACTGTACCTATACAGGATGTTATCCTTGAGATTGTACATACAGAGAGAGAGAGAGAGAGAGAGAGAGGATCCGAATTTGGATCTGCAACATAGTAAATATAGTGTATACGATTTTATGGAAGTAAAGACGATGAGTATCATCGTTGATTGGTCACGATAGATAGAAGAGATTAAGCAGGATCGGTAATTACCAGTGATAAAACTCTTCAATCACAGGTAGGTACACCTGACTTTTATCAGACTACTCTAATTTTCTAGTTAGAATTAAGTGTACCTACCTCAGTTTAAGAGTTTCATCGTTAACAGATGTTAGTCCTGCTTAATTTCTTCTACCCATGACCAATTAACGATGGCTCTCATCGTCTACACTCCCACAAAATTGTATACACAGTATTTGCTATGTTGCACAGATCCAAATTCGGACTATTTATACTCTTTACTGCATATCGTCCTATATACGACCTCAAGGATAACACCCTGTATATGTAGCCAGGATATGCCCGACTGCATTTATACCGGGAGTTCACGCCCAGGCTCCAAGACTGGGTGGAGCTTAATTCAAATGTGGCGCATACGCGGACCAATAGCGGCCCTACCGTCATTACGGCCATCTATTGATCGGTAACTGAACTGCATAGATCTCGAGACGCCGAAATTATCAACGTCTAATCGAGCACTGCAACCTATCAATAAAACGTCAACATAAACAAAAATCATAACCTGTACCTGTACAGTGACTCAGTGATTATTTGTGTTCTCCATATACGTATCTGTTGCGAAGTTAATGAGTGACTTCAGAAGGGAAGACAAATTAATTGCGGATACTCCTAAAGGTAAGAATACCCATTTCCACGTTACCCTGGAGGTACGCGCTCGCAATACTTTATCTTCTGCATAACATGGAAATTAGTATTTTTACCTTTAGGTTAGGAGTATTCAAAATAATTTCGTCTTCATCACTCTTAAAGTCATTCGTTAACTTCGTGGCACACACAGGTGCCTATTTGGGGAACACAAACAACCACTGAGTCACTGAGCAGGTACATATTATGATTTTTGGTTATGCTGACATTTTATTAATAGGTTGCAATACTCGATTAGACGTCGATAATTTCGGCGCTTCGAGATCTATGCAGTTCGGTTACCGATCAATAAATAGCCGTACTCTGACGGCAGGGCCGCTATTAGTCCGCGCATTCGGCACATTTGAATTAAGCTCCACCCAGTCTCGGAGCCTGGGCGTGAACACCCAGTATACCTGTACACCCGGGAACTCGGATTCTCGGTGTAGGGAATTTTCAAAATGGAATTTTTAAACGTACCAGCCAGTTAACAATTAAATCTCATACTTTCATTAGCTACTGCGGCGTTTGCTCTGGCTAATGGAAGCATGATAATTAATTATTCATTGGTCGGTATGTTGAAGTATGACATTTTGAAAATTCCCTAGGCCGAGAATCCGAGGCCTCGGGTATACAGTCGAGATACCAGGTGGAACGTTTGACTCTCTACGTACATTTTGCCTCGACCTTTCGCGCTAATGACGCGCTCACCGCCGAAGAAGAGCTAATTGCGAAAGGGATGCGCGGAGGTCGGTCGACGAAGAACTTTGTTGGTAGGGATCGCGACGCACCGCACGTTTGCCACTTTCCGAATCGCCTTTTCTTCGTCGCGTCGAAAGGATCCCGCGCGCGGCGCTGTACGCCCGGGTCGCGCGTAACTTTTTACACGGTAGGACGCGGAGCAACAGCCAGACGGCTGGCTATCTAGCTCTCTACCCCCGCCCCCTCTACAAGCTTTCCCTGTTTCTCCCGCTTTCTCCAACCCCTCCCTATAGGCACGTGAATTATTATACAAGAACCCCGAAGAGGGTTAATTCCGTCTCCGAGTAAAAGGGAAGTTCCGTCAGCTGACCCCGAAAGTTTGATCCGGCGTTGGGTGTACGACGTATACATACCTATACGTACAGGGTGTATTTTTCACCACCGCATATCCCGTTTATTTTTGTTATCAGTCGTTCTGTGAAAGAATTTGGCGGATAAAAATTATTTAATGTCGAGGGGGAAGCGTAATACACGGGACACATTTTTGATAACATGCCTTATTTGCGTGATATGAAGATCGCCTTTATTTATTTTAAAGGAATTATAGTTTCCTCTTTACAAAAGTTCTAGAGCTTGTAGAGACAAATAAGAAGGATGTATAGTAAAGTATCCATGCGATTAAACGTGTCCCTCGAAATCTAAAAAACTTTTGTCCGAGAGATTTTTTTGCAATGACATAACGAAAATAAACAACGAGGTATACGGTTGTAGAAAATGAACCATGTATATGCGGAACAGTGAAAAGGTGTCGCTTCCGTGGCCCCGGAAATCCGATCCCTCTCTTACGTGCTCGGTTGTCGCGGAACGTCACGAATTGTGCACACCCAGCTGTGCATGGAAACGCACTAAAGCTCCGGGGGACAGCGACGACATGTGGTGGGTAGAGAAGTAGTTGCGGTTATGTCAGCGGATCTAGTAGTCGGACAAAACATTGCATGCGACTGACGTTTTACACTTCGCACCAGTGAAAGAGATAACTTTTCTCTCTCTCTCTCTCTCTCTCTCTCTCTCTCTCTCTCTCTCTCTCTCTCTCTCTCTCTCTCTCTCTCTCTCTCTCTCTCTCTCTCTCTCTCTCTCTCCTTTACCCTCCCCCCTCTCACTGACTCAAATGTGACTCTCGTTCTTTCTTGGTTTTTTCTCCCGCTCTTTCATTACTCGATATTCCGGAAAATTGTACGGCTGCATTCCAAAAATTATTGGTCATTACGATATATTCGTTATAGGTCACGATATCCGAGGAAATGAGATGTCAATCCTCATGTGTCAATGATCAGATAGATATCCAAATATTCTTCAGCTGAAATATTTGTAAATTTACCCACCGGATCCGAGTTATCTTTCACCATCTAATTACAGTTAAATAAGAAAACATACACTGTTCAAACTTTTTGTAGGTAGGTGGTGAGAGAGGTCTGTGACGGCGAGCTAAATGATGTGTGCGTCGCCGATGCCACTCGCCTACCCGCCACTGGTGTCGGTGAGCCTCGGTGATATATCGATACCTGAAAGCAACAGTGAGATAACACAGATTTCGAGCTGTGTCAAACATAAGCTAAAACCGGCCTTTATATAATGCAATACTGAGATATCATGCCAAAAATATTTAAATAAATATTTAATTTAAATATTTTTGCCGAGATATCTCAGTATTGCATTGTATAAAGGCCGGTTTTAGCTTATGTTTGACACAGCTCGAAATCTGTGTTGTCTCACTGTTGCTTTCAGGTATCGATATAGAAATCTAGTCGTGTCCGAGTACTAGCGAGAAGTCGAAGAGATAGGGCGTGAGATGCGCGGGAGCCATGGTAGCCGGCGGATCGGTGTAGTAGCCGCCTGGCGGTCGGTCGAGGTAGTAGATCGCCACAGCCCTACCTACGCGTAGGTACATATCGAGTTGGAAATGTGTTGGAATCGATTCCCCTCATTTTTGCGTATTAAAATCAGCTTATTCATTGCGTTAATTTAACACTTCTTCTTTTTTAAGTTTAACGCAAAGACGTTGGATCAATACGAAGAATAGGTTGATTTTAACATTAACAAATGGGTGGACCGATTCTAATACTAAATTTCCAATTCGATTTTCTCACAAATTTGTGTTATTGCAGATTTTAAAAATGTTTACAAAGTTATTTACCCCGTATTTTTTCGTTTTTCATTTTCGCTCTTATTTTAGTTGGAAAGTGGTATTTAATTAAAAATGCAGCTATGTCATCGTGTTGTTTGTCTCTCTTGAACGCATTGCTTGGCATAAGTGAGTCTCTCTTGCGTTTCGATGATGTTACAACGTTGTAAAAAGAAATGCGCTAATAACTCAACGAATAATTATTTTTTCGAACATTTTGTTTTTCGTATGATATTAAATGTGTATACGGATTACAAATTAAATTTAAAAATATGAATATTTTTTTCATGAATAGACCGAATTCCATAAGATTTTTTCCGGGGAAAATTGAACCGTAAAAAGGCGTCAATTCTCCACATGAATCTATGTATCATACGTATAGTTCTTCAATCTGAAACACAATATTATATTCTGCCGGGTGAACTACGAAGGAATTGAGAATAAACTAATAATAAAATCTAGGGAAAAAGTAATAATATAAAGGGAGATAAATATTATGAAGGAAGGGGAGAAGGGAGCGTCGCCTGGAAACGAGAGGTCAGCTGGAAGTTCCTTTGAAGCGCTTCGCAGGGGGTTAGGTAGACTAGGACAGCGTGTCGAGGAACTTTCTCGCGTCGCTCCCTTCGCGTCGCCCGCGCACGTCATTAGCGCGCGTTTATTTCCTCGGGAGAGCAAGCGGGCAATTGCGGCACGGCTCGTTCGCGAGTCGTATAAAAGGGCACGCGGTACATCGATATCCAATTCCGATCGGTGACGGGCGAAGGGGCGGCGCAGTCACGCGGAAATTAATTACCGAGCGAATCTAACTTTGGCGATAGTTCGTTCAGCTCTCGCTGGAATTTCGCCGTTTGTCGGCGGAGGTCGCATGGTGGCTTCGCCGAATGCATCGTCGCGCGAGTCCTCGCTGGAAGTGACGTCGATCAAAAGGGATATGATTTTCGAAGGTTTGTTGATTCTTTTTGCGCGATCGACTTTATCAATTTTGCTCGTTTTAAAAACTTCTCACAAGACAGACCTTTGGAGAATTATATTGAAAACATAATTTTTATTAAATTTAATACAATTGTGTCTAAAGCTTTTATCCAATAAGTGATTATGAAAATTGATACACTCCGTTAAGAAATTTATAGGGCAATTTTATAAGGAAATATATTCATTTTCATGATTACCGGGTATATTAATTTGCATAATTGCATATGGGGAAAAAGCTTTATGTAAAAGTATATTAAACAATTTATTTTGCAATGTATATTTTCATGAAATACACACTCCTGTGTAGAAATTATTTAAAGGCTGTAATCGGACCTCTATTAGGTTCCCTGATATTGACGAGGCTCTGATCGCGAACCTTATAGTAGGTACCCGATAGTTCTTCAACCTTAACCACAATTAAATTCTGCCGGGTGAGCTACGAATGAACTGAGAATAAACTAATAAAATCTAGGGAAAAGGTTATGTCCCACTTTGTTTGTCGAGGCCTTTAAAGGCTACGCTTTATGGATGATGCATTACTTGGATGCCCGACTAGGCCCTGGTTATGCCCTTGTCAAACTACCGACATAATAATTTTGACGTCGAAGCCCTGGCAGTGCCTATACGGGATCAAATTAAAAATGTGTGACATGCCCTGTAGGAGCATGATCCAGCAATTTCTACACGGACTGAGAGAAAAAAGTGGGTAGTCAAATTAATCATAATCACGAGATTTAATTTTTCTGGTAGCTGGTACCGTATTTCTGATTGAATAGACCATGAATGCAGTCTTAATAACTTTTGTTGCATGGTTATAGTAATAACGAGGTTATGGTTTATATCTATGCTGCATGATTGAATTAACCACAAAGGTAGATCAATAATGTTACTGTATGGTAGTGTCAACTGTATAAAAAAAATTTCGGGACACTTATCGACCATGCTGCAGATTTACCTGGTTGCAGCAATTCTGATCTGACATTACTATAAATAGAATTTCACTGCTTCAAAAATAATGAAATCATGGCTGACGCCGAAATCAACCACAACTTAATAATTGTTTCAACCAGATTTTTCTCTGAATGTACTGAGAAAAATAACCTGGTCAATTTAACCAAATCCTGGAGGTCATAACCAAACCGTTTGATGAAACATGGATCTATCTGTTTGGTTACACTGACCATTTTTTGGTTAGAATGATTAGACATGTAGTTAAAATAACTAAACCTGTAGCCGGAATAACTAAATATTTGGTTCAACTTACTGGTATTTTGGTTAGAAACACAACTCATTTATCCAGATGCGTCTTGTAATTTTGACCAAGTTATTTTTCTCAAATAACCGTCGACGTGAATAGTGCCAAGAAAATATTTATTTGAAACGCGGGTGTAGGTATGTTCGTTGACAAAATGTTTGGTTTAAATGAATATATTCTTGACATTATTCATGTCAGCGGTTACTTGAATCGACAAATTATTTTTCTCAGTGTAGACAACATTGAGCGACCAGAGTAATAAATAATACCGCAGCACGTGTTAAAAGAATTGCACACAAAGCTTTTCGTCTAATTTTTCCTTCGAAGACTAATAAATCCTGACGATTTACGTTAAAATGCATTGCTTTCGAGGAGAAATTTTTCTACGGCAAGGTAAAAGAGCGACCGCGACAACCCTTACGCGTACCACTTTTACAGCATGACGCAGTAAAATTTACCCCTCCTGCAGTCTTTCCGCGTGCAAAGATTGCGCGCTCGCTGACGTACAGTAGAATTATACAGCCCAGGTGTATAACTGTGGAAGTTCCTTCGTATATATATACATAATGTTGTATCCGCACTGAAAAACAGCGGTAATAATATTCTTCCCCGACTTCTTGCTTGCCGCTTTAATAGCCCATCACGCACGCGCGTGCTAATAGTCGGAGAGCCAGAGCCAAAAAAGGTCTCTGAATTTAATAAGCCCAGTTTTTTTATAGTTTATTACAGTGGTTGTGTAGACAAACATACTGCGGTCAGTCAAGCGAAAGCTGGGGCATATGTCTCAGGGACGCTATCAAAGTTGTCGTTCCTGCCGGGGTAATAATTTGAATTTAATAAGGTTGAAAATCGGTATACAACTTGTATATTGCATATAAATAAAGGTTACGAAGTCAGTCAGCTGAATGTGGGGGCGGAGCTGGTCAGTCAGCAAAAAAAGAAATGTAAATTTCGCGCGCGCTCGGCGTTGCAGGCGATTTCAAATCAGAGTATAGGAAAGAGCGCAGGTATACTCGTAGGGGGGGTAAGAGACAATAGCTCGGGGTCTGTTCCGTCGCACCGAGCGTACATAGGTCGTAAATATCACGGACAATTCGTTAACAGCCATCTCCCGCAGTGCCCGCTTTGACCGGTACCGTCATAAAAGTGATCCGAGCCGGCTAAAGGAGAGGAGTGTCCGATGCCGCCGATGAACAATTGGGGAATTTTGATACTTAGTTTTTCCATTTCGCCAGCGTCATCGACATCCCCCCTCTGGCCGATCAGGGCGCGTCGCGTCACGTTAGCCCACGCTATCCCCTCCATTGGGCTACGATACGAATATATAAATTATTATTTAACGAACTAGATTCAATAGGCTATTAATTAATTATAATATAATAATATTGAAAATGTATTATATATGTACAGAATAGACATTACAAATAATATTTTAATAACTCATTCATTATCAAATTCTGCCTCCGAATCATCAAATTCGTTGATTTCGCTTAAACGTCAACAACGCAACTTCTTACTTCAATAGGTGTTCAAGTCATATCGATAATAAGTACGAAATAAACTATTTTGAGCATGCACAAAATGTTTATATTGAATTGTATCTTACCTTAACTCTTGTCTATACTTTTTACTTAAAGCCGTAAACTTTCTGTAGCAAACTACATGGTAGCACTCAATTTGTCCTGGATTCGACGGCAAAGATATATTGTCATACGTTAAATTATATTTTGCACGAATTCGTAAAATTGCTTTACAATTTGTTAAAGTCTTCTCTGTAAATTATATTAATAGCTGATGCTTCTTGAGGCACAATACACAAATTTTGTTCATTTTGAAACGAAACACATGCGTCACTCACTATGGTTTAACCATTGTTCAATACAACACGAATTGAGTGACACTTGATGGTTGATAGTACATTGAAGGACACGCTTTTAGCCCCGATTTATATATTCGCATCGTAGCCCAATGGAAGGGATAGCGTGGGCTAACGTGACGCGACGCGACGCACCCTGATCGGCCAGGGGAAGGATGTCGATGACGCTGGCGAAATGGAAAAACTAAGTATCAAAATTCCCCAATTGTTCATCGGCGGCATCGGACACTCCTCTCCTTTAGCCGGCTCGGATCACTTTTATGACGGTACCGATCAAAGCGGGTACTGCGGGAGATGGCTGTTAACGAATTGTCCATGATATTTACGACCTATGTACGCTCGGTGCGACGGAACAGACCCCGAGCTATTGTCTCTTACCCTACTCTACGAGTATACCTGCGTTCTTTTCTATACTCTGATTTGAAATCGCCTGCAACGCCGAGCGCGCGCGAAACTAACATTTCTTTTTTTGCTGACTGACCAGCTCCGCCCCCACATTCAGCTGACTGACTTCGTAACCTTTATTTATATGCAATATACAAGTTGTATATCGATTTTCAACCTTATTAAATTCAAATTATTACCCCGGCAGGAACGACAACTTTGATAGCGTCCCTGAGACATATGCCCCAGCTTTCGCTTGACTGACCGCAGTATGTTTGTCTACACAACCACTGTAATAAACTATAAAAAAACTGGGCTTATTAAATTCAGAGACCTTTTTTGGCTCTGGCTCTTGGACTATAAAGGCGAAACACGTATAGCGCGCGTGGCGCCATAAAAAGGGGCCCCTTCACACTCGGCGAATCCGTTTCACGCCTGCGGGTCGAAACGCGCCTATGCGAAACAAACTCAGTGGAAACGTTCTTTGCGTAACGCGAGAGAACACACGTGAGATGGTACACGCAGCATCGCGGGGAAGAATGAAGAGGCATTCGCCCAAAGTCCAGTCCGGAACGACGCAGAACCGTCACGCGTTCGCACGTGTGTCTCATCCAAAGATAATGCCGTTCCGGCACCGAGAAAAAAAGTAGTTACAACAACTATTTTGGACTCAACTGCTCCAATTTTGTAATCAGCACCAGTTTTATATAGTTATCGCAACAATTCTTTTGTTCCGGTAACTAAAAATAGTTACGAAAACTATAAAAACTGGAGCTAATTAACTTCAGCAATTAAGTCCAAAATAGTTTCGACAACCATATTTATTTATTTCAATGGGAGTGGCGTTTACATCGGAGTCAAAAAATGTAGTCCCACTTTGATACTTCTAATGCTTCATTCGGCTAATAGCGCTGAGACTCGAGCTCATTTTCAAGATTCGTATATAGAGGAGATTCTATGTACTATAATATTTACGTGTACAACAGTAAATAGAAATGTCTCCTCTGTACAAATTCTTGAAAATGAGCTCGAGTCTCAGTGCTACGGGATGAAGCAGTAAAAATTGCTGATTTTTTTCCGCATACTCAACTTATAAGTTCCTCTTTTGAACCTAAAATTAGGTGAAATAGCTAATAACGAACCACTTTTAGGCTCAGCGTGGAGTTCCAATAAATAGAAAATCGATCTGTTATGAATCTAAAATACTATACCGAGAAGAATAACTTGGTCAATTGAACTAAAATCCTAAAGATGGTAACTGAACCATTTGGTGAAATATGGATTCTCCATTTGTTTGATTAAACTGACCAATTTTTGGTTAAAATAACTAAACGTTTGATTGGAATAATTAAACATTTGGTTAGAATAACTAGATATTTGACTCGACTGACCAGCTTTTTGGTTAGAATAACTATAAAAATATTTAACCAGATGGCGTGTTGTCATTTTAACCCAATTATTGTCCTCAGTGTAGTTTTAAAATTTCGAGGAGGAAGGAAAAGAGAGATGCTCGCGAAGTAAACACAGTAGAAGTGTTCCTCTCCACGCCAAAGTCCGCGATAAAACGATACACGACGTATTACACGAGAAACGAGAGGAAGCACTCGCCTAAAGTCCAGTTCAGAGCGACGCACGCACAGGTGTTACGCGTACACACGTGTCACCCGCGAGAATAACGCCTATTCGAACGGCACGCGTCATAAAATACCCACAATTTCCTCCCAAGTGGCTACTTTCGCGTCGAGAAACGACCATTCGCCGAGCGAAAACTCGCCGTCACACATCCCCATTCAAGATTCGTCACACAGTTCGGTTATACGTTCGTCGCCCATGTGTTTTCTTTCATCTCGTTTCGATCCTTGCGCTGCGCTCTCGTGCGCATGGATTTTCACGCGAGTCTCGTCGATTTATCCGAATTGTTCTCGATATACGTTCGAATCATCCGTCACTGAAGGGACGGAATAGAAGGGAGGGGAAGGAGAACCGAATTCGAAATTGGACGCAAAATAACCTCCGCTACCCGCTTTGCTATTCGAAGGGGAAGCTGGTTTCCTCGCTTTTTCTCACAGCGTGAGGAAAATCGGAAGCGGTGCGTCGCTAAAAACAGAAGGAATTCGGGGAAGCACTTTTTCGTTTTTCTTTTTTTTTTCCTCTCCGGAAAATCGAGAGACGAGGGAAGCGCGTTCCGCGCGGTTTCGGCGCCTTCAAAGGGAAATCTCGGAACCGCGCGACACGCGCGACTTGCGAAAGCGTCGGTACATCGCGTCGGGAACGCGCTGCGGGGGAGGGCGAGCAGCCGCGTCGCTGCACTCGTGCAACATCGCCCCTTTAAAGCGGGCGACACTCGGACACGTCTCGCGATCGGCTCGCCGTTAAAATCGTCGGGCAGAGATGCGGTGCAGTTGCGAGTACGTACCCTCTGCAGACGATGCAACGGCGACGAACACGACGGCGCACGCAGCGAGCAAAGTTATCACCGTCATCCCCGCTCCCTTATTTCGCCTCGTTTTATCGCACAGACACACGGAGCCACAAAATCTACGCGAGCCGGAGTCCAGATACTGACTGACTTCGGCCACGGAATCCCGCAGGAGCAACGTCGCACGCATGCGTCCTAGCGCTACCACGTGTCTATCCTTTCTACACCCCGCCGGCTATGCACTCTCGCCCCTTTAATGTAGCGCAACCTATCCCACCTCGATCCGCGGGAAATCGAGGCGTTAGCCTACGAGATTAATCAAAAAGTTTCGCCCCGACCGCATTCGCGACATTAACTGATTTAAATTTGATTTTAATTTCGTCCTCCGGCACTCGGGTTTCAAAGGACGCGAGCACGTCCGCCTGGGACAGGAGGATAATCCCCGTGGCGATTAGTATTTCCAGCCCTCGAGGTGACTATGTAAGCGATTATACAGGTCCGGGGCAGCTTGTTTCGGCCAAAGAGAAACGCGCGCGCCAAATGCGAGTTGGATGGAGTAACGGGTGCTGCTCTTTGAAATTGATTCGCTCGAGTAGGCATTCGAGATCGCGTAGGGGGAAACGAGTACAGCCTATGGGTGATTAGTAACGCCAAGAATTTCAGTGCACTGCACTAGGGTAGGATAAAAATACGGATGGAGTCACATTATCGTCTAAATCATTCGTCTCAACGCTAACTACATTTCGCAAACTTTAAACGTCACTGATCATTCCGACGTGCTAAATGTTCCACGTCAACCTGCCTAGCGTTTCACAAGTTCGAAAATATACGAAGTAAAGGATTAGTAAAAAATCATGGGAAGACCTATGAATTGTTACAGTTATCCTAGTAACAGGACTCCTCGAAGTGAAGCACTGAAGGTTTTAACAGACGACAGTATACTTTTTACAGTGCGTAATAGTATAAATGTCAGTTTATACGGTAAAACTTATTAATCTCATGTTGATGTGTCGGATGCTTACGGGTTCATATTATTACGAATTGTAAAAAGTACACCGGGTATATTAAAAAATTCAACATTTCACTTCGAGAACCCCTGTTACTGGGATTCATTGTAAAAATTGCTAATCCGTTTTCTCCCTGTAAGATTAATAATAAAACATGCAAGTGGTTCTGAATTTAGTTGACATTGCAGGAAATCTTCTCAAAACTAATATCGACGAAATATTAAAAGAAACCCAAAGAATAAAATGATATACGATTGACGAGATAATTTGTACGAGTAAATTCTAAATACTGTGAAATCTTTATTAGAACTTTGTAAATTTAAATATTTATTTCTCGTAAATTTACGTAGAAGTTATAACTTTTCATAAAAGATAATAAATACAAGATAAAAAATATTTGTTGGATTATCCAAATGTTTAGCTCTGCCGTTAAAGTTTTCGTGAAATCAACCAAAGAATTTTGCGATTCTAAAAAAAAAACGTTTTATTGGCTCGTATTCATTTAAAATATTTGGTTAGCCTAACCAGGAGTTCTTTCAGTGTAGAGAGAAATAGAGATATGTGTGCCAATGTCTATATAAATTTGTATTATTGTGCGTATGAAAGCATGTAAAAACTCTATCTTAATTCTTGTGCCACACAATATCCGTGTATCCTCTTTTTGCTTAAATATTTATCCTTCAAAATAATAAGGTTCTCATCGCACCGGATCTCTATAATTGTGTTTACAATTGCATTCAGATGATGAAAGATAACAGGAATTCGACATGAAAATCTTATTACTTTCAAAAATCACAGATACCTGGTCATCGAGGTAATCATATTTCAAGACTCGAGATGCGAAGAAAGCGAGACATATAGAAACGAAACAACAACCTCGAGGTAGACGAGACGATGTTTATCGTTAACAAACATCAGTTTATGGAGCATAGATAACGTTCCTTTTTATGCCAGGAGAAACTCCATTAAACGTGAAAAAATACGAGTCACTGAGTCGCATTAAATCGACGTGGGCTTCGAACGTTATTGTACACAAGCATCTCGTGGCAGAATTTATTTTCGAAACCCCATAGTGGTTGTTCCGACGAGCATTTCTTAATTAAAAGCGTAGGCGAGAGGCGAACGTTACAAAACCATAGAAACCGGCGTGGGTAACGGTTCCCTTTAGAAAACTTCGTCAAGCGCACGAAGTTCAAAGCAGTCTCTCTCTTTCACCGTCCAAAGTCCGGTTGCACGGGCGAACTAAAAGTAACGACACTAATAACTCCAAATGGAAGCCTCTCACGTTCTTCGAAATCTCAAGCGGAATACAAATGGTACGATGTGCCGCACCACAACCGGCAGTATACCACCCCGGATACTTAAAACATCAGATTTCTAATTCTAATAAATTCCGTGGAAACGTGCCCGCTTAGCTCTGTACTCGCGAAATGCTCCGTTGAATTGCCGCATTTCTTTAAATTATCGCGGTATTCTTCCCCGCGAACAGGTTAAACGCGCTTGAGTAGTATACGTATTCGCTCCGTGCGTACAAACACTGTTATACTTCCGTGATCATGTATGGCATTATATGTGCAAAGCAAATCTATACAGGGTGTTCGGAAAAAACACCGACACAGAAATAGGGGTGATAGGTTACGTCATTACAAGTATTTTGATATAAGGGACCTATACCCGCAAGCGCCCCCTTCTGGAGATATCAATTTTTCAAATTTATAACGACCGAGGTTGATCAAAGTAGAATAATATTGAGTTTTTTGTCTACCTGTACAATTGAAAAACAAATGAAAACTCCTTGTATCCGCATCATCTTCGAAAAGTACAAGGACTTGAGCCAAGCGGTTATCCTTTCCGCAAGCAGTTTGCGCAGTGGCACATCTATCCAGAATCGTTTCCGATGTTGCATGGACATGGGTGGCCGTCATTTTGAGCATTTGCTGCAGTACATTGTTTTTGTATCTCGTAAAATTAAATATTCGTTACCATCTTGATACGTTTCTTATTATTCTACTTTGATCAACCTCGGTCGTTATAAACTTGAAAAGTTGATATCTCCAGAAGGGGGCGCTTGCGGGTATAGGTCCCTTATATCAAAATACTTGTAATGACGTAACCTATCACCCCTATTTCTGTGTCGGTGTTTTTTCCGAACACCCTGTAGAAAGTTCCGATCCACAAAACTGATGGCGTTGCGGATATGCATATGTAAAATCACACACGCTCACTAAAGTATAACAATGTTCGTACACACAGAACGGATATGTATCGCGTAGAATCGCGGGTAAGATTAACCGGTGAATGGCCGTGAGGTAGTCTGACATACGCATTGATGAAGTCCTTCAGATTTCAGGTACTTATTAACATATTGGCGGCCGCTGTCGCTTATAAGCGCCAACGGATGAGTTACGCGGGTGCCACCGTCGCTTATGTATTCAATTCAGGCTTTTTTATCTACTAGTTTACTAGGCACTGTAGTTATATGTGTATGTGTAGGCAGGCACTTGAGTAAAGGTACTTACGAGATAAACGTGCACGTGGTTTGGAATTTTGACGATTTTTATATAGTTTGTTATTATTAGAATTATTAACTTGTAGTTGGAAAATAAATGAAGAATTGGGATGGAGCAAAATGTATCTAAATTAGAGCGGTATCTAACGTATTAAAAAATTTATGATGGATTCGGTTTCCTACAAAATAAAAGATCTTCAATTTTCGAAATTAAGGGAGATTTACATTCGACATCTTTATATTATCGCATTTTTTAAAATTCCCGCAGTATATTCCTCTTGAGAAGAAGATGAATATATTCATGACAATAGTAATTAATAATTAATTAATAATTAACTAATACTTCAGAACATGTGTTCATTCATTCCCGAGTAGCTCTGCATGCATATGCAGTGTCCGAAAGCAAAATATACATAGGGACCCAAATTTTTGTGTTGATTACCGCATTGAAAAAGAAAAATTAACTTGATCGAGATAAACATATTTTTGAATAGTCCTAAAAGCACGTTTATTCGATTCGAATGAATAATGATTAGACGAATATAAATATTATTGATTTAATTGAATTTTATTTGTATCAAATCGATATTCATTTGAATCGAATAAATGTGCTTAGGATCTTATCCAAAAGCACATTTATTTCGATCGAGCAAATTTTTTTCTCGATGCTCGAAACTATACTATTGGAATATATGCAACCAATAAAACTCTCCACATTCTGTTTGGTGCTGATAGATAGCAATAAAATGTGGGATCTCCCCAAATAAGGATACCTCTCCATATTAGGCGACTTTCCTCTACGATACATAGCCATACTTTTTTGGTTCAACTTCTCCCAGATTTCTGCCATACTTTAGCCATACGTTTTTTCTACGTGGGCTGATATATTGCCTAAAACAAATGTAATATAGTTATACAGAAGTTAATACTTTACGCTGGATTATATGATTTCAAATACGCAGCATTAACGCGGTCTTACTTGGAAGGGGAGTAAAACCCAGCAATTTTTTCCGGAATTTGCGGGGGATTGGTTCACCTTCATAAACTGAAATAAACCCCACGATAAAAGAGATTGGTTTCTCATTTTTCGATTAACTCTAAACCTGCCCATTTTCATTAAGGGCGATTGCCTTGCCGAAGCGAAATTTTAGTCCTACGTTGGTCCTGCGCGATTATAAATAAAACTTTGTCGATCCGCGAAAATCCCGAGGATCATCGTCTTCTGGAACCGAATTACGTTCTGTCATACTTTTTACGAACCTTCAAACTCCTATACGTCATCTTGTTGCATCATTGCTTCGACCTCTCGATAACTTTCAAGCCCTAGATATGTATGTACCGGACGGGGGTGTATTTCAACATAATAATAACCACCTCATAATGTTGGAAGATTACGAATGAAATATTTATCTTAATATAATATTCTTAGTGTCCTTTATCTTTTTCCTAGAGCATATTTCATATATAATAATAATAATAATAATAATAATAATAATAAAGTACACAGTATGTGTATATAATATAGATAATATACAAAACATGATCATTGGTTTTATTTTATTGGGTTTAAAAAAAAATATATATTATATGTATAATTTTTTCCCATAATATATGGATTTAAAGTCAATTAGAAACTGTTATAGAGAACGTGAAGGATCCTACAGTCACATCCAATTTTACTCCTCTACTCTCTATACCAGAAGTAAAAATATTTGTAAATTTTCTCAAGCACAAAAGAGGACCTCAATTAAATAGAGATATTCTCTGTACATCACATTTTACGTTCTTCCAAAAGAGGACTTCGGAGTCAGAGTAAAGTCAAAATTTCGACTATGATAGTAAGCGACTCAATGCGATAACGTAAACCAATTGCATAATGCACATCTCGTTTCATCTCACCTCCACACTCGTCAAACAGCATCCAATAGAAATCTAACGCGAATCTAACGCGCATTTAAATGGAGTCGCAAAACGTACTTCACATAATGTGCTCAAAGGAGTCCACGAGTATCCAAGGAACAGAAATAAGTCTATCCCCGTCCTCTTACACTTGTCGCCGAGGGGGTGAAATTATCTCCCCTCTACCAGCTTTGCAATCTCTCCTTGCATACAATCCGCCACGTTTCTGTCTCTATAAGCGTTGTACATAGAAGCTCGAGGTCTTCTTGATTACATACACAGCGCGAAACGTCTCAGCCAATCTTGGCTTTCCTGTGCAATCCATTTTCCATCCTTCCTCCGTTGCACAGATAACACGTAGCTATTTGCAACGAGCAAGCAAGCAAACGACAAGAGTGGTGAGCGAAGGAAGGAAGGAAGGCGAGGGGTCGTGTGTGCAGTAGCAGTGACATCGCATCCTATAACGATACGGCAACTGCAGGAAATTATCGATGGTACAGCCTATAAAACATGTAGCCGCGTATAAGTGGACAATAACTGACATATGAAACGCGGTAACGAGAGCAATAACCATGATTTAACATATATCGCGCAACCCTTGATATGCGTCCAAAATTGTGCGACTCGTAGTCATTATGATCGGCTCTTTTTACTTGCAATACAGACACGCACTGCGATATCACGGTTATATACCGATCGTTGGATTAATGATGACTAATTATCGAATAATTAATCATGATAACGCATGCAGTGCCGAACGAGTAAGACGAGTAGATTTGATACACCAAATTCATGTACCGACTCGCTATGTGTCATTGGATGTGGTTCAATATGTAATTTTGATATTGAGTCACTCTCGCGCATTTCTAAACCTCCCTCGGTATTCGGATACAATATACACGCGGCAGCGTCCCATTGCGTCCGTGGCTATTAATCTGAATCGAATCGCTGTTAAATTTAGGAAATGTATTGCAAGATGACGAATGATTGCCTATATTTATTGATATAATTTGGAATTATAGGTAATTAACGAATTACTTTCGAAGTTTTATTTGACAAGATAAACTTTGCTCGATCGTGGACAAAACGCGAAGCAATAACAAAATGTCATTAAGCGGAAATCCGAGGTTTTTTCAGACTCTCTTAAAAATCCGAGGATTTCAGCCGAATGACATACAGTATTTTCATGTCAAACATCTTATACCGTGCTTCGGCGGTGAGAACAGCTGTTAGCATAGCCTCGTGAAACGTCACTGGAATGGCTATACGCTTACTCGGGACGCATCGGCTCTCTCCGTCACGACTCGGTGGTCCCCTTTCACTGACTGCTAGCTTCCCCACTTACTACTCCACGCTCACTGTATCGGTGTACGAAGCAGTATTTACCCTCATTAATGAAAGCATGAGGATTGATTAATCATTGGTTAGCACGTTTAAAAATAACATTACAAAAATATAAAATAGTTTTTATAGAAAAATTGTTAGATATGAAACATCGAAATTCTTCTTTGTAGAAAGTATGCGATAGGAAGGGTGGACCACGCGTCCGTCGAAAGAGTACGTGCACCAGTGCGCATTTGTATTTATGACTGCGATACTATTAAACGGTACGAACCGTTGTGTCTAATTCAAAAAGCGCATTTAGTTTACTCTCTCTTAACTCTGCCATCGATACTGTTTAATAGTATCACAGTCATAAATACAAATGCGCACTGGCGCACGTGTTCTTTCGACGGATGCGTGGTCGATCCTTCCTATCGCATACTTTCTACAAAGAAGAATTTCGATGTTTCACATCTAACAATTTTTCTATAAAAACTGTTTTATATTATATGTTATTATACACACACGTATTTTTATCTACAACAAAGTATCTTACATCGATGTGGGCCTAAATTTCATAGATAATAAGATAATGGCGATTAAAGTTCCTTTCCTGGTGAATAAGCTTAGCCTCATATATTTCTTTGACTTATCAAATATCTATTTACAATGAGATTTTCAGGCTGAAATTAGCGTTAGAAAGTGAGAAAATTCGCAAGACGGCGAAGAATTCACAATTTTCAATTTTACATCACGTGACGCTTTTAAATAATGAACTGTTTTGTGGCGACCCGTAACGCTGTGGCGGCCCGACACCAGGTGGCGCCGACCCCTCTCGGTTCTCGGTAGTATCCGACAACGGTACAAGTACATATACAAGAGCGCAACAGCCCGTTCCTCACGGAGCGTCTAAAGCAGGAGTCGGCCTAGCCTTACTGACGAGTCCACAGGCCGACTCCGGGATGAAACGCTCCGCCGATGTTTCAGATAAAATTCCCGTCAATTCTGGTAGGTTAATATAATCGAAGAATTCAATGGCGAACCTTATGTTGTCCTGACCCGGGTCGAGTTTTTTGACCTGGGAAGTCCTGGCAAAACCTAAAGTAACCTAGTGAGATCTTCCGGGTCGAGTTTTTTGACCTGGGAAGTCATTGGAAGTCCTGGCAAAACCTAAAGTAGCCTACTAACAAGGGAAGTTAGGGAACCCGAAAATTCAGAAAATTCCGCCATTCCGTGTGCAAGTAGAGTAGTTCAAGCGTAATACAAAAATACATTTCATTGGTGCGGAATTCCAGTTTTAAGGGGTGAAATCATCCATTGAAAAAAGGCAGATTCTTCTTCTTCACGGAATAACTCCCGAACGGTGAACGATAAGGGAAAAAAGTTGAAATAAAAGTTTTATGGTTTTTTCCAATCTATAAAACTGGGGCAAAAAAATTCTGAAAACAATTTTTTTTAAGTTACCCCCACCACCGACCCATGAAATTGGATTTTTGGATTTCTTAAGTTTATGTAAAAATACCTCTTAATAACCTCTTTCCATACATCCGCAGTCTACTATGTATCCCTTTTTTTAAATTTAGAAAATCTCGAACTTTAAGGCCGTTTTGACTTAAACAGTGAAACGGTCTTATGAAACGGGGGATCTACATTTTTATTTACATACATTTCATACAGTTTTTAATTATTTTAGCAAAACACGTACTTACAATTACATGAAGAATGAAACTTATTGAAATGAATCAATGACATGTATTTTTCAAACTACACAAATAAGATATCGTATGAACCTCAATGATAACGTTTTGAATGACGCAGGATCTATGTTGACATTGACGCCGATAACGTTTTGCATATTAGGAATGTGTGACTCGTGACTATAAGGCCCGCTGTACACATCCGACTTTTAAACGCTGCGGCGCCGGAATTGCGGTCGGCGATACCATAGATAGAATGTGTGTGGCGCTGCACACATACCTTCGGTGACGTGCCACAATCTATCCATGGTATCGCCGCAGCAATTCCGGCGCTGCCGCGGCACCGCACGTTTAAAAATCGGATGTGTGCACCGGGCCTTATCACTGCATGCTGGTGAGATATCCCTTCATCATTCGTTAAAAATCTTATGTAAGTACGTTTAATGATTATTATATTTATAATATACATACATATAGCTTATCCGCAGTTACATTAATCACAAATTATAACATATAAATAAACGAATTCATTCATTCATTCATTCATTCATTCATTCATTCAATGAATCCTGATAAACGAAATATTTGTATCTATTGTCAATATTTTATTAATGGATTCTACATTAAAACAGTTGTAATGGTAGAAAACGGCAAATACACTAAAATTACGGATTATAACTTGTACAATAGTGATATTGTTCATAGAAATGTTCAAAACAGAAATACTCGGCACACCATGTGCACAGCGTATGAAATCAACTTCTCCACAAATACTACATCTGGGTATGTGCTTTACACTCCTAAAGTAACAAAAATCTACAGGGTTTTGAAATTCACCGGGATGCGTTTCTAGATATCCGCTTTTAAACCAAACATATCGGAAAAGATTTTTAAATCTAGGCGACGAAAGCTGGTTGTGTGTTAATGATTGCAATTTAATTATTTCATTGCGCGAGTGCAAACTAATATCTTTCTCTTGAAGAAGTACATTATCAGAAAATGTTCGAACGAAATTCTTCCAAATCCGGAATCCAAATACATCTAAAGGTTGAATAATGCCAGTCGTTTTTTTTCGGAATCATTGAAAACTGTACTTCTTTGTCTTGTGGGATCAACGTTTCTAGCTGACTCGAACAATGTTCCGTCCATGAGTCGAGTAGTAGCATGCTTTTATGACCAGTATTCGGTAAATACATCTGGATGAACCAAGTTTTAAAATGTTCAGACGTAAGTTTACCTGATTTTGAAGCTTGAATATAAATGTTAGCTGGACGAAATAGAGATTCTTCCACCCTTTAGCCAAATGTTCCTGTAGACTCCTTCAAAACTATGTACAGCGGTGAAACAAGACGTCCACTTGCCAAAATGATAGGCATTATAGTATAGCTGTGTGTCGTAGATAATACCGATTGGACCGTTGCTTCTACCGTTTTTACTCCTAATTTTGCCAATGTTCGCCCTGAATGTACTTCGAGGTTGAAGCCACTCTCGTCTGCGTTATATATTTCTTCAAATCCAATAGTTGGTATATTTAATTTAACGTTTGATAGAAACCTCTTCGCAATATTTTCCAGGTTGTCAATATCTTGGAACGTAGATTGCGTCCTGAATGTTGTTATTTTACGAGACACGATTCTATGCACTCTTTTAAATTTCCAAATCCACCATTTACTTGCTTTGAATTCGGAAAGGTCCACCAAGTCCTTCGCCCTCAGAGCCCATAATCTTAAATCTATATCGTGAATAATAGATCTTCTATCACAAGCTTCTTCAAATCTTTGCAGAACGTATTCCGTAATAAATGCAATTTTATCTGCATTCATTCCACCTTTTAGTACACTTTCTTCCCATCTATATAGCTGTGGCAAAGATTTAACTTTGCGAAATTTTGTCTGCACACTAGAGTGAGTGATCGTCGGGCTTTTTTCCCGCTTTTACAAAATTCAACAGCTTTTCTCTTATAACTTAAGTCGACTTTTCCACCTTCGTCATCTACAATGCATTCTGCAGGTTCAAAATTATCTTCCTGTTCTGCTGAAACTGTAGGGTACTCCACAACCTGTGCTCCATGGGGTTCAGATGGATTAGCAAAATCCAATACGTAATCGTATTCAATTAATGGTACGAGATCTACGTTTCTAAAAGTGTTTATAATGTCACGAATTTGATTATGAACTTCAATTTTATCTGATGTTATAGGGGTCTGTGCCAACTCCGTAATTTGAAACGTAGTCGTTAACATGTTTATTACGTTTGAAACGTTAATCGGCGCCATTTTATAATGAAAAGCCTTTGGAGCAATGATTAATAACTGTTTCGAATAGAATCGTAACTAATTGCAGTCGTAAATGTAACTGGAAATAAGCTACTTCTTTCAGCCATATTTATATTATACTAATAAGAAAACATGTTTACATAAGATTTTTTACGAACGGAAAAGGGATCTTATCAACATGTAACGATAATAGTCACGAGCCAAACATGTTTGCAATACGCAAACCGGGAGGTTTGCTAAAACGTTATCGGTGTCAGTGTCGACATAGATCCTGCGTCATTCAACGTTATCCTTGAGGTTCATACGATATCTTATTTGTGTAGTTTGAAAAATACATGTCATTGATTCATTTCAATAAGTTTCATTTTTCATGTAATTGTAAATACATGTTTTGCTAAAATAATTAAAAACTGTATGAAATGTATGTAAATAAAAATGTAGATATCGTTTCATAAAACCGTTTCACTGTTTAAGTCAAAACGGCCTTAAAGTTCGAGATTTTCTAAATTAAAAAAAAAGGGATACATAGTAGACTGCGGATGTATGGAAAGAGGTTATTAAGAGGTATTTTTACATAAACTTAAGAAATCCAAAAATCCAATTTCATGGGTCGGTGGTGGGGGTAACTTAAAAAAAATTTGTTTCCAGAATTTTTTTGCCCCAGTTTTATAGATTGGAAAAAACCATAAAACTTTTATTTCAACTTTTTTCCCTTATCTTCACCGTTCGGGAGTTATTCCGTGAAGAAGAAAAATCTGCATTTTCTTCAAGGGATGATTTCACACCTTAAAACTGGAATTCCGCACCAATGAAATGTATTTTTGTATTACGCTTAAACTACTCTACTTGCACACGGAATGGCGGAATTTTCTGAATTTTCGGGTTCCCTAACTTCCCGTGTAAGATCTGTTTGAAAACTGAGTAAACCTGGTGAAGTCTAAGAAGACCTGTAAAGTTCTAACACGTGCTATGTGTGTCTCCTCGCTCATCTATAGCTCTGTGGCTACCCGTCACGCTGTGGCGGCCTGACGCCAGATGGCGCCGACCCTCTCGGGCTTCGGCTCGCGGCTCCTGGCCCCCGACTCTCGGCTCTCGGTAGTAAAACGACGGTGCAGTACTATATAACTAAGAGGACCACAGAGTGTCTAAGGCAGGAGTCAGCCTAGCCTTACTGACGAGTCCACAGGCCGACTCCGGGTCGAAATGGTGAACTCACTTTTCGTTCGCCACACACAATTTTTGAACGCGATTTTGTCTATAAATAAAAATAAACAATCATCGCATGGAAAATGTAGACCAAGGGCAACAAAATTTGATCGTTACAAGGACTTCCCAGGTCAAAAAACTCGACCCGGGGCAGGTCAGACTAGGTCAGACTAGGTCTTCCTAGGTCTTACATTTGTCCGTTTTAAACCCACGAACCTCTGATTATAGGACCATAACTAGGATCTTAGAGGACAACTCAGGCTTTCAATATGAATGGGCGAATTTTATCGTTACAAGGACTTATCAGGACTTCCCAGGTCAAAAAACTTGACCCGGGGTGCTTTCCGGCTCCAGTCTCGCTGAAGAAGGTGTTGAAACTATCGTCGCCTCCACCCGAGTCGTCAAATTGAAACTGAGTTGACCCTAAACCTCTTACTTCATGTAGGAGGTAAAGGATGAAACTAGGGTTTAAATTACATTGAAAACTAGGCCCTGCTTAGCACCTACAACGTCGAGTTATTTCCCGAATCCGAGGTTTAAGGAGGAAATAAGGGGGTAAAATTTTCAGTGGAATACACCCTATTGTCTATCAATTTGTCTATCAACTTGCTTGCACAAACTTAAAATCGCGGTTAAGGCGCGGTCGTGGAGCACTACCTGTGGCCCTACACATAGCCCAGGCTCCACGACCGCGCCTTAACCGCAACTAAGTTTGCGCAAGCAAATTGATAGACAAGTTGGAGCGTCTGTGGCGGGCTTTACGTGGACCCAAAAAGGGAACGCACGCAGTGACTTTATACTGCTACCTGCCGACCCGCCCAGTACTGTCGCTTTTTTTTTTCATACATTACCGGGACCCGAACCTGCGGTCTTTAGGACGAGCTGCTTCGAAACTGGGAATGGTTTCGCACTCTACCAATAATTGAGCCACCGACTCTTGAATTGGTATCGGTCGACTCCAGTCAGATATTATAGAAACCGAACATGACAGTGACTGCTCTCGAAGGTTCTTCTCATTAAATTTTATAAAATAATTTGATATTTTCTTTTTCAAAACAGTAGCGATTATGATAATTAATTATTCATTATTTATGGAATAATTCGGTACAATTTGCATTGTTTGAAACATCATTATTATATAAATTTTGTTATTTTTTAATTTAAAAACGTTGTGAAGACACAGTGCATTCACAATATATTTACGAAGTGTTTGCACGTCGTTAAAGCTCCATGGCTGCACTGACAAGGGGAGCGCACGGTCTCGTAATTTCAGATCACGCTCCCCTTGTACGTGATATTAGTGCATGCTAGAGGGGTAGTATTAGGTATATTACAGCCTTAGCGCGCACTAACCACAAGGTAAAAAGTTATAGCGGTTCAAAGTTAGCCGCGTACCTTATAGGCAAATTTATTTTGTCTGTTGTCGAGCAGCCGAGTATGGCTATATTGGTAGCGTGCTGGACTCGCATGCTCGAGGACCTGGGTTCAATCCCCCCGTAGTCTTTTTTTTTTCTTACGAATGCCCATTTCTCAAAACAAAACAAACAGAAGTATACGTGGCTCATTTCACGTTGTGTTCATCAGTTTGGGAAAAGGACCCACTTCGGACTAAACAATCGCACCAGTCTGAGTAAAGTGCTTTTAACACGTTCGCGCTACTGAACACGCGGCTCCCGCGTGAGGGTGGCTGTGCCTCCCACGCGGGAGCCGCGGATACGCAGCGAACGAATAGGTTTTCTGCGTATCAAGATCACTGAGTTAACCCCCGTACTAAAATCTTGAAAATTGCGTAAAACTATGTTGGCGTGCCGCGGGAGCCGCGTGTTCCGCAGCGAACGTGTTAACAGCCTGCGGACTCCCGGTCGGTGTCACGTGGGAAAAACGCTATCTTACGGTCTAAAAATAGGCTGGAAAAGGCCTCGAAATGGGCATGAGTAAGGAAAAGTAGTAAAACTCATCGGCATAATAACGACTGCAGAGCATAACATTTATGAATATTATGGCTATTACGCAGATTAAAGAAAAAGAATGATGATCATTACGCCTGAGTGACATACATATGTATAGCAGTCACGCGCTGATAAATAACTCATTTCATCTTTTCATGTCTGTTATAACGAAATCTCATTCTCAATTTCAAATCTCATTAGCCATGACAGTTGTAAGTAAAAAACACCTACGATTTTAATAACTCGTTAATAAAATAAACAAATAAATAAATCAGTCGTAATACTTTATTAAAACCTATTTCCGGTATATAATCGATCATACTAATTGATTTACAATATATTTTACTGCGTAAAAGTCATCAAAAATTTAATGAGTATGATTCGCGAAATTTGTAAGATTTTACCAACAGCAACAATCTTGACAGACCCTCCTTACGTATGTTGGATCGGGTCAGACTAGTCAAAACATAGTTTGTCATACTAAAATATGTAGAAAACAACGCACACAAACGATATATATTTTCTTTCCATTACCTAATGGAACAGCAGTGTAGAAAATGCTAATGAATATGTATAATATATAGATTTTTATCCTAGTAATTGTTATATTTAGTTATCTCATTGATCAAGTCATATTATTTAGACTTCAAGCGATGCGGTAACATCCCATTTCTTTTATTGTTTTCATGTCTATCATTCATCGGTTTCATTCTCACTGTATGATCGTAAAGAAAAGAGATGTCAAGATTTTCAATAGCCAAAGTCGATAAATTATAGTACGTGAGACTGCGCAGCGTTGCCAATAATTCATGGCTACCGAAACTTCATTGCTTTTCGCGACATTTCGTCAGCTTCAACTGAATATTTCTCATCGAGATGGTCGTTATCCCCTCCGTTTTCGGAATTTTGAAAATCGTTGATCTTTGGTGCCACTTGTTTTTGTATCCTTTCCGCTTCATCTAATCAAATAGTATTTTAATTCTTGCATTTTGATATCTCCAAGTATGAATTCGGTCATAACGTCTGTGTTAAACCGTCATAGTTTACGATTAAATACTTTACTGAAAATGGCTGATAAGAGGTTTTGAAATTTGTGGTACATGAAATATAATACTAAATTAGAGTATATACGAAAGAGTTCAGGTTTTTATCTAGCTACGGTGATCCAATATACTTAAACGAATCGTTGTATATGAATGACGCTTCGGAGATTGTTTGGATGAACAAAATCGGCGAGTCCTCCGATATCACTGATAATTTCAATTATTTTCAAAAACGAAATAAATTTTGATGGAATTCAAAAGAAAGCAAACAAAAATAGATCGATGCGATAAAATTTTAATTTGTAAAGTGACCTTGGTGCTTCTTTCGCCTTTTTTTATTTCATTCTCACGCGCATCTATACCATTTGAAAAGGTTTAATTAAATTCTCCGAGTAAATAACAATCCAACCTCGTATAAAATATTGACACGCGATTTCAGATGTGCGTATGCAAAAAAATTATGATTGACGCGTGCACATCTGGCTATGACATATCGTGGCACGCTCGCACGCGGATCGTAGAAAACATACGGCGTGACGATTGGCAAATAAAAAATGAAATTTGATTTGTTCAACGCGGCAGGACAAATAAAAATATTAATTATTCTTTGCTTTCCGTGAATCCCTGTATCCGGAGGCTGTAAAACGTGTGTACGCTATTTCTATATACATATCACGTGCGTAAGAGAGGACTTGCATAAGTAGGTACTCATCAACAATTTTATCCCCTTCATATCGTTCTCTGCAAATACGTACATGTGTGCAGCTGCAGATTCAATTTGTAATTCCATCATCATTACTAATTCTCCAAACTAACGACTCATTGAAAGTTCGGAAATAACCGACTCACATGAATTAGGTATATACAACGTGGCATTATCCGCAAACAAACAAATAATAACGTTATCCTTTCCCCATCACAAATACGGGTACAGATCGAACAAAATGTGACACACACATGTCTGAAGTTATTTCCCAAACGTACGCCCAGGAACAGAATATCTGCCCGACTTAACATAGGTTTCCCATGATATCATATAATACATAAGAAGCCTATGTTCGAGTCGGGCAGATATCCAGTCCCTGGGTTTACAAATGAACTCGCTAAACAATCTTATCATTCCCTCGTAAACTCGTGGCTTATTCCTTTGGCTACGCATTATTCCCGCCAGAGTGCGACCAGATAAATATACTCGTCACGTAATACCCGGGCTAATTTTAGCCGGAAGGTAAGGTCGGTGGACGGGCGATTTTTTCATTATTTCCACTTGCCTCGGAATCAATCGCAGTAACCGCACGCCGTTACCGCGAGATAACGAGGGTGAATCGCTTCACGGTACGATGGGAATCATTTAGAGCGTCTGCATCGGCGGATAATCGATCGGTCGCGCGATTAAAACGAACGAGAGAGAGAGAGACTGTGCCTTTTCTCTCGTGCGGTGCAGTCTGGCAATGACGTAACAACCAGTCTTTTGTGCGGAAACCGACCCCTACGTATACACGCTCGCGCGCGTCGACACATATCGAGAGATACACCGATTCACACACGAACACGGAGCGCCACCGGTTCCTCTCGTTCTCTCCTTGACGTTTCGTTCCCCGCCCCTGCCACCGACCGAGCCGACTCGGAACCGGTGGATCCCGACAGTATTTCAGTAAAGTATCTACGAAGTGAAATGAAATGTAGAGGGCTAGAAGCGTGACTCGAACTCGTATGAGTTGCGCCAGATGTTACAATATTTACGGCAAGAAGTCTGGATAGCCCAAAGCCATCGACGCGATACCGCCTAATAATATTAATATCTCTCGCGAAATGCAATCAGTGCTGGATCGATCGATTCGATATCTCATGCGGTGTTAGCCACAGAGAATATCACGTCTATATCACTATATATCTATCTCGGAAGGAGGGTCAATATCGAGCAGCGATTGTCGATCAACGATGAGTTGCAGCAGCACTTTTTTTAAATAAAGGAATGCAGAAGTACACATCGAAAAAACAATTTGTCGCGTTCCATTTTTTCAGATTATAGACATAGACTTATATTAACCAAAAATGGCAGTTTAATGATTGAATCTTATTGAAAAATGTCCATAATTTAAAATGATACAACAAATTAGCCATCTCTACAGGAGAATAGTGGCTTTCGATGCAACCTCCTAATATAAGAGTGTCGAGTGGAGCACACAGTTCGCTGTTAATTTCAGGTGAAACTGCCTGCGCTAAAATAACGCCTGTAGGATATTCTATGAAGAAAAATTCAACATAAAAGTCATTTTTGCGGGTCATTGGTGTTAGCCGATGAAGAATGACAGCTACAATTAGATTTTAATCTTGCATGTCGAAATAATTATTGATGGGAGAACTATCCCACCGTTAGATTTTCGTTGGAGGATAGATGTGCTACTGGCGATGGAGGATAGATGCCCTACTGGCGAAGGGGGATAGAGAGATGCCTCTATTTTATTAATTGAAGCGCTCGGAGGAAAATAGTAATAAGCCAAATTCAGTTAATTGCATAATTTGACTGGCTAAGAAGGTAACAAGCCACAACATACATATTAGGGCCATTGATTAGTAGATGGTGCCACTGTCACTTAGTTTCCTTATTGAGTAATCTGATTTGAGAATTTAAAAGTAACTTTTAAGCCAGCTTTTCTCAAAATAATCGCAATATGGCATATTTATACTATATCCCCCGAGAGCTTCAATTCTTGCAGTCACGGAAGATGATACAATGTAAAATCTACCAATTATTATTAACTTTTCTATTATTATCAACATTATATGGAAAATAGAGGACGGTATTTTCACGCATTAGGTAATGATTGTTGAAAGAAGATGAAACAAATAGCGAAAGGAGCGAAGTCATCAGAGTCGACAGGACAGTAATAGTTCTGTAGTAAACTTTCCATTATTTCTGCTTATTTATTTATTAATAATTTCACTTTTTTATTGTTGTAATTTAGATTATACGAAGTGAACTTTAGCATTAGTCTATGTATTAATGGTTGTGTGAGAGAGATCAAAGGGACAATACCTTTACAGAAGCTCAGCAAAACAAAAATGAATAGAGGACCAAAAACATACATGGAGAAAAATATTCGTTAGAAATGTCCGCGAAAATCACGTAACCATGAAACATAATGTCAACTACCAAATTTTTACTGTAGACCACGGTAAAATTCATTTATCCCTATTTTTCAGTCATTTGTTTTCTGGAAGAAACAGTCAATTTTACCCTGAAGCATAATATGTAAAAATTTGGTCGTTGACATCATGTCCCATGACTAAATTAATTTCAAGGTAATTTTTAATGAAAATTTCTCTCCCGCGCGTGTACTTATTTACTCGCCTCTTCAATCATGTAACCATTGATACATAGACGTGTACTAAGAATCACGTGATACGTGAGATATTAGGTATATTCAGTATAAAATTTGTTTTTCTTACGCCCGAAATGAATCCTTCATCTTATCCGGCACCCGGAGCATCTATCCTCCTAAGTATAGGCATCTATCCCGCCACTTGGGCATCTATCTTCTAAAATGCTGAAAACTGAATTTCTTCTTCTTTTGGATATGTTTGCTTGTTTTATTCAAATTATATTTTTCTATTATAGAAATTATTTTGTTTTAGTAAACAGACCATGTATTCACATTCTAACAACAAATATCGTTATATAATTGTATTCCTTAGAGGAGGGGAAGGGGCATCTATCCCACTTCAACTCTATCCTTATCGCGTTACGAATCATCCCATACGTACCCAACTCCATTAATTAGCTTCGGAGGTTCTCGCCGAACGATCGCCTCGACATTATTATTTACCGCGCCCTCTCGAAGATGAAACGTTCGGACGTGGTCCGCCGTCACGCGGGACACGCGCGCGACCGCGCAGGGTGAGAGATCGACAGGTCCGTCGCTTATCGTCCCCGCATCGACGGCGCGGACAATATATAAACGCGAGTGGCGCCGAGGTCTATAACGCCTCGCCTCCAGCCTCCTTCGCCATGGCGTCAAAACCCCAATCTCATCGCGCGATACCTTTTCCACGGTTTGATGCGATCGGAACGCGCGCTCTCGGGCCGCTGCAGGGGAAGTAGGTTAATTGACCGTAGTGTGGAAGAGGGTACGCTCCCGAAGGATTCGAGGATAACACCACATCATATTAATTTGTAATTGGTGGCGAGCCGAGAAGGTGACACGATACCGCCGGGCCGAGAGGGACCCACGTCACGTGATGTAGTGGCGGTAAAGCCCGGTGGCGGCATAGACATTTTATCCGTGGAAGATGCATGGTCTTTGCTAATATGACGTTTGAAATATGGCGCAACTCGCGCGGCGGCCCAGTCGGTGAAGCGGCTTCGGTGAAGGGGAAGGGGCGGTAGGGAGGGTGAAAAGGAGGCCGCGCATGAGGAAAATGCCTCGAGAATTATAAAAGCTCGAAAGCGGGAGGACCGAGATTGTCCGAGGGCTATAGCGTCGCCGCGAAGACAGCGACGACGACGACGATCCGTTCCCGGAACTGCGACACTTTGAAGGCGACCGCGACCGAGTTTTGAATGTGTGGGGTAAAAATGAAAAATACGAAGGACAATCGAGCACACGTGTTCATTACGAGATGGTTCTACGCGATATATACCATATGAGGCTAAACTTACTCGCCAAGAAAGAAATTTCAATCACTATCATCTCATTATCTATAAACTTTTGGTCTACATCGACACAAGACTTTGTTGTAGATAAAAATGTAGTCTTCAAAAAAGTATCATATAAATATGAGTCAAAAGCTTATACGTAGATAACGAGATAATAGTGATTAAAGTTTCTTCTCTGGGGAATAAGTTTAGCCTCATATGATAGGAATACGTACCTATGCGACACAAGGTTACCTCTTTACAGTTTCTTAATTTAAATACTTAAAATTTTCTCTTCCCTTGTATTGGCAAGTTCGACTACTCTAACCCGTGTAAAAATTGTCTCAGGGCTCTAATAAGGGCCTGATTTCGTGGCCCTTCTTATAATCGGGCATTGATAAGGAAGTGTGACACTTGGAACGCGAAGCCCCTATTACAGGATATTAATTAATCGAACCCCGATTTAAATGCCTTAATAAGGTTTAATAATAAGGAAACCTTAAAATGTCCCGACAGGGCTCTGCTAAGTTTTCATTAACAAAGCCTGCTTATTTCTTAACAGGGAATCCTCATCAAACCCTGAAGAAGCCTTTACAAGTTGGCCTTACTAGAGCCTTACAGTTTAAAAATCAGAAAACCTTAAAAAGCCCCGACTGGGCCTACTAAGGTAATACTTCCCCTTATTGGGGAAGTCTTAATTTAGCCTTATAGGGGCCTCTTCTTAACTAAGGCCATCCCTAACTAAATCGATTCATAAAGGGGTACAAGAATCCCGCGCGTCGACATTTTATCTCTACTCTGTTGCTTTTAATACTTCATTCGACCTACTATTGGTCTACTCAGCCTATAAGCTCCTATTTTGAACCTAAAGTTGGTGAGGTGTTCACTAACGGTCAATTTTACAATCAATACAATGGAAAATCGACCTACTGTGTGCCTAAAAGAGTAGGTAGGTCTGAAATTTCGACTCGGGATTGTACGTCGATTTTCGTACTCGTGTAATGTGGCACCAACGTCAAATGCCGAACGTTCAACGCGTTCGCGTCCCGCTAACACGGGATCGATATGTCGAACCGACTGCAGACTCCCGCGCCGCGTCGTTCCAATTTACTCGAAAATCCCCGGAAGTGACGAGATCCACGTAGGTACGTAAGCGATAGATATATATACATCTGCCGTGCGAGCGCGAAAGTCCCTCGCGTCCCACACCACGCGCGTTTCCCCGTTCGCCCCGAGCTCAGCCAGCGTAGCGTCCCGCACCCCTATCTGATTTCAATGTGGTTCCGTTACGTGCTTCAAATCAAAAACATGAACGTTATTTCGGCACGTGGTCCTCACTTTTCTACCTCCGCTCTCCCGCTCGCTTTGCCGGCGCTATCTCTACCCCGCCCACCGCCGACCGATCCACCCTCCCACCCTCCATCCTTCTCACTCTCGCGCACACATACTTACACAGATGCCACCTTATAAACTTTTATTCTCGAGAACAGTCCAGGCGAAACGTGCGGAGAAGGAGCGTATGTTCTGTCAAGCTGTCGCTAAAAGGGAGCTCGGCTTCCAACTTATGGGACACGTACAATGCGAGCCAAGGATATTGCAGCCCACTTCCCCTCTTCGTTCCTACCCCCCTCTCCCCACCCATGACTTCCCGCGTACCCCATGCCAATCACTTCCGCAGAAGAGACTATCCCGTCGGATATTGAAATGTACTTAGCAAAAAAGTATGAGAGGATCCCTATATCCGGAATGTCTCGGTGCGAGAGGGGGTTTAGAAAGGGGGTTGCGAGGGGTTTGAGGGAGACGGGGGATACGCCGAGCCGAGGACATTGCGATTCCGGAATCCTTCTTGCGTGTAGTAGGGGGATCAACGACGGAGTTTCCATCGCCGTCTAAATCCTCCCCCCGCTATTCGACGAGGTAAAAGCGGTCCTCGCGGTGACAAATGACGAATGATCGGAGACGGGACGAACGGATGAACGACGGAAGACACGGCGGATGGTGAGGGGTTAGCGCGATGTCGCGATTCCGCAGTAATGAATTTTTAATGCATCGGAATAAAGTCGGCATTGCGGTATTTGTAGAGGTAGAATAATGTGCGTATGTGCATCCAGTTTGTGGGAACGTAAGTAGGTGGCGGAACACTAATTTCATCGATCTCGCGTTACATCGGCTGTGTGGCGTGCATTAAGGATGAACCGGAAGTACTGTTTGAACAAAAGTTAGTCCAAAAAAGAGTTTTTGGAAATTGTTTCTTTTTCAGTATTTCTACATACTAAAAAATGGTTCAATATGAGTCAAACAATGAATATGTATCGTAAGTTACAACTGAAATAATTTTTCCACTGTAAACATGTCTTAAATCGAAATTTTCAATTAAAAATGAATTTTACAAGATGCTCGGACTGTACCATCCGCCAACTGTCCGCTGAAAAATGTTAACTAACAAAATTTTGCATTTTTGCAATAAAAATAACTGTGATTTGTTAGCACAGTATTATTAACTAATTATAGAAGATATAATTAATTGTTTATTATTTTAAAACTTCTAAAAGTCTCAAACAAAATTAATCATATGCGGGAGGAAATCGTGGCAACGTAACGTAAAATTTTGTTTGGTAGTCAGGTTGGTAAGACTGGGGCCCCTTTCTCGAACTCGCTCGCATCCCCGCGCGAACGCATCCCAGCGAATAGACCAATCAAGATCAAGCATTCCGTTGTCCGTAACCACACCACAACGGAATACTTGATCCCGACTGGTCCATTCGCCAAGATGCGCGCATGCAGACACGAGCGAGTTCGAGAAAGGGGCCCCTGGTAGTATACACGGCAAGCGGTCGTAACGTGTTGACAGTTCAGCAGGAAAACCTCACTTTTAACCTTCGCGTGTGGTTTTTCATTAAAAATATCACAAAGATACAGATGGAAAGGAAAACTTGTGAAAAATATCTATTGATATGCATTATTCCGTAATTAATTTTATGCATTCATTTTTAGAAATGTTGCCTAAATTTCTTAAATTTTGTTTACGTTTCAAATGCGTGATGCGAACCTCGATAAGTTATCGACAGTCGTGACGTAATTGGACACGACATTGCCGGATTTACAGACCTCTTGGCGAGACTGGATACATTTCATGAATAAAAATTGCACATATCTCTTTAACGAAGTAGTAAGTCTTGAAAAAAAAGCATTCAAAATATTCCGTAAATATTTATCTTTCAAACTATACAAAATTATAAGAAACTTACTATTCCGTTTTGTGCTATTTTATCATTAAGTTCGTTTGATTCGACCTTTTCGGCATTACGCCATAAGAGCCCGTGTTAAACTTAAACTTTTAAAATCATTATAACTTTGTTCATCTGCAGTGAATCGATTTGATATTTGACATGCACTTTACATGTAACTCAAATAATATAAAAAAAAATTAACAAAGCTCATTTACTATTATATGTAATCACGCAGGTTCATCCTTAATGATATAATGAGAGAGTCGCCGAATTTGGACCACTTGAGGTATTTTCACCCAACATCGAAATTCGAGAAATAACAACACGCGAAAATAGTGTGCAATTTTAATTGAACCAATTCAATTTTCCGAAAAATGCCTTATAGGTAAAGTCGCGAATCCATAAAAACTGAGAAAGTATGTATTCGGTCTAATAAGGAAAACTGGTTGCCTACGGACCGGCAAATTTCTAAATTACACCGCTGGCTAAATTGAAAAAAAAAGGGTACCAAGTTTTATTTCTTACATTTTATATATTTCATATGGTATGTATTTAGTTAAAATCAAGACGAACATAAATATTCCTTTTCATAAATTAAAATAAAAACATAAAAATATCATGACTTGAAAATATTTTTCTAAAAAATGCAAATAGTAAAGCAACAATCATTTTGACTATTAATAATAATTTATTTAACAAAATAGTAAAACAATGAATAGAGAATTAAGTTTTGTCTTGTTGTTACACCGTTGTCTTGACTGAACTTGAGTCTAATTTAAAGAACTGAATGTAGCCCAATTTAGGAAACTTTACTGAATTACTGAACATGTCGACGCTCGCAAATAAGAACATCGTATCTCAATTTTTGGCCAAAATGAGTTAACATCACTTTTCAACATAAGAAATTCTCCTCTTTCAATTAAAACCATGATTTCTAAATTCTTTTTGCAAATATGTGGATGCTTTTAATAAGTAGTTTAATCGTATCTAATTAATATGGAAATTTGGCATAAATATTATCGACTTAAACCTACTTTCTGAGAAACTGTCATTATTGAACATTATTATGTTCTTATTTGCGAGCGTCGCACAGTGATCCAGCGTCTAAGCAAACGCGGTCATAAGTATATTAATGGCTTACATAACTGATTTGTGCAATGTAAATTTGTGTATTAATTATAAAAAGATGTACTGTTGAAATAAAAGACCAAAAAGTAAACAATTATTTATTCTATGATAACGTAAATGGAACATAATAACAAAATATATAAAACAGAAACATTCATCATTAAATGATATAAAATAATTCAAAAACATACTTATGAGAACTTTTTCCAGAGATGGTAATAGGAAAAGTAGTTAAAAAAAATAATTTAACAAAAAGCACATTTCCCTGATGCTTACAATAAAAGTTAAAAGCAGCTTAATAATTAAAAAAGATACAGCTATTAAACTGGTAATGTTATGTACTTAGTGGTCTAAATCTCTAAAGCTATAACGCACCTGAAACCCAGCAAATTGTTTTAAATAGAGAAAACTGATTTTGTAACAATAAGATTACGAAACCGTAAAAGTCCAATAAACTAAAATGGGGAAAAAACGGCACGTAAAATGTTGTATAATAATCAAGGGCTTTAAACTATAACTTAAACCAAAAAAATGTAGGTACGTGGCCGAGATTAGCTTCATAGTTAAATCACTTGCACAAGGTCGCTCATTGTATAACCCTTATTACCCGACCTCCGATGATTACATTTCGAAGCTCAAATAAATACTGAAAATTAAATTTAAATTAAACCATTTATATTTCTGTAATGTTTGGCATATAGTAAGTAAGTAGACAGGTATGAATAATATGTAGGCAGTTATGAATATTATGGACTTTTTACCTATCTCTGAACCACTGTGTGTCGATGTGTTGTCAAACCTCGATTACAGCACAAATCTTTAAAACAATCATAATATTTTTTAGCTATGTAAATATGCTTTCTAAATACAAAATGAAACATGTGATTATTACACAAGAACGATTTATAGATTACCTTTTCAACCATCCCTTAATGAAAATTATTACTGCTTTGTCAGCTTGAAATAATGGCCATCGACACTAACAAAGAAGGAACTCTTCGTTGATTCGTAATCGCTTTCAGAAGTCAGTTATGTAATTGTTTCTTCCTCCTTCTTCTGTAATAAAGGTAATTATTTACTTATCTTATCTTCTATTCATCACCAAGTCACTAAACATACGGTGCAATTAACCAAACAACAAGAAATATCCCTACTGTTCTAGATGTAGGAGTGGTTTAACCTAGGTGATGGACCAAATTTTCCAACTCTCCCCTAAATACCTACTTGTAATGGATTCTTGGCACCAGATATCTAACTGACTTAAATTTAGAATTAACTTCTTACAACCGTCTATATTTCTTATCAATTTTTATTCTCCACACGGAGAAAATTAAACGGTAAAAATTACTATTCGAATAGTGATGATTACTATTCGTATTACTATTCAATTTTCTCCGCGAGCGAAAGAAATAACTTTGTTGGCTTTGTAATTGTTAACGGTCCCCCTCTGTTCCGCGTCGTAAAATTATTTACACACCAGTGCGAATTATTAATTAGCCGAAATTAGGTCAGAAATCTTAATAGAAATTAATGAAACGCGTCTCGCCGTGAATTTCCTCGAGGGTCGTCTTGCGATGAAGACGAAATTCATCAATTAATTACGCCGTTGGCACGACGTAGAAACCAGTTCGTCTTTAGAATGTACGTTCCTCTCTGCAGAATTGAAATCTACAGCGCGCAATATTGGAAGCACAAGTCAGTGCGTGCATTGCGCTATTCGTCGAGATATCTTTTCATCCGTGGAGATAGTGTATGCGCGCGCATCGACGTTTCATCCGTGTCACGCGTTTAATTCCGTCGGCTTTGCAGCTCGAAAATCGCATAAGCGAATCTGTTTATCGACTTTAGCGCCGCGGTGGAAGTAGCTCGGGAAATGAGGTTAATCGAAAACATTTGCTGACACACGTGACCGCGCGCATGAAAATATATCGGAACTACACCCCTCCCGGTTCGAATGCGGTAACACACGTACAATCGCCATTTTCACAGTGGTATCACTCTCCAACTCGGCTTTGCACATGTCGACCATTTACATGGTATACGTTGTTGAAACATTCTGATTCAATATAGCTTCACTCTCGATTCCTGTGAAAGCAAAAATAAAGCCATAGGGTACAACACGTGATGAAACAAATTTATTCGATTCACTAAATTTCAAAAACTAGTTAAACATTGTAGAGTGTATTTTTTGAAGAAATTAAAATCAAAAGTGATATCGAATTTTCGTAATCTTCGCTTACACTGAGAATAAAAATTGATCGACTCGATTTAGTTGGTTCGAATTATTTCAAGCAATGAAAAATAATATTTTTTAAATTTATATACAATAATTGCGTTCGATCCTAAACCCATTCATTCCCAACTAATACATGTTTAATCACTCTATAAGTAGATATTTAGTTGCTACAACTTTACATATTCATTCCGCTATATATAACTTTTTTATGCAGCTGAAACAATTTAGTATTTTTTTAGTATGATTAATCTTTACTCACATTGATTATGCTTATACTTGATGTGAATAAACGAGTATCGAATTAAAAACAATTTCCTTAATTCAAATGAATATATTATTGTTTCAACTAATTTGAACCGACTAAATCTTTCAACCACGTTTTTTTCTCAAAAAATGTATGAATTTTCTTGAAGTTGATCCGAGAGATTAATCAAATTCCAGGTTCGAGATTATGTATAGATGTCGTTTATAAATATTCTGTAAAGTTTAATGCATAAGGCGTATGGACTACATCGGATCTGCTGCAATACAATTAAGGTGAGATTAAATTCTACCTCACTGATTATAAATTAACGTCGGTATCTCGCCCGACTATACCCTCTACATATGTGATATTCCAATATAATTCAAGTCATATCTAACAAGGGAACTAATCTATCACATAATGTGTCTATCTTCTTTGGGAGAACCTATAAATATATGTTTCTCCATCCGTTTTTTCGTGGTTCAAGACTTAAACTTAATTTAACTACAGAAACAACTAATATACTGTTAAGATTCTTAAGTTGAATAGAGTTTATCTCTAAAGCGGTAACGAGCGTACTGCGCGGGGTTAAGGGGAGGGTGGTAAGAAGCGGAGAATTTACTAGCGTACTTTCTTCCGAGGAAAAGCTTAAATTGAAAAAGTAGACTTAAGAGATTAAACGTTTATTTTGCGGCTAACGGAGGATTCGAGATTAGCAGATTCAAAGCTTGCGTTTAACGGTGAAATTAATGATTCAAAATAGGAGTCGGTTGACGAATTTGATGAAAATGTAACGGATGGCTTTTATAGCTTATAAATACTCATTTATTTCAGCTAAGCGCTTCATTTATTTCTAGCCCCGCTCATATAAACTTATGTACGGCCGTTCCATCTTCATCAAATCTCTCTTTAGATTTCGAATTCAAATCGATAATTACATCGTTCCATAAGCTTCGAACCCACTCAGCTCGAATCCTCCGCTGGCCACACAGAATAAGCTTTCAATCTGATAAATCTACTTTTATGATTCAAGCATTTTTATTTGGAAAAAAGTTTTTCAGAATATTGCTTCTGCTTGAAATGGGAAAAATTCGAAGAATTCTGTATAACGGAAAGAAACCAAGTTCGGCGTATTTAAATATCAATATAAATGATTCATCTTCCATTAAATGATTATTTTGTTTATCAAAATCAGAAATTATAGATACACGAAAAAGCTTTATAGAGGTTTGAAAATTGGGGTCAAATGCCCATACGACACACTTACCTATAATATACGTAAATACGTAACTTTTATTATACGTAAAATTAATGCATAAAATAGAACTAAATATCTGGCTAATATATCTATATATTAAGGTGGGCCAAAAGAAAAGACTATTTTTTGTTTTTTAAATTACTATGAAAACATTGTTGAGGATGACGAAAAAGAAATTCTGCTGAAGTTTCAGCTCTTAATATTAATATTAACACAACTGCCTCATTGCAATTTTCTTTTTCCCGTTTAAATAACATGCGAAAATTTTTTTTGAACTTTCAATTTTTATAACTTGGTAACGGATTAGCGCATTCGAATGATCAAAACGTATTCTTGTAGGAAATCGGACGACCTACAAAAAAGGTATCTTATGAATCTTTGATAAATTTATCAGTTCGGAAGTTATTCGAGGCCAAAGTTGAACTGGTGGTCAATTTCACGGTTTTTTTTTTCATTTTTGACACGAAATAATTTTTGTAACCTCTTTTTATTTCAGTTGTTTAAGATTTTTCTTTAATTATTTCCAAATATATTCAAAGTTCAATAATTTCCCCAGAGTAATTATTAATTATTAATTATTCTGGGAAAATTATTGCACTTTGAATATTTGGAAATAATTAAAGAAAAATCTTAAACAACTGAAATAAAAAGAGGTTAAAAAATTATTTCGTGTCAAAAATGAAAAAATTAATAATTACTCTGGGGAAATTATTGAACTTTGAATATTTGGTTGACCACCAGTTCTCCTTTGACCTCGAATAACTTCCGAACTGATAAATTTATCAAAAATTCATAAGACACCTTTTTCGTAGGTCGTCCGATTTCCTACAAGAATACGTTTTGATCATACGAATGCGCTAATCCGTTAACAATTTATAAAAATTGAAAGTTCAAAAAAAAATTTTCCCATGTCATTTAAACGGGAAAAAGAAAATTGCGATGAGGCAGTTGTGTTAATATTAATATTAAGAGCTGAAACTTCAGCAGAATTTCTTTTTCGTCATCCTCAACAATGTTTTCATAGTAATTTAAAACAAAATAGTTTTTTTGGCTCACCCTAATATATATATACACTATACGTTTATTATCTGTATACGTGAAATATATACGTGAGGTACCTACATGTACATTACATGTACAGAGTGAATCATTGGATCTGCGACATAGCAAATATAGTATACGATTTTGTGGAACTGTAGACGATGGATGTCATCGTTGATTGGTCATAGTGAGTAGGAAAAGTTCAACAGGATTGGCAACTGCCAATGGTAAAACTCTTCAATCAGGTAGGTACGCCTTATTCTTACCAGTTTTAATTCTAGGTCTGGTTAATATCAAGAGTACCTACCTCAGTTTGAGTTTCATCATTACAGTTCTACGTCTATAGTTCGGTAAATCATATACACCATATTTTTTTACTATGTCGCAGATCAAATAATTCATCCTGTATACCTAATACACATTTTGAATTCTTTGTAAGTATTGAAACGAAAAATGTACGTGATTAATACGCATATTTTTCGTAAGTATATACGTATACGCAATATAACTGTATCTACATAAAATTCAATTTTATTATACGTGTGTCGTGTGGGTGTTTTTACGTAATACCGAGTGACCAAGTTTCAAGAGCAAATCTTTGGTTCCTATTAATCATATGACAGACTGAATGGAATAATAGTGAAAAATCAAAATAGGATACTCGCGTACTGAATGTTGGTAACATGAACTCAAATATCGAGGCCTCTAACTCTAACAATAAGTCATTTTTTAAGCCTAAATCGTGGCTAGGATATTTTGGTTACTTCGGTCTCCCTCCACAAGATGGTAGAAGCTGTACGTATTCCGATGCTGCCGCACGTGGTGAACCTACGAACCCCGTAACACAGAAACTCGGTCGAATACCGCAGCAGATACATACAACTCGAACTTCCAAATCGCGCCGCGCGCGAATTTCAGTTGTGGAACTCGTTTATCTTCGGCTGATCATCCATTTCTGTGATGGAGAATTACCATCCAAAGTCTTATCTCACGATCGAATGACATTCAACTTCGAATTCCCAACTCGTCATTGACTGTTCCTGCGCACTTATTATTTAATTCTTAAACCTTTGATCATGGAACTGGACTTAACTGATGGCTTTACACCTACGTATACCTGTACCAAATGTCTCATCAGAGCATACATCGGAGTACGGTGAATTATCTGATCGTAAGGGCAGGCCCTGCGCCTGCAATCATGGTAGATTACCTGGTAAAAAATTCATCCTATCTCAATTTACCTTAAGGAAAATTCTGAAATACTCGTTATGCATATACCTACGTAGGTATATGTAAAGCAGAGTTTCTGTATATATTTTCGTTAGTAGCTTAAAAATAACTTATTTACATGCGTGTTTCGATGCGAAAAGTTTTTATAACTGAAATAATATTTACTTTTTGACGACGGCGGATCACGAAAGGTAGTGGGGATCAATATCCTATTATATTTACCTATGTATACATACCTTGGTACAAAGAATTTGAAAACGGATGCAAATCGTGGGTGACGTATAGGGAACTTATAATTATCAGTAAGGAGAGGAATTAAATTTAATGATAACGTCAAATGCACCTATTGTTGCATTGGTTGAATTAACTATTTTTATTATCTTTATTACATTTAATGCATTATAATAAATATCAAGCGTATCATTATCAATAAATGTACCGAATACTAATTGACATACCGCCGAGAATGATTTTACGGTTTCTTACTATTATACATTTGCCTCTCGTAATGTTTAGCTGTGTGTGTGTGTGTTGATGCTAATATTCAAAATTAAAAACAATTCCTAGAATGCTCCTGAACGGTATGGGGTTTGACGTTCGATATACCTATATATAGTATACCTAGAAGTACGGTGTCCTTTTGATCAACTTGCTCCTTTATCCGAAGGTCGTACCTTATCATTTACTCCTTTATTATCAGTAGAACTCACGTCCATTTCCTACTGTTGAAATAGCAGCATCCAAATTCGTCCCGATGCATTTATAATGAATTCATATAGGTATAGATAATACTTTCTGTGAAGTCGCGAAAATTTGTTTTCTAATTATTCGAATTAGTACAGAACGGTTTTAAATGCTTTTTATTGAATGCTAAGATACGGCCAATATTGCAGGGACCTTGACTTCCTTCTCTGTAACATCGACCGTTTCCAGGCCAGAAGATAAGGTCGTCCGGACATTTTGCCGACAATTTAATGTATTCTGCCTGATCGGGAAAGTAGAAAAAGTCTTTGTTGATCGTCCGAGTTCCTCCCAGGGTGAGGTTGACGATGGCGTTTAAAACCAACAGTTGACAAACTAGTTTGAAGCACATTCTTGTCCTTGGCCGCCTTTCCGAACTCGTTCGACACTGCAAAGCGATCAATGACAAGCTGAAAATTCACGTTTATTTTGCATCTACGTCGTCTTTGTTCTCTTACGAGTACAAAAAATTGTATAGCTTCTATATAACGTATATCATTCACAGTTGGTTAATTTAAATGAAATTAACATTCTGCAGTCTCACGTGGCTCTTTCGAAAATTCGAATTACTCTAATTAAGAGAGTAAACTTCAGTTTACTCCATAAGATATTAGTTTTTATGTAGATAGAATATTTATTGCGTTGATGGTTAAACATTTATATAATTGTATGTTAGAAAAAGATGTCGAGAAGTTAACCCCTTACTGTATGATTTTTCTATTTCTTGTACAAAAAATATATATGACATAAAACCATTTTTCTAAATAACTATACGACTTAAAACAATTTTCTAAATAAAAACTTATAAAAACGGTTTCTATCTTTATTGAAGCAAAGAAAAACATTGCATTTTTCTCGTTTAAATGTTATTTACAAAAGATAATGAGTGAAAAGGTGTTTGTGCCAAATATGGTAGATTATGTTTATTGCTTATACTAGATACTAGACACTAAAAAAAAAGTAAGAAACAAATTTCCGGGTGATGGTATACGAAGCAATCTTCAAGTGGAGCTCGTCCCGTGATCGACGTTCAAATACCAAAAGCCGATACTGACTATCGTTCGAAATGCTATGTTAATGTAAGCAGTGAACATAGTCTAAAGCCTCCTAGAATTGGAAGAAAGATAGAGGACGGTAGAGCGAAAGAGGGTTCTTCGAACCCTCCTTTCCTAACTGCATTTCCTAATATAAACCAATATCCGGCGTATCCTAGGAATAATTACGTAGGTAGATATCATAAATATGTGTTTCTCGTTTTTCACAATGTAACATTAAAATTTCCTATTTTATTGACTCTTTTGAGTTATGTGGCGTTTACAGATAACAAATAAATAATGTCCTTTTTAGTTTAATCGATATAAATACGATATTCTCAGCAAGCAGTTAAGAAATATGTATTTTTTTAAAATTTCAATACAGATATATAATCATTCACATAATACAATCGAATTACGTTTCAGTTTTAAGAAGATACAGAAAATTAAACATAATTATTCTTGTAAATTAAAACGATTTATTAACAGAGATAGAGATGAGGAAAAGTATTGTATTTAAATTTCGATTCGGAAAAAATACAAAATTCGTAAATAAATGGAATACAGCTCCATATTTAACGCAATCTTCTAAAGCATAAAACTATCTGAAGGAAAGATGAAGTTTCCAATTACATTAAACTTCGAGATTGTAAAATTAAACTTTTGTAAATTGCATATGACGACTTCGCCTGTTTCCAGTACGTAATCAAGCATGATATCAAAACAAAAACACAGTTTTTTTTTCAGATACAGAAAGAGTTCACTCAGGCAGAGAAGCTACATTTTCCATTCGGATGAGCTCACGCAGCATCGCTCCGTCGAGTCGAGGTTCTGTCTGACCCGAGAGAAATGTAGCTATCTAATTGACTTGTAAAGAGATGTTTCCATATCCTTTGCTTTTAAAAGGGAGCGATGTATTGAATAAGGAAAATATGTGTGAAATAATTCTGATTACATATTTCTTCGATGATTTCGATGCCTGATTAAATTCATTATTTCATAATTAATAACGCGTACATTGAAAGAATTGCTTAATTATAAATGCACTGTCGTGAATTCAATTATTTTACGGTAAATCAGTTATAGTAATTTTTAATAAAAATTTGGTAAGAATAACTGTAAAATTCTATAATGTACTTATATTAAAAATTCAGTAAGAATTATTATAATTAATTTAGTATAGAATAGTCGAATCCTCAGATTAAAAAATCTTAATTAAACATTTTTTCCACTAAAAGAATAAGGTCAAAAGCTCCGTCAAAGGTAAAAGATCATCGAGTGTTCTGCATTTTTATGTACCGGGTCTTACCGTCTGATATTGACATAGGAATCATGCGAGTGCGAGTGAGAACACAGGTGAATGTATAAGAACCTCTTGTCGCACATTTTCCGTCCTTCTCGAACTTGTCCAGTCAGAGTGTGCAACAGAGAAACTCTTATATGTTCACCAGGATTAATTTGCGTTCTTACTCGCACTCGGACGATTCCTATGTCAATATCAGACGATAAGACCTCGTGTAATAATCGCGTTTATCCTCAGGCTCTATTTTACTGTACTATATTGAAAAGTTTTTCTCTACTGTAGTATAGTAATTCACACATCTGTAAAATAATTTCTTTCTCTTTTAAATTACAGCGACAAGCAGAAAGAGAATAAAAGCTGCAACACACGCATTACGAATGCATGCAACGTTTCTCAAAACAATTTATTGCACGGTTCTTTCCAGAACGTACGCGCGACAGAAAGCATGTGTCCTCGGTAATTTAAAAGGCCAACTTACAACTCGGTAACGCATTTTAGCCGTGGCAACGAAATATAAATGATCGCTCCTCCTTTTAGCGAATTCCTCGGGGACGCGAGGGAAGGCCTCTCCGAGTCGTTCGCCTTCGAAATTCAATTCGAAGTCGCTCAGCCGCTCGAATTTCATCAGCGTAAAACTTTTGCGCGGTACATCTACATTTTTCCGCCAATGGAATTTGCGCCGTCACAGGTAATTAGCGCAGCAATTAGCCGAGTAATCGGAAAACTATGAGAACTTTTACACAAATGAAATCCAACACGGGGGAGTATTCTTCAAGACACTCTGTCGTGAAATCGAAAGATCGTCGATTATGGAACGAAAGGAATTAACAAAACAATACGTCGTCTACACCGAAAGAGACGGTTACTATGTGTAAATGTAGAACAAAATTTTACTGTTCTTCATAGTATTCTTACTCTGAATGAAAAAATAATACTTGTAATATACTACAATATACCAATATCATTAAAAGCTGTACGTTTTCTACTTAGAAATCATGATAGTAAAATGTCACTTTCCTTCATTCAGTTCAAATGATACGCACGAGCTTCGGCTACCTCCAGGAATTCCTCTGATGAGCAGTAAATAGGGAGCTATGTGCACTGGTGCATGTTACTATAATGGCGGTGCAGGAGCTAGGTACCTACTAATTGCACCGTCCATTTGTGGTTTAGAATTAATTATCACGTTGTATTTCAAAGACGCACGATACATGAATATCAAGATTTACTTTACATTGTCTAAACTAAAGTTAGTCAAGCAACCTTTACTTTCAATAAAATTAATAAAAATTCGCACTGAGGAAAAAATATATTATGATATGACAGATGCTGGATATACGAGTACATACAATATTAGTAATATAAGACCTATTTAGTAGTTAATACATTCCAGAAACAGTTAAGATAGATCCATTAGCAAGTACGTGATAAACCTTATGGTGAATTCGCTAACATGTAATATGATAACTACACGGAAAAAACATTTGTAGTAAATTTCGGGACAAGGCTAATTTATTATTAGGATAACTACAATTTTAGTAAAAATTATAGTAAAACTTGTAGAAGTGGCAAGCGTTGCTGTAATTTTTACTAAAATTGTAGTTATCCTAACAATAAATTGACCTTGTCCCGAAATTTACCACAAACTTTGTAAATGTTACCTTTTTTTCCCCGTGTATTACTTGATGTATATTGACCATTTTGTCGATTTCAAGTAACACAATTTCTGACCATTCATCAGCACTTAAGAATTATCCTCAATTGCTAATGTTTTCTTTTCTCATTGCGCTGTACTTTTTTAAAGCATATTAACCAGTAGAATCAACAATAATTGATGTGAGAGTTTTATGAAAAAAATTCTAATTATAATAATCGTAAACCCTTCCCCGTGCAATAAAAATGCTATCAATATTACCAGAAGCATATATTAGGTATGGTCAATCATGACTTTGCGAAAACTCTGCAAACACTTCTCGTGATTGACATAGTAAATAGCGTCACTCGTTGTTTTCGTTCTATTTGCAAATTATTTTTTGCTGCGGAATAATTTCTTTAGCTTCCGTGTCACACGTAACCATTTATTTTTCCGATACAGAAGCGACTGCCATCGAGTTATAATTTACCATAAGCACCCACCTAAGAAGCAGCCGCCTTTATGCTCGGATAATGTAAAAGTATATCGATATAACATATATACATACCGTGCTAAGTACGAATGCAAGCGATTTGCATAATTCGAATCTCCAGTTTACTCGCGTTCCCACTTTCCCGCTTTGACGAGGAAACAAGATTAACGATTACTCCTCGTCCATCCACTCAACACGTTCACTTTCCAGGCCAAATTACACTTCCGAGCGAGGTTCCCGTTTTGATAATGTAAATTTAATATTCAACACGACCGACGCGCCGCGCGAGACACGGACGGGAGCCAGTGATGGGATCGAAGCGCCGGCGTGACTGGTTCTGTGCATTAAAAGTTAATCCGAGTAAGAACACGTGGCCGACCTTAGAGTGAGAGGAAGACGCGAGTGGAGGAGTCATGGAAGGAGTAACGTCATGTGGCCGTTGAGATGTGATCATGTTAAGGTGGGAGAGTGCAATATTAAAGGCTATCTCGTACAATATGGGATACTGCCCCGTCAGTATTGCCAAGAAACACATATGAGCCATGAGCCACAGTACATATCAGTCAATTACCGAGATTCGTTTCTTGAAACCGGTTAAATGCGTACCGAACGGAACTACAGTAAAACTCGTTTAACCCAATTGCGTCATAGGGAAATATGAAAAAAAGGCCTTTATCACGAATAATGATAGTGACCAACAAAGTTGAGCGTATATATGTACTCCGGTGATAGTGACCAGGAAAATTGAGCGTATATATATCGTCGCATTACTGCAGAAACAAGATAACTCCATTTTTCGGTTAAGTGCAGCTTTGATTATAAAAGCTATCAAGCAATGTTCTGTGAAAACCAGGTAAGTGTTTTGTAATTCTAAAGGTCAAAGACGCAAGGCATCAAAATAGCGAAGTCCGCTTTTCTATATTTTTCGGCAGCGAAAACCAGTTATGTGCTAAACTACCAAAATGTTACTTATCTGGTTCTCTCAGTAACCCGACGATGTATACGCTAATGATGCAAATGATACGCTTACGCTGATGATGATACGCTTTAATATACGAAGCAGTGTCTGTGCAATCCATTTACCACGTGTCTTTAAGAAATAAAGGGAAGGAATAAATTTATATGACATGTTTGTTTGCTAAAAAATGCTCTTAACTTTAACAAAGTATTTTACCCTGTTTTAAACCGAGAAAAGTAGAATTGTACTAAAAAATATTTTTATTTCTGTTTTTAAAATGTTAGCAATAATTTTTTGTTATTGTCTTTTTCAGTTCGTCTGGGTTATCTGTATAAAGGTATTTTCGTATTATGACAAACAAAAATTAGATAAAATTTTGTACAAAAAACAAAATTACCCTTTATTTTAAAATCCTGAATGCAACGTTTTTAGGATATTTAAAATCTATTAGAAATAGCTCAGATAAAAGTTGGAAATAGTTCAAATACGTTAATATACAATGTGCACTGGCTTCTTCTTATGCATTATTAGACAAGAATCTACACGAAAAAAATTAATTGTACCATTGACAAAGTTTGTGGTAAATTTCGTGACAAGGCCAATTTGTTGTTATGATAACTACAATTTTAGTAAAAATTACAGCGCCGCTTGCAACTTCTACAAGTTTTACTATAATTTTTACTAAAATTATAGTTATCGTAACGATAAATTTTCCTTATCCCGTTTACCTCAAATTTGTTTTCCGTGTATGAAATCCGGATAAGATACGACCCACTTAAGATACGAAACTCCCTCGGTCCCTTGATTCGTATTTCAAATAAGTTTGACTGTATTGTAATTCCAATTCTATTGCATTATTTTGTAAAAAAAAAAGGAAGGAGGGAGATTAGGATAATCACTAAATAATTTTCTTGTACACGTCCAAATAGCTTTCCATACTATGAAACATTATTGATTATTTTGTAAACCCCCATATTTTGAAATATTGCCTCGCCCGTAATATTTCAACAACGGCAGACAGAAATATTATTCAGTCCCCTAAATATTTTCTTACGATGCAGCAGAGAATGTGTTTTGCGGTGGATGAAAATCTATTCACCGGGAATAAATATGGATCTGGGGTAATCGTATTTTCTACCAAGTACGAAATGAAATGAAAAACGAGCGCAGAATATTTATTTACTTCGCAAGTAGGATGTAATTAATGTTATACAAATTTACATATGAAATAAACATTCGCGTCACATCGAATACTTAATCGAGAATTATATCTAATGGATTCTGCGGGCTCTCAAATCTTACGCGAAAAGATTACTAAATTTGTAATTCGCTGAAATTGAGGATTAAGTTAATATATTCATAATGGTTCTTTAGTTCCATGTATAAAATTTCAGCATCGAATCAACGGTTTCCTTGCGTTAATTCGCGTCATGGCATTTTACCCGAAATTCTGGTTTCTCTTTCTCTCCGTTACAGGCAATTATTGCCTCAACATTGGCGAAACCTTGACATGACATTCGAGGCAACAGTAGGTGGCAGCAAGGTTACTAATACGGGACATAAGATTCAAAGTCAAGTGTTCCGTCTCTCGACGCGCGACAGATACATAATATCCTCACGCAAAATTAAATGCATCATGTATTAAATTATTATTTTGACGCAAAAAAGTGAGTTATCCTCAATGAGTTATCATTTACAGACCAGAATTTCAAAATCACACAAATGGATTTATAGTACATAACAAAGCAAAGTTTACGTGCATTTCAGGCGTTTCTTTCATATCTGACTCCTTAATTGGGGGGTCTATAACGCGTGGAAAATAACTCTACTTTTACGAATATTTTTAGAGCTATTGTTGAAGTAGATATACTCGAATGTTTCGGACGTTACAAAGAATTTAGTTAAAACAAATGTTTTTCTAGACCCCTACGTTTTTCTTTAATTTTTTTTCCATTTTTAAATTTTTGGTGGTTGTTTGAAGTAAAAACTACGATTTTTTCACGAAAAAATCCGTCATTTTGTTGCTGTAAAACCCCCTTAATGTAACAAAAAAAGAAAAAGAACAACGTAGGGGTCTGGTATTTTATATGTAGAAAGTGTGTACAAAATTTGAAAAGAATCGGTGAAGTAGTTTTTAAATGACGATGTCCACGAACTTTTAAAACTTGGTTTCGACAAACAAGCGTTTAAAGCGCCGAGTTCTTGCCGGTCCGCAGTATTAGAGGAGCGGAGACTTACAGGTCTACGACTGAGAGTTTTGCTCCGATTGACTTGAAATTTTGACACACATTCTTTAAATGTTTTACTCTTATGTTTTCTTATAAAAGGCAATCAAAAAAATTGATTTTTAGACCCCCCACTTAAGCCGGTAAGAGCCGTAGTCTACGGGAAAATCCACGGAAATATCAATGATTCATTGAGGCACGAGAGACGCTCGTTGTGTCGATAGTAGGTACGCGAGACACATCACGTAGATACATACCTACACATCGTCGGTCGAGAGGAATACTATCCTAAGTCCTTTTCTATTAGTTTTGAGTATTACGCATTTGAAAGTTTTATTTGCCCTATAACGAAGAAAATTCTGGACAATTTTTCGAGGTATGGTGTTTATTATAATATATATAAATGAAATATTATTTAATTTATATATAAATAGTTACCTGAATTGGGAAACACTGTTTCATGTTTCATGTTTTTGGATATAGGATAGTATTCTTCTCAACCGACGATATATATTTATATAAATGTAACGCGTAGAATGGAACAAGCGGAAGCGGCGAGCAATGGTGACGCATCGTGATGAGTGATGAAACAGAACGGTAGCAATAAGCTCGATCTTACGCGACAGCTATCTACAGACGTATTACTCGTGGAACTTCCGCTCTTAATTAACAATTTTTTGTCCCTTATCTGACGCTCGATCGATTCGTTGAATCGTTGAGGTATACTGGACTAAGAAAAATAACCGAATCGTATATGAAATTACTAGAAAATTTACCAGTCCTAAATACATTCACAGAAAAATAATTTTGAGGTCGTATTTCACTCGTTTCTAATAATACTGTCAAATGAAATCGTATTTAAGAATACTATTAGATATTGTATGTATTTGATTACTGTATTGCCATAGTAGCTTTAATAATTTCTTTCCCCCAGTGTACACTAAAAAAAAAAGTGTATATTCAATTAAATTGGCGTTTACGGGTAGAGGAAGATAAAATTAGTTGATTCAACTTACAAATTTGTTTATAAAGATTAATAGTTATTTAAAGGAAAAAGACTGTAGTTCATTCAAGTTAATTATTAGTGCAAATAACTTGATCTGCATTCCCCACCCGTAAACGCAGATTTAACCAAATCTACTACAATTTTTCTCAGTGTAGGAATTTATGAACATCGAGCAGAGTTCTATATGAAGTAGTACAAATTTGTTACACATTTTAAATTAATCTCAAAACTAGCCAAATATTTAATTACAGTGGAAATCGTTTATAACAATCTTTAAAGGGACTGGGTAATAATCAATATTTATTGTAACCGATAGTATACACATATATGTATACAAACATATGTAACATGGAATTCAGTTAAGCCGTTCACATTTCGTCCGTTATATTCTCTCGACAGGTTGTAATCATTTACCGAATCGAAATTTTAGACCTACTCGTTTAGGCTTATAGTAGGCTTGTAGTAGGTCAATTTTTCATTGTATTGAAACCCTATATTGAACCTAAATTGGTCCATTAGTGGGCAGTTCATCAACTTTAGATTCAAAATACGAGCTTATAGGCTGAGTAGGCCAATAGTAGACTGAATGGGGTAAAATTTCGACTCGGGCTACGATGTTATAAAAAATGTCCACTCTATATCCAGTGCGGGTAAATTTTTATTATTTTTGTTCCATTTTCCTTTTCAAATAAATTATCTCTCTCGGATGTAATGGATGAACTTTCCAGCAAAGTAGAGTATTTAGAATTCATCGCGTTACACGAGTGCAAGGTGTAACGAATTATCATTAATCGAAAACGCGATGCATCGCCCTTTCCCACACTCTTTTCCTGGGAAAACCCGCAAAGGTAATTTATATTTAAGTGCGTGCGCACGACTGCAGGCGCTGCAGTGTGCGACATCACCCGAGGCAGCCAGTCCCGTCAATGAGATAAGCAAATACTTTGCTCTTTGAGACGCGATACCGGAGAAGTATTTACCCGCGAGTAAACGGGAAATTTACTTTCGTGCACGCGAATAAGCTTTTTATGCTATTTATACGTATGCCTATAAAGGCGTTTATAGAGGAGCGGGACGTTATACGAGCCATACGGTTGTGGTATGGGAAATGAAGTTTCAACCGCGCCATATGAGAGACGACAAATTTTCTATATCGCGCAGGGTCGGCGGGAAAACTCGTTCCTATTCTCATATTCGCATCAGTTCCTGCCAAAGCTAATAGACTCGGATTCACGCAAATCAGAGATCTTCTCGTCTACGTTCAGTTCGCAAATTAGCATCCCCTTGCCAACTCGACGTACGATCAATTCCTCGAGGCACAGAATGTCAGCGGCATACGTATAATATATGAAGCTCCGAGAGTGGAAGCTGGAAGGGATGATCATTAGCACATGCACTGAGGGTTCAGTTCAATATGAACCTACAGACAAATTTATTTCAGATAAATAGGAATTTATTCACACCGAACAAAAGTCTATTTGAATGAAATAAATGTTTCGCATATCGTTTTAATCAAGTACAAACCTAGTAGAATATGTATTTAATTCAAGTTAACTTTTATTGAACATGAATAAATTCCTATTCATATCACATAAATTTTTCTATTAGGTTCGCATTCAACTAGACCTTTTCCATGGGTGTACCGAGCTAAAAATGTGCATTTACGTCTAAGAGGAAAACTGAGTTATGCGAAGGAAACGAGGGCTTTTTATATGATTTACGTATCTTTACAGCGACAAAGACGTCTGAAAAAAGGGAAAGGTACATATGGGAAGTGGAGGAAAATTTTACTATCATCTTGATGTTGGAATTCTAGGACGCGAAGCCGCAATGGCTTGTAAGTTCGCATCTTCCCGTGCTAAACTCTCCTTTCTATACCCTCATTCGAAAGGAACTACGAATGAGTACGTAACTCCACTCGACGGCGGAAATGGTGCACCACTTCGTGCCATATGTATAAAATTTAGCAAGGCTGGTACCGCGTAGTCATGCAACACCTAGACCTTTACGTTGAGCCAACCGTCCTATCGTGGAGGTCGCGGTATCGCGCTAGTGTGTTTGAAGCACCCTCCGTCGAAAAAGAGTTGAAGCACTCGTAAATGAAATTGTGACGCTCCGACCTCAAAAATGTATTTTCATCTGACGAGAAAGGACTTCAAAGGAACGAAATTGGAATAACGTTAGTGCAGCCGTCTGCCTTTACTGTTTATCATGGAATGAGAAAGGAGAGAACGATATTATCATTATGTTCTTATCAATTATACGAAAAATGAAGTGTAGAAGGGACCGAGGCAAAACGATCCCTCGGGGTAAAATGATCCCCCGTGATTTTGGCGTCAATAATGACGAAAACTACCGGATCAATACGACGATATTATGTTCCTAGTCAAGTTCTGAAGTAACCCATGTAGTGGCGCCCACTAAAGACCTTCGTCGTTCAACAATTAACTAAAATTCATTTTTCGATAACCTGATGTAAGGGGTAAGCGCTCTACTTATTTTATTCTATTACTGAACTCTACCAGTAATCCCATGTAGAAATTGTCTTAGAGCTGTAATAACCCGTGTAGACATTCTTTAAAGGCTCTAATCGGGTCCGTATGAGGTTCCCTGATATTGACGAGGCTTTGATCAGGAATCTTAATAGGTACCCGATAGGGTATGTTCCACTTTGTTCATCGGGGCTTTTTGTAGGTTACGCCATGGATGATGCATTACTTGGATGCCCTACTAAGCCCTGATCAGGTCTTTGTCAGGCTACCGATACAATGATTTTGATGTTGAAGCCCAGATAGTGCATGTACGAGGTCAAATTAAAAATGTGTGACATACCTTATAGGGGCCTGATGAGCAATTTCTACACGGGAAGGGCCCGATTATTTGGTCCTATTTGTAATCGGGCCGTGATGAGGAAATGCAACGTTTGGTGCGCGAAGCCCCTTTTAAGGACAATTAATCGGGCCCTGATTGAAATGCCTTATAAAGGCCTTAATTGTATGTAGTTTAAAGTTTAATAATGAGGAAGCCTTAAGATATTCTGACAGAAATCTGCTAAATTTTCATTAACAAATCCTGCTTATTTTTTAACAAGGCATCCTTATCAAACTCTGAAGAGGTCCTTACAAGTTGGTCTAACTAGAGCTTTAGAGTTTAAAAATGAGGAAACCTTAGCAAGTATCGACAGGGCCCTGATAAAGTAATAATTAGGAAGCCCTTATTAGGGAAGCCCTAATTCAGTGTTATAAGGGTCTCTTCTTGATTAGGGCCTAACTAACCTAACTAATTTCTACAACATATGTTGTGAATAGACTGTAAAATTCAGTTTTCCCATTTGTTTTATATATATATTACTTTCTAATTTTAACTACAATTTTATTTTGATCGAACAAAAAGTTTTGAAAAAAAAACACAATTTAACTGAATGATAGAACTACATGTATGCAAAATCGCAGATTTCTATCTTTTCTCCCGTGATTAAATTCTATCGATTTGAACTTTACAGAGATCATTTTGGCTCGGTCTCCCCTATATTCGAACAACTTTGGCATTGAAATCGTAACATGAACCACGTCATATCATGTAGCTTATCAGCTGTACTAGGGGGGGACGCTTGTAGAATTTCTCTGCACATCTAGACGTCATCGTGCGTCGGTTGATTCAGTCGTTATATCGTAACGCGAGTATAAATACTTCGTTCGCGGTGTGTTTCGCGTCATAAAGGAGAACGATGCCGTCACGTGTGTGGTATACCTAAGTAAAATACCTATTTCACCATAAAAAGAACATATAAAATATACGGTCACAGCATTTCTCGTCACAGCACGTTCGAACGTGAAAGCCGGAAAACGGTATTATTTATTTCCTTCTTCGCCGACTTCTCTCCTTATTTTTCTTCCCTTTTGCTAACGTCATCCACCTACGGTACATTAGGCTCGGTCGCATCCTCGGTATTTAGGAGAGAAATTTCATTCGAAAGGAGGGCTATTCAATTTCTAGTCGTAATCCGTGCCAAAGTCTAATGGCGCTATCGATTTCTCTTCCACGTTGGACTGAAAAGAGGGGAGGAAGGGCGTCTTTGGATGGAGTTTGGTAGCGTACGTGGTACAAAGCTCGTTGTATAGGTGTCACACAGGATCGCGTTTTAACGCGCGAAAGTGATATCACGCGGTCGAGTCTCGTTTACGCTATCGCTTCCTGTAGGGTGTACTTACCCTCATTGTTTGCCATCGTTAACCGTTTACTGGTAGAGTATCAAACGCCCAGAAGTGGAGTAGATACCGTTTGGCCCGAAACATTACGCGCGACACTTCATAATTTATCATCGAAGAGAGGTTCGCAGGAAGCCCAATTAATTTGACACGTCCGAATGATTTTTAAAGGCATTTGTCACTGTCTCGCTGCTCCCGAGATATTTAATTGGAAATATTTATTATACATCCTACCTCCTAAGCGAGACCTGTCAGCCTAAGATATTCGCGTAGGCTGTATCGGGAAGAGCAGGCGCGATCAATCACGCATCGGGGCCCATAAATGATTCACGCGGCCAAATCAAGATTCATGCTATATTCGTTTGGTGAAAAAGAATACTGCTGAGTACTTCCTCCTCGTCCAATAAAATCGTGAAATATTCTTATAATACAACACATTTTCGTATATTATCTGTATATTCTACGTAAAGTGTAAATATGTACGTACAAGATGCATAAGTATAAGTAGATTTCTTGTATAGGACAGGGCGAAATGACCGACTAATCTATTGTACATTAATTATATATATACAATATACGTAAATGAAAACGTAGAATATACGTATACCAGACGTAAAATATATTATACACTACATATGTCCTATACAGGGTGTTCGGAAAAAACACCAACACAGAAATAGGGGTGATAGGTTACGTCATTACAAGTATTTTGATATAAGGGACCTATACCCGCAAGCGCCCCCTTCTGGAGATATCAACTTTTCAAGTTTATAACGACCGAGATTGATCAAAGTAGAATAATATTGAGTTTTTTGTCTACCTGTACAATTGAGAAACAAATGATAACTCCTTGTATCCGCATCATCTTCGAAAAGTACAAGGACTTGAGCCAAGCGGTTATCCTTTCCGCAAGCAGTTTGCGCAGTGGCACATCTATCCAGAATCGTTTCCGATGTTGCATGGACATGGGTGGCCGTCATTTCGAGCATTTGCTGTAGTACATTGTTTTTGTATCTCGTAAAATTAAATATTCGTTACCATCTTGATACGTTTCTTATTATTCTACTTTGATCAACCTCGGTCGTTATAAACTTGAAAAGTTGATATCTCCAGAAGGGGGGGCGCGCTTGCGGGTATAGGTCCCTTATATCAAAATACTTGTAATGACGTAACCTATCACCCCTATTTCTGTGTCGGTGTTTTTTCCGAACACCCTGTATAATGTACATACATAAGAATTGCACTAACCGAATTAACACGTTCGTCGCCGCGTCACCCGAATCTGGGTGACGGGTGTGCTTCCGTGGGGGCCCCGTCACCCAAGTACGGGTGACGCTCTTCTTGTTCAAGTTAAACATGATTTTCAGTTGGATTTTTAAAAGGAATTTAATTGAATAAGCACTGAAATATAATTTAGGATATACAACATAGAAATATTAAAAATATACGCATTATAGTATACTTTTTATTAATTTATATTTATGATAAAATGGGTCCTTTATAATGTCGAAAAGTTAACGGATTGACCTGAATTCGGGTACTCGGGGGTTTTCGGGGTCGCTGATTACGAATCCGAGGCCAGAATTGCCAAATTAGTAGATGGCGCTACGATACGACGCATACACCGTATCGTGCCACCATCTAAGAATTTTGTAATTTTAGTCTCGGATTCGTAATCAGCGACCCCAAGAATCCCCGGATACCCGTACACGCACGCCTTGATACGACGTCACGGCCCACGCACACGCCTCGATACGACGTCACGGCACACGCGCACGCCCCGGCACGAACGGCGTACGCATGCCATGACACACGCACCTGAGGATGATCGATCTCACATGCTGCACGAATATCGGCGGAGTTTCCAGCCTCCGGCAATCCCTTGGTATATCGAATCCCGATCGGAGATTCCTACCGAGGTCCGCCGACGTCCCACATACACGCTCGCAGCCAGCCATCGCCACACACACCACTTCTTCCACATCGTTTCGCCGGCATCCAGCCGCCCGCGCCGTCACTGGGGAGGGTGTACTGTGGCGACCCGTCACGCTACGACGGCCTGCCACCAGGTGGCGCCGACCCTTTCGGCCATCGACTCCGCAGCTCCCGGCCCATAGCTCTCGGCTTCTCGTTAGTGGTCCAACAACGGGCAAGTTATTATATAAGACCGTAACTGCCCGTCTCTCACGGAGGACCATAGAGCGTCCAGTCGGTTCATGGCCTCCGTACGTGCAACACGTGCTAGCCCGTAACCGCGGAAATACAATATATGAGTGAATGGAATCTATTTCGCTCTTAACCCTGTAAGGGATCTTGTAGCCATATGGTTACAACGAACTTTTAGGTATCCTACAACATTTTTTATAAATTGTACACCTATATGTTGACATTTGGTAACAACTACAAACTTGACTTTTTTTTATAACAATTGCTTTAATATATTTTAATATATTCATATAAACAAGGTTTGTAGGTATTTTTTTTATACGTAGTAAGAAAATCATATTTTGAAATTGAAATATAATAGCGTGAACCTTACAGGGTTAAACAAATTAGTTGTCCTCAAACAATCGGGATCGCAAAATTAATGAAACTGGTGGACCAAATATCCGAAAATAACCCCTAGGGCTCGCCCCAGCGCGGTTTTCAATAATGAGTAACCCTAGCCACGTGGCCGGGAAAGGGAATGAAGGGAATAAACGGAAGCAGGACACGTCCCCTCCCGATATAGTCTCCAAGCAACCAAGGACGGCGATTGGAAACCAGGTAACCAACACAGGCGAAGCCCTTGATCGTTATTATAAAGAATTCATACGAGATTATGGCCGAGGATCCTGAGATCCGAATGCGAAACCTAACCTCAATAAATCAAGGCTTCGCCGCTCGTGCTCCCTGGAGTTGGGAGTGAGTACAGAGCAGCCAGAATTACTTAGCACGGACATCGGAAACCATCGGATGGAACAGAAAATAGCTTCAAATACAGAGGGAGGTGCAAACACGTCAACGGTAGACCCCGGCTGGTCGTTCCCCAAAAAGCCGAGGAAATCGAAAAATTCCCAAAGCGACAATGAGAAGCAACTTGAAGACGCAAATCGTTTCCATACGCTGAGCGATTCGGAGGACTCGGAAATATTCCAAACGAGAACGGAAAAACGAGTGCAGAAGCAAAACAACTAAAAAACAGGTATCGAAGCAAGGCAGGTCCTCGAAGCCCCCTCCGATACATATGCACAACATAAAATTAAGAGAGCTGATATCGCTGTTATCGACTTATCAATTACCAAAATCATCGTTCCACCTGAGGCAAGGATACGAGTCGTATAATGTAACAATCTTCGCAGAAGAAAGCGAAGCCTACATTAGAATCATTAATATTTTAAAGGCCGAAAATAAACAGTATTATACGTACACACCGAAACACCTCCGAAATAAGACTATAGCGTTAAAAGGCATCAGAGGCGACTTCAATGAGGAGGATATCAAGCAAGAAATTGCTGATCTCATGCTCGACAATGTCAAAGTAATCAAGGTAGGCAAGGTTGAGTTTCATAAAGGGAAAGAATATACCTACTCCCATTTTTTAGTACAACTATCGCATGATAGCAACCAAGCAGCGCTCACTAAAGTTCGGTCGTTAGCTTTCCAAAAAATAAGATGGGAGCGGTTTCAAGAAAAAGGAATATTCCGGTGTAAGAAATGCCAGCGGTTTGGCCATGCGAGCCCAAACTGCAATCTGCAATACAGGTGTGTCAAATGCAGCGAATCGCACACTCCGGGAGGATGCAAAATCACGGCCGCGTTTGGCAAAGATTCTTTGAAATGTGCCAACTGCGACATGCAGGGACATCCAGCGTCCTACAAAGGATGCCTTTATTACAAATCAGCAGTATGTTTTGTTAAAAGCATTAAAAAAGCTAAAATAGAAGCAACCAAGGCCAAACTGAGCAAAATTGCTAAAAAAAATCAGGCCAGGCTTCTCATTTGCCGAAGCCACAGCCCCACAGAACTCCACATCACACAGAGACTACTGCGAAACGCGATGCCAACAGACACCGACAACGCAGGAAAGATATTCGCAGCATCCAAAACCCGATACACCTGGATGGATTGTAGCGCTCAAGAAAGAAATAATGGACGGTGTTAACCAGCTTATCAGCAACATCCAAAGACAAGTGCATCAAATTTGTCAAGATTCGAAGCCCTCTGCAGAGCTCTAGGCTTCGACACAGAATTGGAGTAATAGTGCTCAGAACCAACTGGATCCTGAGATCTCATGGACGACCGTGGACGTTAAGTCTATCACTGATGGCTGGAGCATACCGCCAGCACATCTCGGGGTAAACGGAACGCCTTAAGGCGAAGGAAGTATCCGGGAGCAGCCGCAAACACAGGGCTACTCACCGGCCCCAATAGCCTTTACCGGTACAACGGTACAACTGTAAATAATGCAAATAGCGTAAATTCGTAGTTTAAGATTCCCCCCCTACCCCCGACCTTTTTCCCACGGTCCACAATCCCTCCCGCCCCACCCTTCCCTTTAACTCTTATTTATTAGTATTTAGGGTGATTAGCCATGAGATTAGTTTCATTGGTTTTTCTTAGTTTTTGTTTTCCAATGTCCAATAGCCGATTAGGCCGCAGAATATCCCAGAAACATCATTGTGTTCCTTAGGTAATGCCATAGAATTAATGAGACTAAAATTAAACAAAGACTGAACATATACGAGAACCACCAGGCAGGAGGTGGCAATTTATGGAGATTAAGTAAAGGTAGTGTCAGACACGGCTACTTTTGCTGCGCAGCAGATTAAAAAACTGCGCAACTTGCACTGCTGCAAGTGTGAACACCCATGCAACCTGCAACTTTGCCATTGTAGCCTGGTTGCGTGCAGAAATTTTAATCTGCTGCGCGCACAGCAAAAGTAGCCGTATCTGACACTACCCTAATTCTTTATACTTATATAATTTGGTATGGTTTATTTCATAGTGTTTGTTTAACCATGTTAATGTATCATTACTCCTATCTTTTTCCTACAATAAACAAACATTGAAATGAAAAAAAAAAGAAACCACAGAGCGTCTAAGGCAGCAGTCGGCCTAGCCTTACTGACGAGTCCACGGGCCGACTCCAGGACGAAACACTCCGCCACGAGATGGCGAACTCACTTTTCGTTCGCCACGAATGTTTTAGGATAATCAATAACATTTGCTAATGATGTATTTTTAAAAAAAGGGTTAACGGTGTACGTGAGAACGCGTAGCGATGCCAAGTATTCACGGCTACCAAAACTTCATTGCTTTTAGCGACATTTCGTCAGATTCAACTAAATATTTCTCATCGAGATGATCGTTAAGCCCCTCCGTTTTCGAGATCTTGAGAATCGTTGACCTTTGGTGCATATTTTTTGTATCTTTACCGCTTCATCTAATCAAATAATATTTTAATTCTTGCATTTTGAAACCTCCAAGTATGAGTTCCGCCATAATGTCTGTCTAAAACTGTCATAGATTACGATTAAATATCTTACTGAAATGATTATTAAGTGGCCTTGTAATTTTACGTACATGAAATATAACACTAAATTAGAGTACAGTATGTCCGAGAGCAAAGTATGTACGAATACAAAGGGACCCCTATTTTCATGTTGATCGCCGTATTACTTTTTCGAGAATGATACTGCGCATGCGCAATTTTTCGCGCAAACAGTATGTATGGAGCATTTTACTCCATGTGTTATGGCAACATGTGTCATGTCTGCGATAATTTGTACTTGCGCAGTTTCAATATCGAAAAAGTACTACGGCAACAACATAAAACTATGAATCCCTTTGTATACTTTGCACCCAGACATACTGTATATACAAAAATTCAGATTTTTTTATCTAATATTAGCCACGGTGATCCAACATCCTTAAAAGAAGGAACTACTTGTAAGTATAGCATACAATCATAGACAAATCAATTTGAGAAATAGAAATTGTGGGACTTAGTTCCAAGATTGCATTTTGACCTGCATCACGAAATCAGGAAACTCCAATTTTACCGGTTTCTGCATCCGGAAATTCTTTCAAGTATTACGTCAAGCGATAAAGAAAAATGCAGTGCTTCAGATGAACCTCGGTTACCATATCGCCCCCTTAGTACTACAATTAGGTAACTCAACTTTTCGGTACTTTCAGTTATCTACTTTGTACCCAACTTTGTACCCAACTTTGCACGCTTTTTTCGGCGTTAGAACGAGATAAGGTCTGTCGCATATTTAAGGTTAGACATCCAGTAGTATATGATATAGATACAGTCACTAAAGCGACTAATATATGCATGCAATAAGTGCACAATTTGAATACTGAAAATTCGAGTTACCTAGTTGTAGTATGTATTAAGGGGATGATATGGTAAGCAATGGAAGCTGCAGATCAACTCGGGTATGACATCCTTCTGAGAATTACCTTATACGGAGTGATTCAAAAATTGCCATAACGGTCGAATTCTTTTTGAAAAATGTTTCATATGCGAGCATTCATTCCTCTTTATCACCATCTTATCTACGAGTAATATTGTTAGATCTAATTATGATTGGTATCCTCTAACGGATTAAAGTAAACTAATCAGACTACAATATAAGTTTAAATATATGTATTGTTAAATGACTTGGGGGTTCATCTGGCGTACCGTAAGTTTAATTCATGGAAAAGTAGTTCAATTCATTTTTAAATGAAATCTAATCAACTAAACATTCTAGGCTAAATAAAATTAGCAACCTCTCTTATGAAGGATCCTAGGTTTAATTTATCGGATTCATTGTTCAGTCAGATTTGAACTTAAAAGTTAACTCAGTAATTTGCAAATGGGAAAATATATGATGCCAAGAGAGTATAATGTATACACCTCTAAAACATAACTACGAATAATCTAAAGCTGCTGTAAGATTGGTCGACTTCAATTGTTAAGAACTTTAACGATATTACTCGTATACAAAAGTTGCGAAGAAATGGAAATTCATATATATAATCTCTCAGGGAGAATACATTCACATAGAGCGCTAAAGCAGCCCAGGGTTAAACCCCTGTATACTACTTGAATAGTCCCTTATCACTAACTACAAACTCCAGCCCCTTCAGAAGCAAAACTGGTTTCCCGTGCGAAGCGTCACTCGCAGGTTCGCTCATTCATTCATTCATATGTAAACGTATACCAACTGGTTTGTCCAGATCGTTCTCGCAAACTGGTTTGATTACATTTCTCTCGCGTAGGTGTGTACCTACATATACGTACATCGCTCGATTTTCGTGGAAACACTTCGACGAGAGGGATGAATTCTGCGATGTCAAAAGGACAACACATTTCGCCACAACACAAATTTAACGCGCCCCGAAATGTCGCGAAGGAAATGTATATTGAAATTCCCGTCGCCCACGCACCTCGTCCCGTGGTGGCCGTAGTCTTAAGCTGCGGCTCTCGAAGAGTAAGGACTTTCGACCGCTTCACACTTATCCCTTCCTCTTTCTCGGGGAGTCACTCCGTCAGGATCACGCTTACTTAACTGATTTAAGTCCCCCGACATGCCGGCTGCCGCCTCTAAGTCCGCGCGCAGCGCCTTTTTGTATCCGATATCTCACGCCTCTCGAGAATCCCTCGTATCTTTCACGCATCGCGCATGAATTTCTAGCAAACTCTCCGCGAGTTCGCCGCGTCGGAAGCGGATGGGGTCGCGTGTATAAAAGCCCCTCGTGTGGACGGGGGCGGAAGGGGATCGGGAATTGCGAATTCTCGGTTAGCGCTCTGCGGGGGCGAGCTCGTCGTAACCTACAATTTAAATGTGCATCCTCTCTGAGCACTGTCATTAGCCCGACTGCTTCGGTTAATCGCAGCCGAGACCTCTTTCTGCTGATAACGAAAGGATTTGGAAATAATGTCGACGTATGATCGCGATTAATTCTCCGTCGTCGAGCTGCTTTTTCCTCCTCCCGTTACAAATTCGCACGAAATGGAATGTAAATCTATCTAAAAATAAATGCTTATAGCAGCTCTTTTCACGAGAAAGTAAATAACGTTGAGGAATTTTTTTTGGGTCGTCCCTCATCGAATTAATATTTTATTTGAGCGAAGCCTACACTCTGTACCTATTATCAGTCTTCTATTATTCTGAAAATCTTTTTCAAATAATATCGGGAATTTTCCCAAATAAGACGATTTCCTTTAAGGGCACCCTGTAAACATTATTGCGGTTGGCAGGATTTAAAAAAGTTCATTTCTAGTGATTTTTTTACATCAAAATAATTTGGAAATCATTCGGTATGATTTTGTACAGGTCGGAAATAGGTTTTCATGAAATATTATGACTAAAAATTTTTCAACTGAACGTTAAAATTGGAGCAGATAGCTGTCATGACTGAGAATTTTTAAACTCGATTTGATAGGCACCAAAACTTTCAGCTAGATTAAACATACCTACTATGTACTTACGGAGAATGCGAGGTAATTTCCGCACTGTGGTTTGCTGCGTACTATTGATTCCAATATATTTCACTGTGTTATCTTGTTATAAGACAGCGTTATTACTCAAGACACGGATGATGTTGTAGCGGACCGTATTTCTGACATCTAGTGAATATTTTATTTCAGACCTTTCTCACGAGTCCTACATGTCATTCATAGGCATAGTGATCAATTTTTTCTTCGATTAGAAAAACCATAATATTCAGAAATGATATACTCTTCAGGGTTACTATGCCGATGAGTTTCACTATTTTACCGACAGTGAGATCATTTCCAAATTTCGCATAAGAAAATTCTTCTACGGATTTTCAAAGTCTTTAGAACTGACAAAGGGCCTTTAAAGGTGCATGGTTTCCCTCGTCTTATCTTTTCCATGAAACACATAAAAGGACGTACTCCTCCTATTTGCATAAATAATAAACAATAATAGACAAAACAGGAACTCCAAAATCGATTGGTTTCGTGTATTCTTTTATTCCAATCGCTCTGTATCTATAGCTAGGGTGCATCGATAGCCGCTACCCCCTCTCCCTCCCGCGGATGCCCATTTCAATAAAGTCACACCCGCGCTTCGTCGATAAATCGTCGCGTCGCGTCGTTCCCCGGAAGTCGTAGCGAAACTTCGGAAGACGATCCCCGCTGATTCCGCTGACATATTGTTCTCAGGGAGGCTTCATAACGTATCACCGCCCGTCTCTTTCGGTCCCACCGACGGAGATAACAATCCAATTAGTTTAGCCCTAATAATTAATGGTTTAATAGCGCCGATGTGTCGCCCGAAAATATCATCTTTACGACGATAGTTCGAAAGCCGTTGAACCCGGACGTCGCGGCGGAATGAATACAACTCGTACTCTTAATGACGCACTTACTCAGTCTTCGTTTGGTTGAGCGAAAACACTCGGATAAAGCGGTGCTATATATAGCGCCGCGAAAATTAGGACACCCGATATAGGCAGACCGAGTGTCGGGAACAGGGAAGAGAGAGAGAGAGAGACTCCCGAGTGAGCTGTTTGCAGTTCCTTCCGCAAGCCTCCGGTTTGCATTAGTTTGCATACGTGAGTGAAAGTTTAAAGTTTAGTAATTTAAACAAGCCGCGCCGGCGCTGTCCCTCTTCCGAAAGCTCGTCGCCAGGAATATTCAATGCGTTCGGCGGCTGCAGAGCTAGCGAGAAAAATAGAAACTCGTTTTCTCTCGCCGGGCAGCGCCGCCTTCGTGTTTCGCATTTGGCCTACTACATACATACGTAGCTTCGCGGGGCGCATATAAGTTGCATTTGCGACGGAGGGTTTGCTTCTTCTGTACGAATATTGCAAGAAAGGAGCTTCTGCGGGAAATGGCACTCGCGTCGTAGCGTGTCGTGTACCCGATCACAAATTTATACAGGACGTTAGGCTTGAACTGTAAAAGGGATACGTGGTAGGATTCGCGAGATGAAAAGTTTTCCTACGCGCTGGGTTTGCGACGGAGCGGGAAATGACTGTGCAATCGCGCCGCGCAGTGGCAATGAAAAGCGGCGCAGGTAACCGGCCGAGACCCGACCGAGAGCGGCATGAATAAATCAGAGTGACGTTGTAGTGTTTGGTCTTTCATCCGCAAGACGATTCCGAGTACACTTTGAGCAGTTCGCCTTCACGACGGAAAATGCATAAAATGTTCTCCTGCTGTTTCTTTTGGAAGATAATGGGACGTGCTTTTCGACGATGCTGTATCATTTGTTCGTGAAGTCCTTGATCACGAGTGGACACTGATAATCGACGACACTTTACATGATATAGAGTAGGGGAGAGTAGTATCGGTTATAACGCGGGGTCAATTGTAACATTGACTGTAGCAACGCCATCTATTGACGAAAAACTAAAATACAGTAGGGATCCAAAAATTTAGGCACCATGGAGAGAGTACCCAAATTTCTAAGTTCGCTTTCGTAGGCATGATTCACGAAAGGTGGGGATACAGCACGTACACTTTCAGTGTACGGAGGCATCTTCGGAATAGAAGTGTATTATATGCTGCAGTGAGACATCCCAACTATTGTGCCCCTCGTTTGAATGCCGACAGAGTAACCGGAGAGAGGGCATGAAAATAGGAGCCCAAATTTTCGGGTGCCCAAATTCTTGGATCTCTGCTGTATCTATTGTATATGCCTCATTCTATATTTCTACCAAACATAAGTCACCGAGAAAAAAGCTAGAAAGCGATAATCGCCAGTACAAGCTTATCAGTGCCTGTTTCTTAGAAATGCCAAATCGTTAATTTTGTTGTCCGCCATTATTTTCTTTCGACTAGTCCCACAACAATTTTTCATAAAATCACGTTGCTTCATGTTAATACCTATGCAAAGATCAAATCTTATTTATTGTTTATATATGAATTTAATGGACATGTAACTGAAACAAGTGGCGGTGGTGTCGAAAGTAACAATCACAGTGGTGTCAATTGTAATATGTTGCAAAGGCCATCTGAGCTTCTACATCATATTCTAGTTTGGAAGTAGTGAAGATGCAATTATTATGGTTTCAGCTATCATTCGATATTGTGCCACTTTTACAGTAACAACCAAACAAAAATAATTAATTTGAATTTTAAAACACTTTTTTGTCCCTCCTGAAAAATGTCTAACAATGCAGCTGCTTCGTTTTTGCTGCTATATCCTTAATTGTAATAAGTTGCAGCGGTACTTTTAATGGAGAGTATCTTTTACAGTTGAAGAGTGTAACTTCTAATTAGTCTAAGTGCCAAAAAGCTAAAGTTGGGAAAATCGATAAAAGCAGGCAGTTGTTTCAAAGGAATATAGTCGAGCATGTCTTGCAGATTTTTGAGTTTTAAGCCTCTACGTATACTTTTGCACATACCTAGACCCTTTTCAGATGTATTGCACTTACGACCGTTTTCAAGCAAAATATATATTTTTGCAAATATGGCACATAGACTAATTAGAAGTTACACTCTTTAGTTACTGTTGTTCTTTCTGATGTTTATTATGATATAATCAAAGCCAAAAGACCTCTCTCTCATTATGTAAAAATAAATTCCTTCCGATTTTTATAATAAATTAATCATCCGCAAATAACTTGTTTTTATTACAACCGACATCTAGGTCATCGACTTTTAGTTCGCATTTTTTAATCAGATCAGTAGTTCCACAGATCATCCCCGACAATTAAACAAACTCATAAACCTTTCCTCTTTATTATATCAGTATAGATGGAATTTATCTTTGCATACAATATTCAACGACATTTCTCTTCTATAAAATAATTGGCATTTAAATACTTATATACATACTTCTACCCATATATCTGCAATAGCGTATCAACGGTGCAATTCGATATTACAAGCAAATATCCGATTCACCACCCGAAGTGCCGAGGATTTAATGTTTTTCGAATACCCGCAGTCAACTCCTCGAATAGCTAACGAAATGCACCCCCATTTCCAGCGGCGCCAATGCAATTTACCATATATAATATATGCACCGAAGTCCTTTCACGAGAGCCGCGCGCGCGTGGACCGTATGACTGCGGGAATCCAACCGCGTTAATTCTCAAACGACGACCCACTGTATCGGCAATGCTATATCCTTTGCACAAGCTCGCGCTTAGTTCGCATAGAGAGTTTATTGCCGCCCCTGCCACGCGGAGCGATAAAACGACAGACCCCGTAATTAATAACGGGGTTAAAGCGATTATTTTCCTCGAACTATCAATTACACCCTCTTAAAGTTAACGCGTCTACTTTTACCGGCAGTGTCTGTACGGTGCGCGAGAGAGTCGCGCGAATAATGCAGGTAGTCAAATAAATAAATGGAAATTCATTGCCGACGTTTTCGTATTTATCTGCACCGGAGTCGGGTAAAGGAGCGGTGTTCGGGGCCGGTGGCCGTCATTTTTGCGAAGAGGGGAGGGAAACGAGCGGCGCGATGAAAATCTAATTCAAACGGTCCTGTAGGAGCGGTAAGTGTGTCAACGCGTATCCCCCTTCCGTCAATTTGCACTTGAGACTGCCGAGTCGCGAAATGTCTCCCTCGAGGAATGCAGTTCGCCCCCTTCGCTCAAGATTTTCTGTCGCATAAATAATTTTCAATCATCGTCCCTGCCTAAGGTGCTCGTAAAGTTTTTCCGGCGTACGTACGGAGGTTAAACGCACCTTGGTAGGTACGTGTGAAGATCGATATAAGGGTCCCGACGTGTATCGAAAAAGATGTACCGCGTAATCGCGTTAAAAATGGAGGAATTTCTTTTTTTTTGAAATCGATTTGATAAACTCGGTTCGTATATTGAATACGAACATACGGTATGAGAAATGCAAAAAGATCCGCACTAATATATTATAAATGCGAAAATGACTTTGTCTGTATGTTTGCTACCTCATCACGGTTAAACTACCGAATCGATCTTCATGACAATTTTTTCCATTGATATCCAATAAAAAATATATAATAATTCAAATTCTATGAGGACCGAGTCGCGGGTAATAGCTACACGAAGAAAAGGAATCAGTAATTTTTACAGTGAATTCCAGTAAGGGGCCATCCATATATTGCGTAAGACATTTTTGGCCCCTTTTTGACCCCCCCCCCCCCCCTCCCACCAGTGTAAGATACTGTAAGATTCCAGATGACCCCCCCCTAAATCTTACATATGACGTAACTTTTTAAGTCATTCTTGAGCTTGCCGTTTATACTGCTTTCAATTAATATCAGATGAATATTAGGAAGAGATTGACTATATTTCGAGACGGTTCTGCTGAACAATAGCATCATACATAGTCAGAACGAAAATGCTGTACATATAGGAGCTGTTTAAATAGACTCTTCATTATTCGCTATTCTCTAATCGTGTATCAACAGCGTCTTTTATCCGACTGGAAGCCCAACACGATTGATGTAAAGTTTAATAGTCTACTACGGTATATTTCTGTATGCACTTCACATCCTCTTTCTAACCCTTTGTATCAACGGAAAACATTAGAAAACATATATTCACTCAGTTCAAGTAACTTCATTTTTAAATTTCGTTTAATAAAATTATCGTCAGTAGAGACGTCCTGCTCCTCAACCCACTCGACGTCCTCCATTCCCGTTTCACTATCTCGAAAGATGCACATAAGTTCCCGATCACGACGCAATGCCACTCGTGCAAGTCGCCTCTTCTCTGCTTGATCCTGGGTTTTGCACATTCTTTTGTCTATTGTTACTGCTTTATTTGATGCAAAGTACAGCGCTTCTTTCAATCTGTATAGAGTGATTTGATAGCATTTTTGGCTAGGAATTTCTCACGTAAGATGAGGTCTAGACCCCCCCCCCCCCCATTATAAGACTGTAAGAAATATCCACACCCCCCTCCCCCTCAAACGTCTTACGTAATATATGGATGGCCCCTAACAGGGCTCCTTGAGGTGAAACATCGAATTTTTTATTGGACACAGCGTACTTTTCACAGTTCGTTCCAGTATAAACCCATGAATAACCCGACACATGTTAAAGGGAAATTGGTAAATTTCACCGTATAAACTGATATTCATATTATTAAGAGCTGTAAAATGTACGTAGTGGTCTATTAAAAACTTCAATGTTTCTCCGGGAGGAACCTTATTACTGAGATAACTGTAAACATTCATGGGTTTTCCCATGATTTGTTACCAATCTTTTCCCCATGCGGTTTTAAATAAGTATTATATATGTATCAAAACATGTTCTTCTTATATATTTAGATTTATATCTATTTAATATTATACCACGATAAATTCTCTGCACTGAAAAAAATATTTGTTTCACTCAACCATCGGTGAAGTTTAATACGAACCTCGCGAGATGCAATTATTTCAATACCATAAGAATGTAAGGGAAAATAGAGTTGAAGCAACCAAATTGTAGTTGAAACAAGTGAATATCTACTTGAAACAATTACACCGTGAGGTTCGCCGTATTAAATCTCACCGATGATTGAATGAAAAATTTTTTCTTCAGCGTGTTTCATATATATGTATTGTAATACATACTCGCTTTGACTTTAATTATATTTCGATGTTTACCGCCAGTTATAATTTTTTTTAACGCCCGATCCAATTTATTCCTACATAGCTATACATTTATAGATTATTTCTGTTGCAATTAGCGATTTCTTTCGAGACTCGAATTAAAAACAGTTTTCTTAACCCTTACTTGCCACACTGGGGTTCGAAACAACCCCATGGTAAAATTCGTACTTGCCACATTGGGGTTGATTTACACCCCAGCGAGAAGAATTGTTATAACCAATAAGTTATTGCATATTTGTACTTGAAAATTTTATCAGCTCTTCTTAAGAGCGTACTTTAAGAGACAGTGTAACTTTTATATTTTATTTTTTTTCGCATACTTAATTTTAAGTTCTGGCTATACAAGTTCCACTGTCTTTTAAAGTACGCTCTTAAGAAGAGCTGATAAAATTTTCAAGTACAAATATGCAATAATTTGTTTGTTATAACAATTTTTCTCGCTGGGGTGTAAATCAACCCCAGTGTGGCAAGTACGTGATGCTATAGAAATGTAGCAAGTAAGGGTTAATATTTTCAATTCCACCACAAAAGTATGTATAGCGTGGAAGCGAATTATAACAAGTACTTAACTCTGTCCGTTCGTAGCTTCCGTACATAAACCCATTACCGTCGAAATACACAACCAATTAACTCGCAGGGGAACTTAACCGATCCCTCTGCCATCCCTTTGACTAGTATAACGATCGAAAAGAGGAGTTGAGCACATATACGAACACCCTTGGCCCGCGTTACTCTCCGCAAACTATAACTTTCCGCAGCTTTCGCGGAAAATACGGAGAACCGAGCCGCTAAATTATGGGGATAATTCCGCGCAGCAAATTTACTCTACTGCAAGTCCGCAGCAACGCCGATGATATTTCCCAAAAGTATAGACAATAGAGACGACAACTTTCAGATATAAACTATTCAATAAGCAGCGCGCACCAATGTGCCGGAGTGCTGTGGTAGGATCCGTTCGGGGACGCGGCATTCCGGGCCAAGTACGGCAGACGCGGTGGGGTAGCTCGGTAGGGTTGAAAAACCTGCGCAGTAGACGAAAATAAATCGAACTATGGTGCAACTACAGATGCGGGAAATCGTTCCCCGACCTCACTTCAAAATTTTCTAATCAGTGAGAAATTGCGAGTCCTCCGGGATACGTGCTCCGTTTCTGTCACCCGGCTTCCCTGAAACGGGAGAGAAAAATGCGCGGTTTTCTTTTCCTCTTCGCAGAATTACTCGATTTTCATTAGCAAAGAAATTTTCGATGGAAATTAAAATGCATTTGCTGCAGTTGATGTAATTAAGAATACTCATGAGATTTAACATAGATATTTGTATTTATTTACCAAATTTTACAATATTTATGTTCTGTGTTCTCTTAAAATTGAAGACGTTCTTTGTGACTTTTTAAATGACAACGTAAATTGATATTCGACGAGAACTCTAGAAATTAATAATTCAATTCTGTAGCAATGATTTATTGGGTCCATTTCTACTTGATACTGTCACTTGTTTATTCCTATACCTAATGGCACTATTATATCATACAGCATTTGATCAGTTAAAAAATAATTGTCTACCCTTTAAAGAAAGAGAGCTAAAGATGATGGTTGACGGTAATACAGAAATCAATAAGATCGAAATTTGTCTGGCTTTATAACGTCAAGCGCGGCATCTTCAAATAATCAATTTTTAGGGGCGCAGATACCTCCGTGAAATTGATTTAGGTATTTGAAGATTTTCCGCTGACTTCGCGTGATAAAATAAAAAGATTCCGTTTTACCGATTTCTATATTTGAAGATTTCGTACCCGTATAAATCGGACACTTATCGACGCCCGTAATCCGAAGGGAGGAAAATAACTCGCGACTGATATAGCTATACAGAAATATCACGCGCTCAATCGAGGGAGTAACGGCCCACCGCGGAATCTCTGTCGATTACATTCGCTTACGCCGTCTTTCGCGAAAACTCGGCTTATCCGCGAAAAGTACCCCCGAAGGCTCCGACAAGTACAGCCGCAATCACTGGACTAATAAAGATCCAGGGATTAGTCGACATCCCCTGTAATAAGGATTATACCAGTGTCGTCGACATCCATATACCTCCGGCTAGCTCAGCGAGAGTGACGCAAACATGAATCGGCTTTTAGCTCCGATAGATGGGGAAGTAATATCGATCTGATTATTATGAGAAAGAAGTTGCGGGCTGAATCCAAAGGCGCCCGCGTTAAATAATTGAGGCGTATTATAATGCGAATCGATCGGGACGACCGTTTCGCGGTAAAGTGCGTGTAATCATTGGTATCCCGCATGCTTTATCAATTACGCTCGACGACGTCGCTTCTACCGTTGCGATATTCGTTTGCCTATTGACCGTCCTTTCATCGCAAGATCAATATAGGAAGTGTACATACCGATCGTTCCAATCACCGAGTTCGATATATTTTAATCCACGTTATTTATAGCGTTCTAAGGCGGGGCATGGGGGGTGGAGTGGAATTTATATCAAGTAGGACGCGAAGCTCGATTCCGTGCTATGATATTAAAATCGTTGTATCTTCGAGTTTCCATTTTTTTTACTACAAACGATTTTTCTTCTTCATTAAAACGATGTACAAATTATACGATAGCAAATTAGACGGTCAAGAATTTTATAGTCAGAGTTGGCTTGAGAAGAGTGCGCTGTGTGTGCTGCGTGAGAGCGAAAAGTGTCAAACGTCTGATTTCCCGATAGCTGTCAATTCGGAAAATCGAAGTATTGAATAATAGATGAAACACTTCGATCTCTTGAATTAACAGCTATCGGGAAATCAAACGTTTGACACTTTCGCTCTCACGCAGCACACACAGCGCACTCTTCTCAAGCCAACTCTGACTATAAAATTCTTGACCGTCGGTAAAGTTTCGGCAATGTCGGTATATCTGCTTGTTTAATTTGGCATGATACATACGGTATGGCGGACTAAATATGTAAAATTATAGCAACTAAATATCTCCTTATAATGATTAATATATTAGTTACGAATGAACGAATATTAGTTTGAAAAAATACGGTATTTGACTAAAATAAAAAGTGTCATATTTTTAAATTCAATTTGTTATCAGCTGTATACGTATTCAATATTGCACAAAAAAGAAAATGTTTGGAAAAATAATTATTCGCTGTTATGGCGTCATTGATAAGCCATAAGAGACGCAACTTATGTTGCAACGAATGCGAGAGAGATAGATTTATTGAGCAATGACGTATGCTGTATTTTAAATGCCATTTTTCGGCTTAAATGAGACCGACAATGAAAAATAAAAATATATGGAGTAAATAACTATGTCCCTATTTTTCGAATCATCAATAAAAAAAATTAGTGAACTGCCTTATTATGTAAATATAGAAAATATTTAATTCCTTCAAATAATTCAAACCAACTAAATCGATTCAACCAATTCTTTTTCTCAATGTGCGACAACGGTTGTAATTTCTTCATAAATTATAATTCAATCGCATAAATAAGTAGAAAGCACTACTTCTACTTTACGAAAGTTCAAATAACGAGAAAATATATCTCACTACGTTTCCCAAAAATATGACAGCCATCTTTATAAGGATGTTGGCCATCCAAGATCCGTACCGTACCGTTTTTTTCCGTAATATCACCACCTAATAATGTCCTTTACACACAAGCACACGCCTTATTATATTTACGACTACGTCACGAATGATAATAAGTCATCTAGGGCTGACAGGGCAGACTGCGCGCGACCTAGATGTTCAATTAGACAGTAATTTATCATTTCCGGATCGCATCAATATTATTTCCGGACAGGCTGTGAACTAATTAAGATTTATAATGCACTATATTAAGTGTTTCGCTATTATTATGTTCATTTCGCGACACTCTATAAGCTTCATTGTGCCACGCTTGGGAACCTTATTGTACGAGATCTAGGGCCGGGTTCGCTCCTCTCCTCCTCGCGAAGGAGCGAGAGGTGGATGGAAATGCCTGTAATATTTGGTAAAGTCGAATTTCTCAATAACCGGAGAAGCAGAGCTACAAAAAGACGAGATGCAGATACATATTAATATCGAGGAAATATCCACCCGAATATCTTCCCTCTGTACGAGTATATATGGGGCATTTCACAAGAAAACGACAAAGCGACAAGCTTCTGTCGCGCAAAGCCCATCCGTGATACTTTGCACTCTCACTGCATTATTCCTGACGAAAATGGAAAAATTAGAACAAAAAGATATTAATTTTCGCCAGACTATCAAGTCCTTGATACATTGAAAAAACAGTAGATGTTATGTCAAATTTTAATCAATAAAACACTTAATAAATATCAATAAAATCATAATTCATTATAAATAATATATGAGTCGATTTGTCACAATTTTGTCCTACATTTCGCTTTCCTTATCGCGATTTTTGGTAAATAACTTGGTCAACGATCATAATTTTGTTTGTGACTAAGTTTCAGCAAATATTACTGATGAAAAAAAAATTTTTTTTTGAATTTTTTTTCTAAAATAGCGCATAAAACATTGAAAATTCGCCACTCCATGGTGTATGACGGCTTAAAAAATTTGTAATTCCTTGAGGATTAATTTAAAATTGTTTTTCTTGAAATTAAAATTGGCATATTTTCAGGAGGCGAAAAAATAGTGGTTATTTTCATTTCTGCTGGTACTGGTAATACCGGATATTTTTTTTTCCAGAAAATACGTTCAAAAACAAAACCTTTTCGTATTTGGTTTTTTGAAATTATCATTTCTTCTATTCGAAAATTAGCTCTGAAAATCACATTTTTCAATGTTGTCGAGAGATATCTCGTTTAAACAAAGGCAATAAAAAAAATCCACTTGGGGGTTGTTTAGAACGCAAAAACCTTTAAGAAAAAAAATATATGAATTAAATTCCCGACCCTATGGATTTCGCTTTGTCGTTTTCTTGTGAAATGCCCCATATGTATATGTGTACAACTTTACTTCCGCCGTTTTCCCATAGATGACTTTAGCGGTAAGTTGTGGTCGAAATAAATAGATCATAGACGTCATGCAATAAATTTGAGCATCTGTCAACATAATCCCATAGAAACATTAGTCGATTTCTGTCTGCATCCTAAAGTTATTCTTGATTGAAAATATCAGTTTACGAGCCAAATTCTCGTCATTTGCGGGAGGTTTTAATTTTCTGCCTAAATAATGAAGAACTCTGCGGCTGAGGCTCATCGAATGCTCTCATATATTTATGGTGAGGCCGCTATTAGTGAAAGAACGTGTCGTGAGTAGTTTCAACGCTTCAAGAATAGTGATTTTCACATCGAAGACTGGCATAGCGGAGGAAGAGAGAAGGTTTACGAAGAAGCAGAATTGAAGGCATTACTTGATGAAGACTCGTGTCGAAGTCAAGAAAAATTGGCACGATCATTGGGAGTGATTCAATAAGCAATTTCAAAATGCCTCAAAGACATTTTACATAAAAGCCTCGAATTTCGCGAAAAAAAACGGCGGAAGCAAAGTTGTAGACCTACATATTACATAGTATATATAGTATATATATACACATCCCCCTTGTGCTTAGAACCCGGAAAGTGCGGTTCTCGTCGTATCCTTTATACTTTACTGGTACCTATAAATCTAAGGAAATGAGGATTTATTTTATTTACCAGTAGTGGTCAGTGACAGAGGCGAAAATAAAATCGGATCGAAACGACCCGTATACCTCACCAGTTACGCGGCGATAAATTAACGGAGCAGTTACGGGTTAACTCCTCCCGAATCTTATTCGATCTGATGGTGTCGCGTTACGGTGGAATGGACAAAAGGAAAAATACGAACGGGCGAAACTAGTTTGAAATTGCGGAGAAGAAAAAGAATAATTATTCGTTCCACAGTGCAACTTCGTTCTCGCCTTCCGTTTCGCTATAAGAATGAATTAAAAGATAAATATCACAGTGTATCGATCCTCCTTTGGATTTCTTCAAAAAAATATTCAAAAAATTCGATCTAGCTGTCCTTACTTTAAGCGAGCCGGGAATTCTGATTACTACCAGCCTTTTGGATCCAGCTTTCCTCCAGTTGCAAGAGTCCCATACAATTCCACATTTTCCAATCAATAATTTTTACGGAAAATTATTACTGTATTCAAAAAATTTGTTTCACCTGTTTTTTTTCCCGCAATTGAAAAGTGTAACTTCTAATTAGTCTAAGTGCCAATTTAATGAAACTTTGGATTTTGTTGTGAAGTGGCTATGTGCCAAGGCCAATGTTCCCTTAAGGATGTTCAAGGGCTGTCATCGTAACCAAAAGCTTAGTCGCTTGTTCTATATTATTTCCCTATAGCGCGCCCCTCCTCATATTTTACAACTATTAACGTAGACTGTACATACTAGCACTAGGGTGATAGCCTGCATCCTATATGTATACACTCATACTAGCGCACGTTGAAAGAAGCGAAGATCGTTGCTCTCCTTTCCACAGAGCGATGCGTTAAAAATACTGCCAAGTTAAGTACTTTGAATTACAATTACGTAAAAACGGTATGGCCGGATATCCTTATCTTGTAATATGTCATTCCTAACATCATCATACATCATATATTAGTTTTTTAGCAAAATATATAGACAATTTCTGCTGCTATAAATGAAAACGGCCCTCTAGCTTATGTTTTGCCTACACCTTGCATGTTAAAACTCCCAACTTTTTGAAAGTGAATATCTTCACTTTGGTATGAGCATGGTTCTAATAATTTGATAAATGTATAGATAGAACTATTAATAACATATGATCCAAATTTCAAGCAAATGTAGAGAAACTTAATTAGCCGATGAACCTCCTTAAATGCGCTAAGTGTCGTTTGAAGTTAAGATGTTTCATATGAATAAAGCTTATTTTTGCATATTAAAGTCTTTTATTGTTTAATTCAAATAATTTATATCACTAAACGCTATAAACGATTTTTGGCACATAGACTAATTAGAAGTTACACCCTTCAATTATTCATTTTTGCAAAGTGAAACAATTTGTTTCGAAATCTGCGTGCCATACTACATTTCTTGAAATACAATCGGCTTAGACTACGATTCAAATTAATGAAAATATTGTTATTATAACAACATGGCCGACGTCGTGTACCGGATTGTCTGGTAACAGTAATTTTATTATTTTTGATTTCGTTACCCTTGCATGGTGGTTATGATTTCAGGAAATAATTTTAGTCCATTTTTTTATATACGTATGGAGAAAAGTGCGTTCACTTTATGATTTTCGTTCAAATCACGAAGTAGTGGAAATAATTCTAATTAGGGGAGAGCGGGGCTATTTCGTACAGCGAGGCTAAACCGTACAGCCTTTTTCCAGTCTATTCTTCAAAGCTAGAGAGCTGCGAACGATGCTGCAGCTTAGCAGTACATTGTGTAAGCTTGTAGCGTCAAGTAACTCCCGCTGAGCGCACGCGTTTTCGAGTTGTATTGAGAAATCGTGTTTTGGTGAGTTTCCTTATAATTCCGACTCAGTTTGAAATAAGAGGTAAGTGGAGAATCTTTACTTATGAATTAGAATCTAGGATATCATACGAAACTACCTTTCTTAACCCTCCGTTAGTCGCGCGTGTATCAAATTGATACATGTGTGTGGCTTTGCTTTACGCAGATTTCTTAGAAATGCAAAAACTTACGATACTGAAATTCTTAGTAGTTGTCTGCAGATGTGTTTCAAACAACTTCGTGGAATTACAAGCCCCGCCCATCAGCGACAGAGCCTCTAGCTACCTAAAAGGGACGAGTGGTGGTAGTATTTGTATCAGTTTGATACACGTGCGACTCAATGTGTTTGTTTTGTGGAATCAGTTTCAGTTACGTTCATTGCGACCTAGGTAGTTGAAACAAATTTGTGAAGCTTTTAGACAGTGGTTTGTGTGTGTTTTTTAATTGAACTGAAAATATTCCAATTTAACACGTTGAATGCCAAGCCAGTTTTACAGTAATTGCCCGTGGCGCCACGATGAATTTTCTATTATGCGATACATAGGTATAACCACACCACCACCACCGCCACTGAATTTCCTTCAGTGTGTATAATTATAAATGTAATTATTTGTAATATATACATTTTGATAAGTATGCTTGACTTTTTTTATTATAATGCACATTTTGAATCATTAGAATGTTTCTTTTCAGGAAAATGCACCGCCTTTTAAGATGTATCAATTTGATACAAGCGCGACTACCTGCGTTACATATACCCGCGCGCCTAACACACGGAGGGTTAAACTATCTTTAGATACCCAGTAGATATCAGTTCGGCTAAGAATTTTGAGGTTAGAACAAAAAATGCCACGAAGTACGTGATGGGGCTAAACCGTACGGAAACGTGCAGGTACATGTACAGGTGTTGTACGTGTGCAGGGTGGGTCCATTCGGCTTGCAGCGCTGCGGAATCTGCAGATAACTTCGTTTGCGATTTGTGTTTAACGTTCTGAACTTAAAGAACTCTTTAGTGCTAAAAATGATATACTATGTATTTTAGAACATAAGACTTAAAGCCTAACTTCAAGTTTTACCACAATTACTTATGTTTGTAAAGGTTGCCATGTATCTCTACATTATTGATAAATGGTATTTAATTTAATTTGTTTGCATTTCTTTTATTTACCTCTCCAATCGTGTAATTTTTTAGCTGTACGATATAGCCCCCACCCCTGGGGCTATTTCGTATAGTGATACCTTTTTTAGAAATTAATTTTTAAATATAAAAAGTGCCATAACTACAATTTTTATGTATGTAATTGTTAACTAATTAACCAAACTACATATTGCTTACATTATCACAAATTTTGACCCAAAATTGACCGAGCTACAATCATTCTCGCTTAAGTGTACGGCAGAGCCCCGTTCTCCCCTACTCATCTAGTAAAAATTAAGTTCCACATTTGCCCAGAAGGGGCCACCAGTTGTACTCTACAGTAGCCTAGACCCGCTTAAATGGGAGTTCACGGGAGACTAAGGGAGGTTTCAGGAGAACCTCATTTATTCGAAATATTTCCCAGAACCCTCTAGACTCGTGTTTTTGATACCTCCTTGTTGTTTTTCCCCCTCCCCCATGTACTGTCTGTCGAGACACATTATATGTACATATAAATTTAGTAATAAAGGAGAAAGCGTCTAGCGTCTGAAGAGCGAATTTTCCGCCGTTGCTTCGTTACGCGATATACTTTTACAAGTGATGCTTCTCAACGTCGCAACCGCTTTTTTGGTTATAACATCGCGTCATTCGGTAGGAAAGCCCGTAAATGCGTCGAGATTCTTTTTCTGACCTCTAACCTTTCCCTTGGCAATTATATTCAAGGTACAGCCTGGATACAAAGTAAATCTAGAGGAAAGTGAGGTGAAGGGAAAATCAATTTTCGATCATTGCGCTATAGCACCGAGAAAAATATTTTCTCACGAACAAAAAACATGACAGAAATTACAAGATCAAGACATGGTTTTTTCCAACAAGAAAACTTTGCTGGCCCCGACAAATATTTTCATTGGCCAAAAATATACATTATTCTTCTTTCAAGAATATGTAGTCTTAAGAATTTGTAAGCTCGTCCGTTTTTGGCTCGAGAAATATTGATTTCGCATTAAAAATGGCTCCTTTCGATAAAGGCAACGATCACTAGAAGCTTCAGATTTCTTCTACTTTTCCTTGTCTCATGATTAACTGCGTTTTCTGAATGATTCAATGAAAATTAAATAAAATTCATCCACGACATACGAAACCCCAGAATTCTTCGCGGACCTGTACATCTCGAAACAACAGCGCGACAGCTATAGTCGATCTCACCCTCCGCTCTTGTTTAAATTTCATTCGAAAAGCGACTCTCTTACGAGAATCCTCGCAAATGGATAAGTGGACCGCTATATCTGGCACGACGTAAATAGAAACGCGAGACTCCTTTTACGTCGCGATGAGATACGCGTACTTTTCGTGCGTAGGTGGACGTTCGTCGGTTTACGGAGAACGCGCGCGAGAGAAGAAATAAGCTCGCGCGGTGCGAAAGTGCCGCAGCGCGGCGCGGGCCGTCAGTCGTCTTTTCCCTAAATATATTTAGGGATACACGGTTGGGTCCGCGATCGCGGTTTACCCGCTGACCGTGTCTAGTAATCCGGGTTCAAGACCCTAACGGGTCTGATTCACGTCCCGCGGCATACGTGTTCCGCCTTGTCTTTCCCTATAGATTCCCGTAATTGGACCAAATGGTCTGTTGCCTTCCCGAACCGCCCTTTCCTCGATTCCTCTTCTCATCGTCCCTCTCTTTCGCCGTTTCTCCCCCCGTGGCGTTTCTGCTTCTGCCCACGTGCGAAATAACACAATCACGCGCAACGCTTTCGCCACGCGTTAAGGTACATACGTGTGTGTACGGGTTTACCCAACCGTTCGAACCGTCAAATTCTAGACCTTTCCCGTGTCCGTTGGAAATGCCGGATATAACGCGAAACGCTTGAGGATTCTGTAGGAGCGAATTTACTTTTTTCTCATTGCTACGGAAAGTGATCGACGTATAGGTACAGTTAGATTTTATCCAACGTCACTTTTCATTTTCAATTTGAACGCGTTGAACGTCATTCTGAATACGACTCACGAATTTATGCATACACGTATTCTAATCGAGGTAAGAAGAAAGATGAGTATTTATAGAATCCTCTCTCCTTCAATATATAGGAATAAGAGGTTTAAATGTCATTACAGTCTTGATACAGCGATTTATTCTGATAAAGTTAAAGAAAAATTATGCCTGTTGTGGTGGAAAAATGTATCGCAAGGCACTAAGAATAATGTTATCGCTACGTTTAGAAACGAGGATTTTTACTAATTTTTACTAGTCCCTTTTCTCCATATACTAGCAATCGAAATGCATACGAGTATACTAAACAGAATCACAATATATATAATTGCCCTGCAATATCATTACAGATAGAGTAGATCGAGGCGAATCGGATCATAGATCCATATTTCTTAAATCGTTCGTATTACTTCGTTCTTCTCCAATGAAATAATACGAGCAATCGAAATGCTCATTTTCACCACGATTTTAAGAGATATAGATCCATGATCCGATTTACCTCGATCTACCATATGTAGTATAATTATACCACCCGCACACAACGATCCATTTTTTTCAGTTCGCGTATGAAACTTCAACATTTTTGTACGTAAGAATTATCAAAAATGATATTCGACGTTGCGATGCATCCAAAATTCTTTACCATGCGTATGCATACATCTGCAGTGCCTTCGTCCATTTACCGACTACTACAGAATCTACACAGGAAACACTACACCTATAGTATTTCAAAGACCGCTCGCACATCAACGTCGAAGCGCGAGCACGCATGACGAATCCTCGAATGAAATTCTAAATTCTCTCTGGAACCAATTTTTTTTTCTTCTTTTCCATACCTTCCTTTCTCTGGTCTCGCGCTTTTTCCCCGCCCCCTATCACCCAACTCTCGCTCGACTGTCTGCTTTTCCTTCACCGCCCTTGCATCTCTCTCTGTGTGCACCGCGCTGTCCCGCTCATCGTCATCCTCCCTCACAATCACAGAGCAAAACTGTACGTTCGATATCTGATAGCTGTCTCTTTCTCCGCCGAGAATTCGCGATGTCGCTCGATTTGTCGGGAGACAAAGAGTTGAAGAGACAGAGAGAAGGGGGGGGGGGAGAGAGAGAGAGAGCAACAGAGCAGAACTCAAGGCTATATTTCCGTTGTCGAGGGAAAAATAAGACACGGCATGCCCGCCCGTTTGGTAACGCCGAATAAGGACGGAGGTTTTCCGGGCGACGCGACGTCGGGCGCTTTTTTTACGTCCGCGACTCGCGTCGCGATCTCCTCTCGCAGTATGCAAAACTCCGGGTCTTCAGCAGCGCGTCGCCGACGCAAGCGAGGAGAGGGCGAGGTGGGCGCGTTGCGCGGCGCGCCTCTCTCGGTGCGGAGGAAGTCTACAGTTCTCGGAGACGACCGGGGGCGGTGGTGGACCAACGATTTGGTAGGCGCGGATACCTACTCCGGGACCAGAGATAAATGAAAGGTCTCGAGACGGCTACGAACGGACCGAAGGGTCAGATAACTGATGGCCGACTTACAAACGGGCTACATCCAGTTCTCGTGTTCTTCGCTGAGTACACCACGCCGCTACGGCCTCCCCTCGAGAGAGAATCTCACCCCCTTCGCGCGCGCTGTGCTTTCCTTCGGTGGAAATTTCAGAATTAACCGCAAGAGAGAGTGGATCTACTTTACTTTCGGGGGGTAGAAAGAACCGCTCCGAGTTTTTCGACGATTAACTCCCTCCGCGCGCGCGTCCGCGGTGTCTCGCCCCGTCTTCTCTCTCTTTCTCCGCGCCTTCCTCTCTACGCCCCACGCGATGACGTCGTAACCGCCGTAGCTGCCGCGCCAATACCGACAGTCGCCGTCGCAGTTCTCCTCCTCGCATCCCCCCCGAACGCTCGAGAATTCGCGGGAATTCGTGATAAACGCGCGGGGTCGTCGTTAATGGATCGAGCATAACCCGGCGAGCCACCCCTACTTCGGGGACGTTTCGTTACGGGAAATCATGCAGGCGATTTTACGAGGTCATCGAAGAGGGTGGGAGTGTACCTTCGTCGTCGTTCATCGCACCTCAGCTACACCGTCGCGACACTCGACGCCCCCGCTCGGCTTCCCCTCCTTCCACCGAAGGGGATCCCCGAAGATTCGAGCTCGTTCGGTGAAGTAGACACAGTAAAATTATATTGACCCGTCACTCGTCCCCTTTCACCCTTCATTCTCACAAAGAACCGCGCGTACGCCGCTCTCGACGTGCGCCCGATAAGGTGAAAAAAAAATTAATTGTGCTTCCAGTCACCATTCGACCGGAAACAGGATGATGAAAGCCGTCAGAGAAAATATAGCCGGGGCGTACCGGGTACCCTAGGCGTCCTCTCTCTTTTTTTTATCATCCCTCCCCCTTACTTCTTCCCGTTCGGAATCCGCGAACTCCGACAAACAGTGTATAGGTATGCGATCCCGCTTTTTTTTTCATCCCCAATGCCCCGCGAACACCAGCAAAGCCTGAACGGGACTGATAAACGAGCAGAACGAATTCCTAGGAGAAAAAGCTTGGAGAGATAGTTGATTTGGTTAGTTGTTTGGGTGGACTGCCATTCGCGGGTGGTTCTACTCTCATTCTCTTCGTCTCTCTCTTTGTCTGCCTCTTCCTCTCCCTGCTGTACATACACATATGTATGTATATATCCCATCTCTCTGCAGGTAGAACGATGCTTGTACACACTGAAACCTATCTCCTAGGTGTCTCTAACTGCTGCTGCTGCTGCTGCTGCCGCTGCAGTACTCCAGAAAATGGTCTGTCGTACTTTTGATATCGGACGACACACGAACGTAGTTGATAAAAAATGTACGCACTCAACGATAAAAGCAAAGAGATGCATTTGTCGCTATTCGTATGTACTTTGAAATTCGTACATTTCTTTTTTGAGGAAAAAAGGAGCTTTAGTTTTCACAATTGGCAAATGAGAAACGTTCCAATCTGCTTTCGTTGAAATAAGGATTGAACGATCGAAGCTGAATGCCTCGGTTTGCTAATAGGTAATGCATTCGTCATTTATTATGTTTGGTACTAGGATAATAAATGGTATGATTTTTTGTAGAGTTACTCACAAGAAATATGACACTTCTAAATGAATTATGATTGTATCTTTTCGAAGTTTACAAATGTGACGAAATGTGTGAAAAATTTAGGAGTTTTCTTATTACGTTCGATTGATTAGACTATTTTAATTTCTATGTCAATTGCTAATGTCAATTAGTGAATCTTATTTTGTTTTATCAATATATTTATTGTGGAATATCATCGCTGTCAACTGGGGGAGAGTTACAAAAATCGTACTACTAAGCACTTTTTCATTTTTTTATGTACCTACTGTACAAGAGTTTCAAAATTGAGCATGTGGTATATGTACATTAGGTACCCCCCCCCCCTCTATATATTTTTCAATTTATAGAAAAATCACATGATCCTATGAAAACATTTATGCCATGAAATTTATTATTTCTCGGCGCCTTGCAATCGGTACAATTTTGGCAACTGATTTTCAAAATAGCTCTTAACATTAATAGATAAGTATATAAAAAAAACTAATACTGAGAAAAATAATCGTTTCACTGAACTAAATTTTTCAAACTACCATTTCTCGAGTGGCCAACTAAATATACAGTTCTCTCATCAAATACCTAAATAATTAAAGTAAATAAAATTAAAATGGAGTATTAATAAAATACTTAATATTTGTTCAAATAACGATATATTTAGTTGCCCACCTATAGAATTTAATTGAATCAAACGATATTTTTTCTCAGTTTAATTAACATTATACAATGAAAGGAAAAAATTTAGTTATTCCAACTATATACATATATACAGTTAAACAAAACACAATGGTTAGTTTAACTTAATTTAACCTTAAATCAAACAATTCGGTTGGAATAACTCAATTTTTTTCTCAGTGAAGGAACAGATTCATTTAATAATTACACCAAAAATTAGAACAAATGCGAAATATCTTCATTTTAAAAACGGTACAATTTAAGGCAATCAGTACACTTTTGGCAACTCTCCCCCTTTCCCATTAGAATCGGGACACCACGAATATCTACATACGTACATATGCAACGTGTAGGCAGTAGCAAATGCGTTAAGCAACATTCCCTCGACTTTACACCCCCATACGTGAAACTCTATCTCCAAAGTGACGCAAGTCGACTCCACGCGCGTCGATCCCGCGAGGAACGCCTCTTCTAGATAATGAAACCTCTCGCATTTCAAAATCGCTCCATCACGGAATACATACTCGTCGGATGTACTGTGCTCGCGTATTTTTTTCGTACAAATGGCCCGGATCGTGCGTAAATGAGAAAAAGCGGAGGAGAAACTCGATAGGTACGTTGTACCGACTCGAGAAATGATGGAATATGATGAAATGAAATACCCACGCATCGCGGTGGAGGACTTTGTGACGTTCGAAGATGTACACGTTATGCCAATGTCGTTTGCGGTTGTAACACCAAACGAGAAAAAAAGAAAACTCGTGCGGAATATCCGAAGTAAGCTTAGCCCGGGAGTATGGCAAGCCGAGTGGATGTCCACATTCGTACGAGAACTAGATATACGAGGTATGTGTGGAATCCGACATTGGGACGAGCGGATACGAGGCGTGCTTTCAACGTGATCCCTTCGCTATTGAAGGAATTATTACGCGCCACCACGGTCAAACTCCGGAAACTCGGATAATGGCTGGCTATATGCTATACTTTTCGTTAAACCCATGTTATTCGGCAGATAGAACCTCTCTCTGTATGAAATTTCCGGAATACTACTTTTCTTTGCGCTACACAATCTATATTTTAGACGATTTTTAGAAAAGTTATTGTAGAAACTTCGAGGCCCACCAAGATCGAGACAAAAATAAAATCGAATGATGTTAGAATATGGGAAACCGTTCTAAAGCGACTTTTATTCATCGTAATTCAATTATTCAACAGACTGATCAGAACACAAAAACTATCTTAAAGTAATATCCATTAATATTGAATCATTTTGGAAGTATTTTGAATAAACCTTCGCGCTTGCAATTGCCGGGTATTACATTATTTTTAAGAACATCACTTTTTTATATACAAAAAATTAGATTACTGGTTTGGCGACCGAAAGTGAAGCACTCGTGTTACCATCGCTGGTGAAGATAATCGCCATCTTTAAGTTAAGCAATTCCGTGTGGGCAACGAACTATGTATACGGCGGGGGAATCTAGAAGTAGCTAAACTAGGAGCGTTCATGATGCAAACTTGGGAACTGCTGGAACATCTTGATTCTCTTTAACCGCGATCTCTCTTCGGCTGAGAACGTGATCTAGAATGCTCCGGAGAGCTGCTGGATGGCAAAACAAACAAAGATTCCCTACCAAACAGCAGTTCTACGAATGGACCCTGCGCGGTTGGCATTTAGCGTGCTACGTGTTATTGTACGTACCGGGTTGTGACGAGGAAACCATACATAGGAATATACTGCAATGGACTCTAGGCTATGAGCCGTCAAAAGAGAAGCTGTAAGGCTGCGCTTACTCCGAGCTGTACGAGCATAGTATAGGATAAAAGTGGGATAGATGCCCTCGGAGAATAGATGCTCACCCCCTTTATTTCAAATATATCTTAGCACGATGGAGGAAATGGAATATTTCTGTTAAAACAATTAATATATTTATGAACATATACACGAAAAGTTTAGCCATCGACTATCTTAATTAAGTACTTGTAACAGTTTCGAATGGAAAGCACAGCTCGTTGTTAATGACGTTCGGTTAATGATAAAAAGATAAACGATCATATTGGACCATACCGAAACTTAAAGAAATCTTTTTGCCAGCCTTTCTTTTGTAGTACGAACATCTTCCACCGCGAAGAATTCCACCCGCCATGATTCCCAAGTAGCCGACGATTCTACCGTTGGAACGCGTTCAAAATCCTCGCCACACATTCTTCGCCTTGCCCTTTTTCCTCCCCGATGTCGTTTACCGCGGCGTAAGTGGTATTTTCCTAGAGCGTCGCACGATCGCGTTACTTCGGCCTGCGTCGCGGGTCTCGCGTTGTTTGAATTTCAATGGCTGGCGGAGAGCAGTCGAGATTTCGAAGCTCGGCGGCGCTAACCGGTCTAGAATGTGTGAGGGGGGGGGGGGGGCAACAGAATGCGGAAAAGTTTTATAGCCACTATAGATCGTTCACTTTAACACGCTAGCTTCCATTCGATTTAATAGATGTCCTCCTTCCGCGACCTCGTCCTGCGTCGCGCCTCGCGTCCCGGGCGTGTGTACGCGCATCGTTGCGGAAACGGAATATAAAATATCCCGTCCGCACTTCGCCCTTCGCTGCGTGCAGTTTGAGTTTGGTTTGAGTTATAAAAGGAAGTTGGAGAAAACGACGTATCTACGCAGATGTGAACATTTACTGGGGTAGTGGCAGCAGGTGACGTCGTAGAGAAGATACTTACTATGCGAAAGCATTACAAAAAATCGCCTAGTAAAGCAGGGCTATACTGTATATAGTACGAGTATATCTTACGATGAATCGCCAGAAAAAAAAAACGAAAGAAACTAATAAATATTTCTGTACCGCGAGGGTCGTAATCGTATAAAATATGGCGGTATACGATGGCAAGGAAAGTTTCGATAAAATAGGATAAAGCTACGTATAGGAATAACCGTCGTTCTAAGGTTTTCTACAAAATTGGAAGAGTTCGTGTGAATGTGGAAAGCTGAGCTCCTAAGGTTACTTAGTTCTTAAAACTAAACAATTTTCACGTGAAAATTTTTTATTGTATCTCGTTACGCTTAGAAAATCTCTCGTGCGGATCAACTTTAGGAACGGCCAATCCACTTTTCTCGAATCAAAATGAAGTAATTGAACAAAAAATATAGGTTTCACATTTTTCGATAAGCTTCCAATTTATCAGGCTTTACCGGAGGCAAATTCGCAAAGTGGAGATCAATCTGAGGGTGTCAAAATAGATTTGTTCAATACCACGTGTAAGATACGTTGTCCAAATGCGTTCAACTGAATTAAACTCGTGAAACATTAAAACGGTCGAAAGTATTCACTGCCAAAAATCGCGGGTCGAGCGACGGCCGCGAAATTTCAAGCGTTTCGACGAAGAAGAAATTTGCGGTTGGCGGGGGTGAGAGGAAGAGCGACGAGCCAGGGGTGGACCAAGAGCTCGGTATATTCTCCAATGAATGGGAAACTCCCGGGTAAACCGCTCCTAACACCTTCTCAGTCGGTTCGTCTATGAGAGCCGAAGCTACGGTGGTAAAGTAGCTCACCGTGTCCATAATATCTAGCCGGTTGCCAAGGGCAACCTCCGTGGTGCTATATAGATGCACGGCGACCTATTAGACTTTCAGAGGGGCGGTTGATCATTGAGCGTATATACCGCTATCCGTAGTGTACACATCGAGAACAAATATCCCGTCGGTCCTACAAGGGCGCCTAGAGAATCGTCATTACGATGGAAATACGTCGAAAGTCGTTCCGCCCCGGGGAATCGACGAACTTCCGGCAACGAATCCGACCCGGAAAATTTCCGCCCTGGAGAGTTTCGAAAGGATTCGCCGAGAGTCGCGAAAGAGAGAGACGAGGACGCCAATGGGATTTCACCGTTTCCGAAGGTGATTATCGTACGTTATCACGTAATGAATTTATACGTTCGAAAAAAGCTGATTGATACGACGCGATCATACAGTGCACCGTTTAGGAGTAGAGTCAACGAAGTGCTTTCGAAAATTCGGCGAGCCTCGCCTGAAAATCGTTTAGGCAAATCGGAGGTTATAATTTTTCGGGTGAGAAATTAAGCTCGGCTTTGCTTTTAATATTTGCGTTTTAGGTAAAGCTGGGATATTGATTTATGGTGTCACTCGAGCGATAAATTTTACAGTTTTCAGCAATAGTGAAAAAAGGACGATATGGTGCTTTTTTGTAAAATTTATCAGTCGGATAATAAATTTTACTCTTCTTCACTGTGCATTTTACCGCCGCTATAAATATATATTTTACTGTTCGGATGAATGAGTTTTACCGAAAGATATTGTATAAATCTTTTTTATTGTTGGGAGTGGCAAGATTGACCTTGTGGGTTCTTCCACAGAGGAGACCGTGGCTAGCTGCCGCAGGGGTAAGTTGTCGCAATCCCTTTATCTCAAAAACTAAAAAAACTTTAATGTGCTAAATAAATATCTACTGCTTCTTACGGTGGTCCCATCTGTTACTTCTAAGCTTGGAGGTAATTTCTGGAAATGGTAACACTCTGCAATCTAGTAATTGTGAAATTTGACATCCAGGGTAAATTTTTATGTTAACATAGGTATATTTTTTGATTGTGCCGCATCGTGAACTTTAAGGTAATAAAAATAGGTATGTATATAATGATAATCTATGGTGTGGATCATAGGTCTGTGTTGCGGGGCTCATGCCCTGCTAAGGGTATGTTGTTACATTTTTTCGAGTAGAATAAAACGAATTATAATACTAAATATACATCTTTTTCTACTTTTGCTTCATAAATATCATTCCTAGCGTATGTGAAGGTAGAAGTTGCTGTATATAGTTTTTCTATTTAATGTATAATAGACTGAAAAAAAATCTAGAAGTAAATGCAAAATCCAGTATTTTCAACAGCTATCCCCGGTTTCCCCTACTTATTTCACCTCACCTCTACGAATAACAGTAGAGTTGTTTGTTTTTCTAACTCGCAAAAGTATTTCTTCTAAACTCATGGAGTTGCTTTAAACTTGTAGTTTAATTCCAAAAGGAAGCCATTAAGAGAATATATAAGTACACATATAAAATATAACTGTATTCCCATTGCAACTCGAACTTCTTGCATTTTACGTCAGAAAAAAAAATATAGGTATATTATTACAAGTTTTCCTTTGTTGTAGATCGATTGACAAATACCTACCTTAAAGAGAACATTAAGCGTCTTCTACACACCAATCTGCGTTCAAGAATATTACTTTCATTCTTTTAACCGTTCACAGAAGAAAAGAAGCTGCACGAATTAATGTTTGACTACCATTAAACTACTATTCCGTCCAGGAGAGAGAGAGAGAGAGAGAAGCTATATAAAATTACACAGTAATTAGGTATTTTTTCTGAGGAACCAATAGAAATTCCTGTGCAAGAGATATTATATTTAGTTAAACTAGTATTTGGTACAGCTGTAAGCAGTAAATAGATATGTGTCATGTGTGCAAATTCTTGAAGATGAGCTCGAATCTCAGCACCACTGGATGAAGCAGTAAAAATTGCTGATTTCTTTTTTTAAATGTATCAGATTCCGCTTACGAATTTTATTTAAAGCTGAAAATGTTACCATTTTTTTTCTCAATACTGCGTCACACATGGTGCAATTTTGACGCGGCATATACTTGATGTACAAATACGAAATACCTGACTTGCATTTACAGGAAATTGTCGAATCCCTACATTTTCCCTTTGTACCAATAGCGTTCGATATTCATTGCGACGAACTCTTCCAGAGTAGCATTACGATACACAACGTAATACCTCAAAGTTACTTCCAGTTCGCGTTCTACTTGCATCGGAGAAAAACGAGCTAAATCTATTGGAATGAAAGAAGCTTACTTACGGACAGTGATTCTCTCGCGAACTTGTATTATGAAATGTCACTTCTGGTACCTGCTTCGAAGCCAATCCGCCGAAAGGACCTACCAATATTTTTTTTCTAGAAAACTCGAGCTTGGATATTCCATAAATCGCACGTAGGTAATTGTCTCCGATGGAAGAGTCATAAAAGCGTTCTTTAGAAAATGCCCTTCTTCGCATATTCCTGCATCGCACATCCGAGTTTAAAGCGGACGGTTTTCATTCTTTTTTCCGTTTAATCGGCACATTGCTATGTCCAGTTCGAACGCGGATATACGCCACGACGCGTCGTTTCGCGGCAACCAGAACGAAACGGGTACCTCGTTCACAATCTCCTCTATGCGCTCCAGTTTTCCTATAGCCTCCCACATATACCTTCTAATATAACTCGAATTGGGATTGAGGTTAACGGGAAAACACGTTACGATGCGTGGGCTCGTACGCGATATTTATATATATGGGAAACGACTCGACTGCAAATTTATTCCCGAATACCTTTGTACTCACCTTTCTCTTTCGACGTTCAATTTACCCGAAAGGCCGGCCACGTTTTTCCTCCTCGTACTTCAATTCGCGATATCCCATTCGCACGGTCATCGCGAGTCCTCCAACCGTCGTGAACCCCGACAGGAGAGTGTGTTGATACAAGGGTCCATATTCATGAGGTGAGACACGGGCGAATGAACGCTCCCTCTCTTTCCTTGTCTCTCTCTTCCCCTCCACCTATTTCTTTCTCTCCCTTTCTCTCCCTCCCTCTCTCTCTCTCTCTCTCTCTCTCTCTCCCCTCCCTCCCCTAACGCTTGGATTCATGTGACGATTCTTCGAAGACGAAACGCGATGATGACATTGATTTCGTTAGGGCATTTCGATTCAATCGTCACGAAGCTTCAATATAACGTGGTATATACGAGTATTAACAAGCGCAGGATTGTAGATGACGTTTATGGGAAATTAAAAGCTCAAAGGCGTGGTCGATAAACTGACGTGTGGTGGATTATATAGGAAGATATATCGCCATACGAGGCCGCGTAAAAATATGAGAGCTCGTCCATCGAACAGTCCGCGGGACGAAGGGTGAAGAGGGGGTGCTTCACCGCGAGGATTTTGACGATCGCGCGTGAAAAGCTCGAGCTGTTGCGGCAGTGGGCCGCTGCGAAAATCGGCGGAAGTGTTAGAGAGGAAGTCTGTGTGCTCTTGTCAGTGTTGCTTCGTATTGCCCTTTTGCTCCAAATGGAGTATACTCGTACAAGGAAAGTGAGACGAAATGAACGAAATTTAAGCAGACGACAATTGAGGGCCAAAATTCAACGTTCCTCTTCATCCCACTTTTCCTCAGATTTTCATACACTGAGAAAAAAAAATGTTTCACAATATAGCAGTCAATCTTAAAAAGTATAGGGAAAAAACTCCAGACAAGACATCTATTAATAGTGCAATTATAAATTCGGTTAAATACTATACTGTATGAAATTAACTATTTTCAGGCGTACATTTAAATCCTATACAGTCCTATACGAGGGCGGAGTGAAAAGTCCGATACTTTTCTTGTAGCTGATGGTGGTGCGATTGCGAAGCGGAGTATACGCCCTCATTTGGCGAAAAAAAAAAGTTCTATTCCACCACGACAATGCACCCGCCCATTTGTCTGCCGTTGCAACTGCGAAATTGGTGGATTTGAAGTTCAAATATTTTGCTGCCGCATCCACCTTCTTCACAATTCGGATTTGACTCTCCGCGACTTCTTTCTCTTCCCAGGCTTGAAAAAATAGCTGGCTGGAAAGAAATTCTCATCAAACGAAGAGGTCCTCGTCGCAGCAGGGGGCTACTTTACAGACTTTGGGGTGCACCACCATCTACTATAAAAGTATCGGACCTTTCATTCTGCCCTCGTACAGTACATTATATAGAGAGTGCGAAAAAAGTATGGAAACCTCTGAATAAATTTGAAGAATTAAGTTTCTGTGAAAAATACTTTAAACAAAAGTTGGAGTTTTGTGCTCCATACTTTCTGGGCTCGATTGCTACATTTTGAAAGATCCTTTTCCTTAGAGTAATTTTAAATAAATCTACACAAAATCGAACTATTAGTGCTTCCTACTGCAATTTGCTAGTGGATTGATGGCTCTAATAGATGAGTGTCGACTCGCGTTACGAGTGAAAAGCACTTAAAAGGTCCAGAAGCCCCGAAACTCGAGCATCCGGCGCTACACTATTCGTAATCCAATAGCTGGTAATGTTTACACATATGCTTAACCGCAGGCCGCGTTACAACGTGTTTACGAGCGCCTCGACGACGTAATCGTTGTCCGAGGCACCCGCGCGGAACCCTTGTCGTTGAATCCCTTCCGAGTATCGCCCCCGTCGACGGGGAACAATCAGTTTCCGGTCCCTCGTCGTTAATTTGTTCGATAGAAACTTACCTTCCCGGTGCACGACCGAGCGGATTATAGGTGTACGAGAGTCGAGATCAATTCGTTGCTCGTTCAATCCGTCACGTAGAACCTACAGAACCCTCGGACCAGCGCAAACGTCATAAAACACCCTGCACGAACGAACCTCGCATCGTTCGCGACGGTACGTGATTACGCGCGGTATACTTCTCCGTCGGGAAGTTTCGAAAGCTCCTCCCTGGCGCGAAAGGGTTATTTGTTTTGTCTCATGGAGGGTGTCTGGAAAGTGCAGCGAAACGTTCGCAAGGTCGTATCGTTCATTAGTCGATAAATCGAATTCTTTTACACCGAATAGAAACGTGGATTGGTGGAAAAGGTACGATATTTCGTAAACAGATTAATTAGATCAGCTTTATTTCTATATACTCGTACATACATAGTAAAAAAAGTGGTGTTAATTCTTAACACCATTTCACCGATGTGGACCTATATCTACTGGTGTCTTATGCCACTGTTATCTAACACCAAAAGTGGGCTAATAGGTGCAACGCGTCACTAATTTTTACAGAGTATACGGTAGACGAGGTTCCGATGGGATTTTTTGACATTTCATTTAAATGCTAACATGAAAAAAATATGAGACGTTATACCTACTGAATCAATATTTCAAACACATCTTAAAAGTTATAATCAACTGGAAGGTAGCAATGTATCCAGAGGACATTTACCCGTACAGAAATCTTAATTAGAGACTGATCGGGAACAGGCCAGATTTCCTTTCTTCAAAAATAGCGCTGAAAGGACACACTAACCAGGCCCCTATATACAGTGTGATTCTCAGGATGCGGGTCATAAGACGGTATGCTGTGTAGCACTTTGGAGACTGTAGGTGATCAGACACTGCTGGACACTGCCCGCACCTCGATGATTGGCTGTGACGACGTGCAAGCAGCGTCCACCAATCGTTTCGGGAGAAGGTTCCTAGTGTCCGATCGCCTGACTCGGAGACTAAGGATCTTTTTTCGAAGCGTTTGCCGGATACTGCACGCCGTCGCGGTTCATCTTATAGCGTCCTTGGGCCAATAACGTATAACTTATACAGTCTATAAACCGCGGTATAGCATACCGTCCTATGACCCGCATCCTGAGAATCACACTGTATGTTTGTGACACCTTCTTTATCTAGCCCCTATTTAGGTTTATCAACCAAAACATGTTTAGATTACTCAAATAGAGCCTGCCTGGATTACTCGACCAGTGTTAGTTTAGGTTTCCTTTTCAGTTCTCAATTCTACGAGTAAGAACGTCAATTAACGCATAAGACACTGTGTGTGGTACAGATAGATGATTATCGGTGAACGATGTAAAATAAATTAACAAAAACATATAGAGTTCAAAAACTATACTATATAATTTATTAATATAACCTTCTAAATTATATTTATTATTTATGTTTATTGAAACTAATTCCTTTTTTAGTTAGTTTAGCTTAGTTTCCCATGGAACCCATCCCAATCTTTCGCGTTGTTCAGAACGCTTCTTAAATCCAGTTTTGGATCAACGCCATCTATTAGTTTAGTTCATAATTTCAATTAATTTTGGAGAACAGAAACTAGCCTGGATCGGGCCAGGAAAAATTAGAGTTAAAATCATGAAAGGTGCTCCAGTTTTCTGGCTAAATCTTTATAAGTTTAAAGTATACGACGCCTAATGTGACGTAGGGATCAGTACCATATCAGGCCCTAAAGAAAATACTGAGTCTCTCTCTAATAGATATGCCGGTAATGTGAGTAGATATACAATAGTATGGGACCAGCTCTGTAGCGCTTTCAGGTGAATCATTTTTCCATGATAAAATTTAATACTAAAAATCTGCCTTTAATTTTACAAAATCACTTAACGAATCGAATTAACTCTTATCATAAAAGATAAACATGTCAATCGTGCATCGTTAACTATATCTATAATATGTAAATACGTATTTCAAATTTACAGACGGAGATATTTACAAAAAATACCATATCTTTATTTACCTTTAATTAACGGACTTATTGGATACGCGACCGGAGAGTAGGTAAATCATTAGGAAGAGGGAGAGACTCATCCTCCCCTCGCTATAAATATCAAAATCTACAAACTACGCCGCGAGGTTCCAGCTATTCCCTCAATGAACCCTATACGTTCAACCTCATTAGAGTTATGAATTAACCCCATCGATTACAACGATTAAAGTGATTATTACCATATAATTATCTCACATTATCACAAGCGTTATATTCTCCGAAGTAAAATTTGAAAGCGCAACTCGTGGTTAATACGCATATGCCTTGACGCGTTTAACCCAAGATTGGGCCAAAATATTATACGTACACACTATTTACTGTGTGCGCACAAGCACTGTTATCCCGCGTCAAAAAAATATGGCTCACTTACGGCTGAAGTCTGGGAAAAGTTGAACCAAAAAAGTATGACTGTGGATCATATCACAGATTTTACGCCAGACAATTTTTTCATGTCGTCTGAAAAGTGAATTTTACTCGACTTACCAGTACCTTTTTTGATTCAGTCCTGTTGTATGGATTTTACATTATAAAACTATAATAACATGCTCGGTACTAAAATATGGTTCATTTGTAATAATGAAAGAGTTTAATAAAATAATAAATTGAAGTAATATCAACTGACAAGAGAACACACATCGATTACAGCATAACCTCGTACAAACAACTGAACTCCAATCGAAGAGCGCATCGTTTACCGCCTGAAAGACTTGGATACGATCCGAAACCATGCTTTTTTGATTCAATTTTTTCAAAACTTCCGCCATACTTTAGCCATACTTTTGTTTTTACGTGGGATACTTGAATGAGCATGTATAGCAGTATACGTGGAAAGAAAATGCCAAAGTATAACAACATATCAAACAGATGGCACTGTAGATACGCATGCGAATAATTGCACACATTTTCTAAAGCATAACAGTATTTTTACGCACATAGCGAACAGAATAGAGACACGCGAATGTACCGATCGCATCGACGACTTCAAGACGCGAGAACAAGCTTTCGCCCGGAATTCACGACGCGACAGTCAACGAGTGCCTATAGCTATATAATAAAACCACGCATCGCCGGACCACTACCAGTCATCGTCGCCTTTTACACGATTACTTCCTCCTTCATCCGCACGCTTTGGCCGTGCGCGGCGGAGAATCGAATATCGACGCGCGCGCGGCACGATCGCCGCGACGATATTGGATCGGCGGGGCCATTGCGAAGATTGGTGGATACCCCGTCGCGTCCGATATATACCTCGGGCCGCGCGGGGACGTACGCGGGGTTATCGCGCGAGAAAAAATTTGCGAGCATCCCGTTGACGCGCGTCCCCGTATATATTTTACGAGTAGATCGTGAGTGTCCTTTATATCGGTTTACTTACAAGACGGTGTTTTGTGCAGCCCCCTGCTTTTCTCATCCCATCCACGGTCCAAAGTCGCTCCCCAGCGTCCCACTCGCGCGCACTACCCTTCCTTGTACCCGGCATTTTATTACTGGCCCCATTATACCCCGCAACCCTCGCGCGGCGGCGTCTCACCGCGCGCGCCGTAACGTCGTCGTGGCGTTGCGATATTTTACTGCGTGTTTACGGTCGGAGCACAATTATTACCTCCGCTTATTGTAGGCCGGGAATATGTTTATTTAATTGCTCGAACGGACGTTCGCTGTTTACGCGTAATACGATTTTCCCCTCCTGATGCTGAACGTGGATAATACCTTGGCTATATCTGTATAGGTGTATAACGCGTAAGTGCGCGTATACGTATATTATACGCAAGGTATACGTATATCGATTTGACCCGCGAAGGACCCGGAAGCTCCTTCGCGAGTATCCTAGGTGCACCGGCAACTTTTCTCCTACCCCGTTCGCGCCGTTGGCCGCAGGTTTATGCTCCCCGTAAAACCGATGCTACCTTCGAACAATTATGTTTGCTCCAATAGCGACTCCCCAGCTGCACGCTCGGAGTATACACAACCTGAGGCTCGTAAATGGCCGCGAAGTTTACCTCGTCGCCATGACGTAGGTGTATGGCACTCTCGTCAAACGACTCGGTGGACTGATTTTGTCTCGAATCGGTCGACGACGCGAGGTGCCTTTCACCTTTCCTTACTGGCGTGCGGTCTGTCAGACCGACGCGCCACGCCAGCATCCATGTTCACTTATTCACGCCAGTAAGGAAAGGTTCGGCAAATTTCATTCTTCCGCATGTGCGCGTATAACTTTCGACGCATAAAGAAAGGTTTGTAGTAGGTAATCAGTTTCGTATTGAATAGTACAAAAGACTTTTTGGGAAAAGTTGCGCTCCCTTACTCTGGGAGTAATAATTGCTAATGTCAAAGACATATTTCTTGAGCCAAGAACATATAATTTAAAAAATGTTTAAGAATACAGATTCTTGATCAAAGATTCCCTATATATTTTCCATTCAAGAATATTTTCACTGGGACAAGAAATTCTTCCTGCGTGAAAACAGTAATTACTCGAGCCTGACAAATAATTGTTTGCACGAAGGAAACCATGTCTTGATCCTGGAGTTGTATCATGTTTTTGAATAAAGAAAACATTTTTTGGCTCTAGTAATTATTTCTCTCGGTGTACGAGTGTGGCGACAGTAGCCACATACAGTAAAAAAAGTCTACGATGTTGACCTACATGGACCACTTTTCGTAATAGATAACAATGTCATGAGACTGAATGACACCGTGTGATACAGATATGTAGGTCCAAGTCGATATAATGATGTTAAAAATGAACAATACTTTTTTTACTGTGTATACATACTAAAAGGAAAGGGATGTAAACTCCTTTCTACAGTTACTATATATGTGTATGCTATAGTAAGAAAGTACTGTACTTAGGTACCTAGAAAGTCTACCACTACTACTCACGATCAGTATGAAAATGATTATTAAATACTTTTCTCCGTGATAAGTGACGAGAGTAAGACTTCTCTGTGTTATAATTATTACTTATGCAAAATTAAATGCAACTATCCTTGCATCTGATCATTTTTACATTACTTGCGAATATAGAAGCGGCCTGTATTAGTCTATCTCGATAGAGTCGATAATGACTCTAAATTTCTCAAAGTAGACACATTCACCCGTTACGTCCATTACATCATAGGATCCTGCAATTAATAAAGCACTCTTGCGTAAATTGACGATTAATCGATAGAAATGATGAAATCTTCATCGGAAGTCGCGTGGGTCCTCTTAAAATACTGCGTAACTTCCTTAGTCTTCTCGAAATTGCACACAGAAGAAAAGAATTAGTTGGATCTACTAAAAATTACTTGTAGGGTCGCACAAGTAATAATTTATTTAGTTCAATTAAATGTTTTTTTCATATATTGATTAGATATTTCTTCCTTGCAATCACATACTATTTCACATGATTGCAAAAAAAAGAGATATTTAATGGATGTATTAACACACACAATTTCAGTAATATAAATAAATAATTATTTGCAACCCCGCAAGTAATTTTCAATAGCTCCAACTAATTCTTTTTCTCCATGCATAAAAAGAAATGCAAAATGAATTCTGCCACAACGAGGCGAGCTGATAATAAGCGTACCATTGCTTTTTTACGGTCAATCATTGTTATTTTGTCTATTGCAGGGGCTCGATGGTGCCACCCCGCCACATTCTCATCCCCCTTTTTCCTCCTCCCAAATCCCTGGTCCACAGCGGCCCGCACAGAGCCCCACCGACGGTCTCTCTCGGGAGCCAAAACGCTTGAAATAGCGGGTAGTGTTAAATCGCGTAAAATGGTTGGATTTATTTTGCGTGTACCGTACGTATATATACATATATTTTCCAACCCTCCCTCGTCACGTCACGTTCGAATGAAATGCGAGAAAGAAAAAGTCTCGCATTCACACCTCCAGGTTCGCCGTCCCCCGGACGGACGAAGGAGCTCCTGAAAGTTATTTCTCTCGACCGCTCGCCAGACCCGCGGAATATATATCACGCGCGGGGGTTGCAGCGGTTAGCGGGCTGATCGTTGGCGGTGAAGCGCGCGTTGAACGATGCGAGGATTCTCGAGAGCTCGTCGTTCTCTCTTCGAGACCTCTGAGCTTGCGGTCTCGCGAGTATCTATGTGCCGTGTATTATGTACACCCGTAGAGCTCGGCAACGCTATTATGAATAGGTCGCAGCCATTTGTGTCTCGGGAAATATATCGGCGAACTTTTATTCGGCCGCGAATAAAAGTTGGTCGGACACTCTTCTCGTCCGCCCGGGCGCGCGGAGTTCGACGTGGAGAATCGAGCAGCGGGCGAACCAATCGCGGGATATTAAGCTGGAAAGTCGTGAACGTCGTTTCCGATTTACCGTAATTTCGGGAACGCGCGTCGACGACGACGGCGACGACGACGACTTTCTCTCGATTTCGTAATACGCGCGCGGGGTTCGCGCGCATAAAATTCGCCGCGGATAATTCCGACGATAGATAAAATTCTGTTATATATGCCACGGAAGAAATGTCGGTTCGAAGTTACGTTCGCCCGCGAGAGAGTTCGATGCGAACCGATAATACATAAATCTTCGGCGATCGTCGAGCGCGCGGCGAAACGGCGAAGCGAAACGAAGTCGAAGCGCTTCGTTTGAGATTGATCGATATTTTTCTGTTGTATAGATGAAATGGGGAGAATATTTGTACGGTTGGAACAATTTTTTAACGGGGTACTTCCCAGTGCTCTTATAGAAGCAGGATTAATGAAATTCATACCACTTAGCACCTTTTCGATGCCGATATGCGTTTCGATAGCGAAGTGAACTTTGGTAGGACGTCGAATGGAGTTAATTGGAGTTACATTAACTTCCACGTGTTATCTTAACTCCGATAATTCCATTCGGTGCAGTCCACAAAGTCAACTCCGCTTTCAAAGTGCCGAACGGCATTGAAAATTGTACTGTATAGGCTATGAGTTTGAATTCTAAAAATAAATAATCTTATTAACTCCGTAAGTTTTTTACAACTAATGTTATATGGCAAATAGAAATACTTACTGATTAAAAAAGAGTCCTTTAATTAGAACACTCCAAAATACACCCGTAAATTATTCATTCGAACTCGAGTTACACATATCTGATCCGGTTTAGGTCTGATACCATTCGACGTCGTCCGACAAACTGACAGAAAAAATAGTTCATTAAATTTGCATGGATTATCGGCACCAGCTGTGAGAAAAATGTAAATACTTCCATACGCATCTATTAAACCATTTTTTCTATCAATTCGCCGGACGACACACTGAGAATAATTATTAGTATCTACAGTATAGGACCTCGATTATCCGAACCTCTACTATAAAACCCCTCCATTATACGAACCACAAATTGCTTAATCTGAACGTTCAATTATCCGAACCCACGATTTCGTTTATCTAGATTTTTTATTATTTTTGAATGTCGGTTCAAAATTTTAGAAAGCGTGCATTGCCACGTATTACAATTTTACAAAACAAGCTGGAGGCATACAAACGTGCCCAAAATCGTATCGCGCGTCAAGACTTTAGTTCGCTTGTCCATTCTTTTCTCTATCTTTATTACAAGTAGATCTTCGCGACGCGCAGTCATAAATGCATATCAATAAATCTTTTATTATGTATCGTTGGTCATAAGACAACAAAAAGTTACGAATTTCATGATAAACGAACCCCAAATCAAGCATCCAATTTTTACATTTTTTTATAAATTTTTGTAGGTAATTAAAAATATAAATTTATTGTGTTATGTTTTAAATATTATTTTATTATGGGACATCGTTTCACCCATCATGACTGTTCCATTATCCGAGCTTTCACTAATCCGAACGAGCCTGGTCCCAATTGGTTCAGATAACACAGGTTTACAAAAAAAAAAGTCCGGACTATTTGACCGGACCATGGTATTCCGAGGTATTTTTGCGTCCTGAATCCGATCCCGAGGTCATCTGAGCCCCATCACGTCAGGAAAACGAGATTTCAAGGTCATTTAGAGGTTAAAATGACCATTTTTTGGAGCTGGACCCGGGACAATTTCTCAAGCGACCTGTTGAGTTGGAGAGGGTAGCTGTTTAGGTCTTGAATACCTTCCAAACATTGGAATGGAGTCCTAAATCTCGACCGGGACTATCACAGAACCACCCCGGTGCATAAAATGTTGCCATGATCGTTGTATCTCGCGGATCACGATCTCCCTGTCAAGGCATCCAATTCCGGCGATCCGTTCACTGTGACATATTGACAGTGGACCCAACACTGACCCTAATGGCCTTAGAACCTTGGAGTCATGCTCTGGGTGCTGCTCAGAGCAGTCCCATTTCCTTATTTATTTATTTCGAAATCTCGTTTTTCTGACGTGATGTGGCTCAGATGACCTCGGGATCGGATTCAGGACGCAAAAATACCTCGGAATACCATGGTCCGGTCAAATAGTCTGGACTTTTTTTTTTTTGTAAACCTGTGTAATCGAGGTCCTAATATTAGGTTAATCAAACTTTGGTTGATACGAGAACAACGAAATATTTGTATCGCTACAACAAATGTTTGCTTGTCACAACTAAATATTTTATTATAGAAACATGACGTCACTACAACCAACACGTATTTGCCATAACCAAAAATTTGTTTTCCCAAACAAATATTTTATTGTTCCAATATCAACCAAACGATTGGTTAACATTACTAATCATTTTTCTCAGTGCGTCGAGCCTGAGCAGGATCGGATATTATGTGTAGATCGATCTCTACTTTGAGAAAAATAATTAGGTTAAAATGACAAAACGCATCTGGTTAAACATGTCTCGTTAGTCTAACCGAAATACTGGTTAGTTGAACCAAATATTTAGTTACTCTAACGAAATGTTTAATTATTCCAACCAATCGTTTAATTATTCCAACTAAAAATTGGTCAGTTTAACCCAACAGATGGAGAGGATCCACATTTCACCAAACGGTTTGTTCATGATCTCGAAAATTTTGTTTGATTGACGAAGTTATTTTTCTCAGTGTAACTCACCCTCGACTTAAATAAAAATGAATTATAGCAGGTAAAAATACCATTTACACACCTTCTTATAATCTATCCCACTACAGCCAAAACTGTAAACCGCAACGACAACGACGCCACCGTCCACAACACCAAAAAGATATCCTTACCCCCCATTAGGTATATGTTATCTCCATTCCAGAGTGATACATAGATACGACGACGTCATACACGCGCGAGCGTTTCGCTAGAAAGTTCGACCTAACCGATCTCCGAATTGTATGGCTCGGTTGCGAAGGGGAAATATAAAGTCGGAAGGAGGCCACCTAATCGTCGCATATTTAATTTCAACGCTCCCGTGCTTCGCGCCGGGTATCGACCGGAACTCGTCCGGGGTTCTTCACGTTCGATAAATCGACTTAAAGCCGAGCGATCGTTATCGCATCCCGCGACCCTCCCGCCTCCGGGCGCGCGTTACGACGCCGAGAACTTCATTCCGCGTAGGTACACATGATGGAGATTCCCGGAGAGAATGGGGCGTCGTAACAGTTTGGACGGACGTCTGGTCAAGCACAGTTTCCATTGTACCCTAACGTCGCGCATCACGTAGCGCCGGCGTCGCACAGGTACACCCACCCGCCTATACACGGATCCGTGGAATTACGGCGCGTAGCACGCGGCTGCGCCCAGGGGACTGACGTTAAAATTGGACTTTGTAATTGTCGACTAGTTCGTGTCGGCGCGGCGTCTCTTTTCCCTGGATACGAGCACATTCGTGCGGAAATACCGGCCGGCGAGTTGACAAACCGTATTAGTCGGCGAGATGGGATAACGATCCGAAACGCTCCTCTCACGTACGCGCCGGTAACCGATAAGGCTCTTCGGCGCTGGTATTTTACAAATTGAATTTCGAAACCGGGGAAGAAATATCGCGCCGACTTTTTTCCCCTTTAATTAGCGGCTCGTCGAGTTGGACGTCTGTACGCGTCGGTATGCCTATCGGCGCGTTAACCGATTACGCGCGGAATGCGCTGCAATCGTGACCCACGTCGGAAACGCGTGACTGTATACCTCACGTTGCGGAAACGCGGGGCGCATGCTACGCCTATCGATGCAGATGAAGGCGCGCGGGCCCGCACGCTCGTTAAGTACGTCAGTCTTAGTTAGCCGGCGACACTACGGAGCTTGAGTGCCGCGACACGGTAAGTAACGCGGTGGCGTAATGAAGTTTGTCAGGTTACGGGGGTTGTTGAATTTCCGAAATTTAGCGAGAATTCGAGTTATGCCCGACTATTCTCAATGCGGGTCGTTCGTGCCGCGAACTATCGCGTCCGACGTGTGTATATACGGATAGTACACTTCGTCGTGTACAAGTTGCTTCGGGGGCGCGCGCGAGTGGCAATTTCTTTTTCGCGCGCTCGCTCGCTTTTGTCGTTGCGTTCGATGCACGGAGCGCCTGCTATATGTACAGGTACATAAGTATGTAGGTGTTCCGGCATAACGAAGTTTATCCAGGCACAAAGGTCTGTGAATTTCGGGCGTTTACAGAGAATTCGCTCGAATTTGAACTGAGTGCACTCTGAACGCAACGCGCTCCTTGGGTGATATTTCACCCATTTTCAATTTCGAACAGTTATTTTCGTCCAGTTTGCAAACAATAGAATTGACTTTCAATGGACCTGTTCAAAGCGTAATCTTACGGCAGAAAAATACAGCATTTGATAGCCTCAATTAAATGTGCATGAAACATATTAACATGTTACATGAAGAATTTTTTGATGATATTTCACTCGTACACGTTATTACCTAATCTGGATTGCCATCCTTTCTTTACGTGCGCCTTTATGGTTGAACGCGCTGGTGCTTGTTGATGTAAAGTCGCGATATATACTATAACATCGAGAAGACAGAGGTAAAAACGCTTTTTCCTCACTCATGCCCATTTCGAGGCCTTTTCCAGCCTATTTTTAGACCGTAAGATGGCGTTCTTCCCGCGTGGCACCGACCGGGAGTTCGCAGGCTGTCAAAAGATTGCTTAGTCCGAAGTAGGTCCTTTTTCCAAACGCAACGTGAAATGAGCCGTATGTACTTCTGTTTATTTTGTTTTGAGAAATGGGCATTCGTGAGAAAAAATAGTATATGTAATTCGACTGAAATCCTCGGATTTTTAAGACTGTGTTTAGGTCGTAGCACGAGGCATGGTGAGGGGACAAGGCTCGCCGTCGGCGAGCCTCATCCTCCCACCATACCTCGTGCTACGACATAATTAAACACAATCTGACAATACCTTGAATTTCCGCCCAATGACATAAGATACTATTCCTAACATTTCCTATCTAAAAAATTTTTCTCATAGACCATGTTATTGTGGATTGCTCTGCATGTGGCACGTCATCGGATAAGTGTGCGCATAGATTGCAGCATCGTGTACCATTTGCTCCGGATGAGTGGCAGTCCATGTGCGGATATCGGATTATTCCACCAATATAACGATATCGAATAAGGGTTGACAATCCACGTACCAATAACGTCATCAGCACAAATTGACGTGTCCTAAAGAAAATCACGTAATTCGGAGCTGTATGTAAAAAATACATATCTCAAGTACTATACACTGAAAAATACCTGCTTGATCGAAGTAAACGTGTATTTGAATAGTTCCAAGAGCAAATTGAAATTAAATCTTTTAAATAATATTCAATGGAATCAATAAATTTATATTCGTCCAATTAATATTCATTCAAATCGAATAAATGTGCTCTTAAGCATATATAAAAACTTATTAATTTCGATGAAGCAAATTTTTGTATCGGTGTAGTAATTGAAAAATACGTTACTTACAGCGAAAGACGTGTTCTAACTGCAGCGCTGAGTTACGTGATTTCTTTTAGGACACGTCAAAATCACGTAAATTCTTTAAATAATCAAAATATCCTCATTAAATAACCTCATTTATATTATTTATATAAATGAGTTCTAGCATCCCCTGATTTTAAATTGAACCTTTAATCTTTTGAACCTAATGTAACGTATTGAAAGTAGTGGATAGACAGCATGAATGTGAATATCCTGCGTTGAATTCTCTCTTATTGTTAGTAAAGCGTCGATTTTCTTTCTCGTATTTTCTTTTCTTCTTCACAACGGCTTCGTAAGCCTTCCCGTTACGAGCATCAAATATCGGATCATCGATTTCCTCTCGCTCAATTATTCCTCATCTGATTACGTATCGTCTCTAGTAGATTACAAGTAAAGGATACGAAATTATGTAAATAAAGTTTATCGTTCCATGTTCAATAAGATAGATATATGTAATAGATTTCCGTCAATTATTACTGTACTACATTGTAAGTTTTGATATTTCTAACTAAGTTTTAAGGTAAAGTAATAAAATGTGAAATACGTTTCCGAGAGGAAAATTATTCTACAGCGTGTACAGCAAAAATGGCCTCTACGTGTACTTACCTTTTTTCCCGCACACAGCACAGTAAAAATGATCACGCCACTCTGTCCGCGAATAGATTTCTGAAAATTCAACATTATCAAATTTAGTTCAGAAAAGGTACGTTCCTCTAGACAGCAGGGGATAAAAATTGCTCTACTTCGCAAAGAGAGCTCGCCGGCGTCCAATGTAATAAGAATTCATCCTCGGGATCGTGTTACGGGGATCCTTTACAGGCACGCGGTCGTGACGTCCACCCTAATGTGTCTCGGGCTCACCGTAAAAGCCCTGATTACCGAAATATCCCGACCATAGCCCTATAAGTTATCCCCCGCAAATTGTCCGCGATTTGCGCTAACCCTCGGCTAATGCGTATCGCTCAATCGTCGCGACGAATAGACCCGTCCGGGTTCACCCGAGCGAATGAACGCTGTCCTCTATACAGTAAGTATATACAGTCGACGGGAGTACGCGGTTGCGAGAAGAAAATTTACCTCTACCTCTAAAACAACACGATGAGAACAAAGAAGAAGATAAATACGAGAAATCCCCGCCGTACTCGCTTTACTTTCCCGACGGTCGACGATTTCAGATGACTGCGGTCGAAACTTAAACGGTGAGTGTCTGCGCCGTTTCGGAGGGCGACCAAAAAGCGTTTTTCGGCCGAGAAAGTTAACGAAGTCAGCCCCGGGTCCGACGGAGCTTAATCATTTTTTTACACGGGTAAACATTCATTAAGAGTCGCACGTCGACCCGTTCCTGCAGAAACTAATTTCTTTCGACGCCCGTAGTACCCGCGCTACAGGGGAGGATCCTCGCAGAAATGCTAATTGATATCATAGATACGCCGGCAGCTAATTGTAAGTGGGATATTAGGACTCGAGTGGCGCGACGACTCTAGGAGCCATTGTAATCGTCGACGAGCGACCACATTGTTAGGATAGAGCGCGAACGGTATCGTCGAGTTTGCAGCGAATATCGAGAACTCTCGTGTAGGTATATAGTGAATATTTTGTTTTAAACTTTTCACGCTAGTGCTACATATCTATCACTCATAGATGTAATGATCAATTTTTTCTCTGATATGAACAATCATAATATTCAAGCATGATATACTTTTCAGCGTTATTATGCCAATGAGTTTCACTCTTTTATCGACAGCGAGATTATTCTCAAATGTCGCAAGAGAAGTTTCTTCTACGGATTTTCAAAGACCCTAAAACTAACAAAAGAGAGGCTGCCAATTTGTAACGTGACGAAGCTTTCGGTGAAATAACTTGCGACTCTTTATGCATGCTCTCGGAACAGAAATTGGTGTGGCATTGCATACGAATGTGTAGTTTCGTATTTCGAGGGACGAAAGAGCATTGTGAAGTAACACAGACTGCTCACTTTCATACGTTATTCCGTGCATTTTCTCGCCGCCTGCGAAGTAGGCACTTTATTTGATCATTTTGCATATTGCACGTGAGCAAGACCCGTTTAATTTTATCGTGCATCGAGCCTGAATCGTCGACGGCTACCGATCGATCATCGCGCAGACTATGCCCGTCCGCTGAGCCATATATTATATTTACACCTATACAGGGTGTTCGGAAAAAACACCGACACAGAAATAGGGGTGATAGGTTACGTCATTACAAGTATTTTGATATAAGGGACCTATACCCGCAAGCGCCCTTTTCTGGAGATATCAACTTTTCAAGTTTATAACGACCGAGGTTGATCAAAGTAGAATAATAAGAAACGTATCAAGATGGTAACGAATATTTAATTTTACGAGATACAAAAACAATGTACTACAGCAAATACTCAAAATGACGGCCACCCATGTCCATGCAACATCGGAAACGATTCTGGATAGATGTGCCACTGCGCAAACTGCTTGCGGAAAGGATAACCGCTTGGCTCAAGTCCTTGTACTTTTCGAAGATGATGCGGATACAAGGAGTTTTCATTTGTTTTTCAATTGTACAGGTAGACAAAAAACTCAATATTATTCTACTTTGATCAACCTCGGTCGTTATAAACTTGAAAAGTTGATATCTCCAGAAAAGGGCGCTTGCGGGTATAGGTCCCTTATATCAAAATACTTGTAATGACGTAACCTATCACCCCTATTTCTGTGTCGGTGTTTTTTCCGAACACCCTGTATAAGCTTCCGCTTCTCTCACGTAGATATATGTATGTATCTTATATGATTTTCATCGATACTGTAGTTGTCGGACTTTCCGGGGAGTTATTACGCCGTCGATTCGTGAGTTTTTGTTTTGCAAATGCACATTCGGATTTTCTTAATGAAAATGTCGATCGTCTTTAAGTAAGCGTTCGTATTATTCTGTATAAATATGAATTTCAATATGGCCTATTTTATGTTTAAGCGAATTTCTATTTGCCGATTTTATATGAAAGATGCGGAAGGAAAATGATCAAAATCGGTCATGCATTCAACTAAAGTAGTAATACACTCCGATCGTTCACGTGGGAAGAAGCATAATTTTAATTTAAAGTTACAATGTCACTTGTGTATATGTTCGTCTCATAACGTGGGGCTAGAGTCCAGGAGACAACTCCGTAGAATGTTACGTAAGCAGGCGAGTCCTCAATTTTAGGTAAATACCCTCTTAATGACTATTGGGCCAGTCTAGACCTAGTACCGGCGATCGAGACCCGGTACTGCTACGGCGCTCTTAACAATACTGGGCAAACATTTTTCATGATCAAATCGGGCTAATATTGACATTTAAGGCTGGCATGGTACTGGCTTCAGAAGTCGACCCGATATACTGAGAGTGCGAGTATCGGCATTTCCTACAAAACTAAGGTTCGGAAATTAGCCCATCCATTATACCAGTATCGGTTCAGTCATTCTGACGATTGTCGAACGACTGTCGGTGAAAAATAAGCGCGAATATAGAGCCGCCTGTGACGTTATTCTTGGGCTAACTGTTTCGAAGGTTTATGAATAATACTTGGTAGAACAACCGGCCCAGTATTAGCCCTGCCTTATTACCAGTACTGGCTCAATGCAAATAGCAAGTATGGGTAAAACAAGACGACAAGTAGAGGAGGCGGGGGGAATACCACCCACCTAAGACAAAAATGACTTTGTTAAAATTTCAGTGACTTTAAAGCAGGAAAAATCATTTTGTCGACATACCTTAGAGTCTTGTCTTCATGAGTACTCCATTTATTACTTAAAATTAGTACAAAAACATCCAAAAAATGGAAAATAAATTAATCGAAGCAGGTGAGCGGTCTAGGCTCCAATGCTGGCTGTACCGCCCACCGAGCGGCCTAGCCTAGGTAGACCGCTCAGAGTTTGGATAGGGTCCGCGCTATAGCACGTGCCCACTCTCCGCGCTACAAAGAGGTTATGTCGGTAAGCTACAAACAGGTTATGTCGGTAAGACAGGCTGGTTATGTCGGTAAGACAACTGGTCGGTACTGACAACTTCTACCGGGCGGTACAGGACACATGAACGTACCGTTAATAAAAGTGTCTTTAATATTATTTATAACTGAATAAAAAATCTATCAAAATTCTAAGCTACTCTTAAAACTCTAATTGTTTGTAATTCAATCTTAGTAGTAAATTTATAATAAAAAAGGTATATGAAAAAGCTTCAGTTAGGAGTCTCAAATGTTTGATGTTAAGAGGGGGAAATTTTGATTCCATATTTTACTCAATTAAGATTAATTAACAGTCAACAATGACTTTATAAAATCAATATTGGGGTATAACAATTTACGAAGAAAGCATCAAATCATTCATATTAAGCAAAAATAGCGAGAAATAGGGGTGGGCGGAATGGTACGCTGGGCGGTACAGGCACCGGCTCCCCTATATGGTCATTATTAAGTACAAAATAGGTACGATACTGGGCCGATTATCAATGTCGAGTAGAGAAGAGCGGGGTTAGTTGTAATACTTTTTATGTTATCGCCTGTAAGTTGAGTGCAATGAAAAAAAAGGGAAAATTTTATCATAAGCATTTAGCTCATTTATTCACCTACCATTCCCAATATTACAGTAGTATATTTAAACAATACATTAGAAATAATTTCACTTTTAGTGAACAAAATCGGATGTACTTCTTGCCCTTTCATTGGGGCTAGTTGTAACAGACGTGGGGCAAGTAGTGACAGAAATTAATTGTTAAGATTATTGAGAATAAGTAGTGTATAATAAAAGGTTTATAGATATTAGGGCTTAATAATTTTTAATACTATATCAACGTCATTTCTTCTACTTACATTCTTAATTTAACACTAGTCTTTTTTAATTACCTAAATTCATCAACAGTTTTGTACATCCTCATTCTAGTATACAATAAAATACCCATGATAAAACTTAGATACCTTAAATTAATCAACACTTCATTTCCCGTTTGGTTAACTTAGGGGTAAGTTGTAACGTGTTACAATTTGCCCCAATAAATTGTTACTCTTTAAGTCTTATACAATGCAATAATGCATCTTCACCGGAGAAAGTTCTATGTGTATGACGTAAAGGTCTGACACGTAAGTTTGAATTTTCATTTTCGTAATTTTGGGATTGTACATTTTATTATTATGCCTTATGCAACATGTGGCTACATAATATACTAGGTATTTAAGTCTTTCACAGTAACAAGCATGTTTTATTAATAATATATGAACTCTCTCCATATTATTTAAATTCATAGTGAAAATAATAATTATTATTATAAGTATTATATAGCCACATGTTGGTTATATAATACTAGATATTTAAGTCTTTCACAGTAACAAGCATGTTTTATTAATAATATATGAACTCTCTCCATATTATTTAAATTCATAGTGAAAATAATTATTATTATAAGTATTATATAGCCACATGTTGCATAAGGCATAATAATAAAATGTACAATCCCAAAATTACGAAAATGAAAATTCAGACTTACATGTCAAACTTTTACGTCATACATAGAACTCTCTCCGGTGAAGATGCATTATTGACTGGCCGATTGCGACGGCTGTCAGTGATACCTAGCTTGCTCAAAAAGTAATTTCATGCATCCTGGAAAACTTCATCATCCTATAACACGTCTATTACTACTTACCCCTGTTACACTAGCATGATATCGACGATTTCTAAATGGGTACCATTCGAATTCCTATCGCAACCATTCTCCCTTGTGTTTTGTTAGACACTTTCACATTTAGGCACAATCAGTCGAAAGGAACCAATCTCGACTCTGCTTCTAAATAATTTCAAGTTTAAAATTCATGTTGATTCGGAAACAATACATTTCAAGGGGTAACAATTCCGGCGAGACGAGGGAAAAGCGCTCGCGTGTTTAAAGTTTCTCTCGCTCTGAAAGTCATTTGCGAATGAGAATTTACGCGGGATCTACACGAGTCAAAAGTTCCCTCCGGACGATTGCTTTGCCACGGGTACACTCGCCCCATTGTCGCAGAAAATTAATAATTTCCAAGGAAAGCCGTGGAATATTTTGCGCGCGCAAGTTGAGCTTATATCTAGATTGATGATTGAAAAAGTGAGGTGCATTCGGTTCGGTAGTTTCCTACAAGAAAGTTGAGAAAACGAAAGATCCGAAGCAACTGGTTCATTTAAAAGTGTATCGCTCTCAAAATTCTAGTCTAAGAGTAGTTAATTTTACTCATCTCTTGCCTTTGAAGTGCATTGCTAAAACTCATCACTGATATAGGAAACATGCATTAGTTCCATTTTCATATAACGAAGTGAGTAAATGTGGTAATAAATGAATGGTATGAGTAATAAATGAATTAATTAATGAATCTCATTGAGAAAAAGGTGACGAGAAGTGCAGTTGTATGAGAAAATTATAGAAATATCGTAATACCTGTTTGGAAGTTTCGAGTTGTTTATGGAGAAAAGTAGAGACCCTAGAGCTCCTGAATTTTGACTTTTTGAAGGACCCTTATCAAAGTTCGTACGTTTATCTTTCATTTAAACTGCCGTTAGCTCAAAGATTGGTGACATTACGGATTTGACGGCAATGGAAGTGGACGGGTGCTTGAAGCGCTAAACGTGTACCGCAAACTTTAAACTCAATTATCTTAGAGCTACGTTTTTATAAGAAATGGGTAATATAACTTCTATACGAAACTTTGTAGAGATCCACTTTCGCGTTCGTTGTTATAACACGTACATTTATTTTCTTCTACTAACCACTGTCAGGATTATTGAGTACTCCTGAGTATATTATTTCTTGATAAATTGATACTGTATAATATCTAGTATAGACTTGAACATACGATATACAGAATGTCAAATTATCCAGGGAATTATGGTATCTAGACCGCACCGTTGATTTCATCCTGGCTGGTTTCTTTCACTTTATTATGGTATCCTGCATCCTCTCAATACCAGAATGAGGTACTTAGGAAACGTGAGTGCGAGTAAGAACACACAGTGACCGCATAAGAACCTCTCTATTGCACACAATTTTTCTTGACAAGTTCGAGAACGATAGAGAATTGCGTGGAACAGAAAGGCCCTTATGTCGTCACCGTGTTCTCTCACACGCACTCACACGTTCTCTAAGTACCGCATCCTGGGAATGTCACTGTGTACATGACAGCTTCAGTCTAGTATAGCCGCTCGTTATTAGCTGGTGTCGAAACCAACAATGCTGAAGTGAACAGTGTGGGCCACACTCCCTGACTGACTTGACATGCTGTATATTAAATGTAGGTATACCTCACTCGCTTTATTGGTATTTGAAGATGCTTCAAGTCTATTTCATGGCCCAACTTGCATCGTATTCGGAGCGGAAAAAATATTGATGTCGATCATTATCATTAACGAATACAGTAGAACTAATAAATCGTCTTTGAGCCATCCAGAAAGTATAAAATCACACCAAGCCTCATATTCGTACTCATACAAGGACATGGCCACGATACCGCCTATGGGAGATGTTTGAGTGGGGCAAACAAAGTTGAATAACCCTGATGACCGTATAAGGGGCCATCCATAAACCACGTGAAGCAGTTTAAAGGAGGGTGGGGTTTGAATCAAGCATCACCAATTGATATATGAGGGAGGGAGGGAGGGAGGGAGGGGGTTAGCGACTGCATCACATGTCTTTTTTAGGTACCTACTTAATTTTTTGAAGACGAATTCAGTACATTCCCCCTCTGTCTTCTCTTTTCACGTGATACCAAGGTACTTTTGACTTAAGATTTTTAGTCACTTATATTGCTAAAAAGTTGTAAGACAAACGAAGAATGTTAAAAATTGAAATAGTTTAGCTTTTTAATTTTTCTGCAAACCCGAGCGAAAAATTCTGAAATTTAACAGCTTTTGCTTTATATTTAAAAACTAAATTTAGTTTAACTGTGATTTAATCAATAATAGAGAAAATGACTCGAGAGGATTTCCATTTTATTTTATATCTCTAAAATTTAAGTCACAAATCGTAATACCCGAAAGAACCGTATGTTTAATTAATGCATACTATTTCAAGTGATTTATATTAAGTATGAACGTCACGTGAAAACACGAGGATAGGAGAGGGGTTCCCGCTATCGTCATCAAATGTTTCATTGGGGAGGGAGGGTGTCAAAAATTGTCAAAAACTGCGTCACGTGATTTATAGATGGCCCCTAAGAGTCTCTCTGTCGTACCTGCTTGTCCTTCTTGAACTTGTCTATTTCGAACGTCCCGTATAAACAAAAAATATCGCTAAAGAATGGCGGAAGTCTGGAAAAAGTTAAACCAAAAAAGTATGGCTACGGATCGTATCCCAGACTTTCAGCCAGTAAACAATGCTCCCTTCAATTGGAGTTTAATTATTTGTACGAGGTTATATTGTAATCGATGACTGTGCTTGTCAGTTGGTATCATTTCAATCGATTATTTTATTAGACACTCTAATTATTACTAATGAATTATATTATCGTACCGAACAAGTCATTAGAGTTTTATAACGAAGAATCCATGCAACGAAATTAAATTAAAAAGGTACAAGTAAGTCGTATTTCTCAGCCGATAGCAGAAAATTGTCTGGCTGAAAATCCGGGATACAATCTTACTACTTACGTAGCCATACTTTTTTGGTTGAACTTTCCCAGACTTCCGACATACTTTAACTATACTTTTTTCTATGCGCGGGGTCATATGAGCAGTATCCTCGCAATGTCCCTGTATGCATACATCTTACTCGAAATCCTGATTTCAATAATTATCATCAATAAATCCAATCTACGGGATCGAAATCTCATACCGATCGTCGCGAACGAGCCGTCACGAATTGCAATTTGTTCCGCACCGCAACATTGTCGATGCTATCATCCTGATCGATACGTGCGTATACTCTCCTGTGCGATGGATAGCCGCAAGCTCAAAAGCGAACGCCTTCGAAATCGCGCGCAGGAGATTAGGTGCGAAGAAACGGTAGGATCCCGAGTTTCTGACAACAAGGGAAATCAATCCCATAACTTACAATCCTCGTTCCTCTTACCTCAGCAAGACCCCGAGAAATGCCGCGTCCTAACATCGTATTTTTCAGCGTGTCAAAAACAGCCTGGCACATTTTTCCGCGGGCAGTGTTTGAAAAATTACTGTTACTGGAAAAATAAATAACCAGCTACTACTGGCCCGCCTACAAACGTATATTTTATAGAGGTTGTGATAGGTGGAGAAGATGGAGTAAGGGGAGTCTGCGAAATAATTGCAAGATGATAAAGTGTGGTCGGCACGAACGTGGTGGAAGAGACGAGGGGTCGAAGAGCCGGGCGAGGAGAGGAGGCGGAGAGAGAATGAGAGATAGGAATACGCGCGCGAGAAGAGGGCCGAGAAGGGTACATGGAAGAGCACTGAACGTCAAATGACCACCAAACCGCGCGTAAACGTTCTCCCCGTGCATAATTTCCGTATTTTCCGGAAGGGGGTGCTAACCTTCTCGTCGGTGGGGCGCGCGCTCGCGCGCGAACGTCTCTGAAAGTGCTAATGCGGGCACCGTGAGACGTGACCGAATCAGAAACCACATAAGCGACGTAACCACCTGGAATACCTTGGCTCGAAACGGCTTCTCGCGTTCCTTTCCTGTTTTCGTTTCGCAGAGAGTAAGTACGTGTGACCTTTTCGCGAAAAAGTTTCGCCAGGGAAACGACGAAAACGCGAGATGCCAGGCATGTAAACGTATAAATGGTTTATATACATACGTATGTATGCAGCTCCGTTTGCCGTGGGAATAATGGTATAAGTGAGCGTATCTTACGCCTATTCGCTCCGTGCAAGTGGGCAAAAAGTGGAGGGGGAGGGTAGCCAGCGCTTGCGGTGGCCAATTTATAAGTTTTGAACATCGTATATACAGGGTGTTCAGAAAAAACACCGACACAGAAATAGAGGTGATAGGTTACGTCATTACAAGTATTTTGATATAAGGGACCTATACCCGCAAGCGCCCCCCATTCTGGAGATATCAACTTTTGGAGGTTGATCAAAGTAGAATAATAAGAAACGTATCAAGATGGTAACGAATATTTAATTTTACGAGATACAAAAACAATATACTACAGCAAATGCTCAAAATGACGGCCACCCATATCCATGCAACATCGGAAACGATTCTGGATAAATGTGCCACTGCGCAAACTGCTTGCGGAAAGGATAACCGCTTGGCTCAAGTCCTTATGCTTTTCGAAGATGATGCGGATACAAGGAGTTTTCATTTGTTTTTCAATTGTACAGGTAGACAAAAAACTCAATATTATTCTACTTTGATCAACCTCGGTCGTTATAAACTTGAAAAGTTGATATCTCCAGAAGGGGGCGCTTGCGGGTATAGGTCCCTTATATCAAAATACTTGTAATGACGTAACCCATCACTCCTATTTCTGTGTCGGTGTTTTTTCCGAACACCCTGTATATACCCATGTATACCATAATATTCCATAGTAAAACACGTGTCCAATTGCTTCCTCCAATATTTATTTAACATAAAAGATAAATAAATAATTGTATTGAAATGATTTTTCACTTGCCACCAATGTACATACTGTACAATGTTGATGTTCATAACTTAGAGAATTGCCACCGGTGGCGCCACGCGTTCAGATGCACATAGCGAATAGCGAGAGAACGAAGCGACTCGTCTTTTATCTTAGAGTACATTTCGTAATGATTGCTCGAGAGACAATTTAATCGATCAAAGTATATGCAAACTTTTTTTTCAACTAATTTGAATTAATCTATCTTAGAATGTACGACGTTACAACCAAAATTTTAGCGCCTTTAGGTATTTCGCTGTAAAGAATTGAAAGTGAATGAAATAACATTGAATGAAATATTTAACGCATGATGCACGAAGTGATCGAAATTTTTATAGGGGACTAGGAATTAGAGACATTTTAATTTGTTGGCATAAAAAGAGATCATAAGCTAAGAAAAATAACTTGGTTAATTTGGATGACCAAACCATTTGGTGAAATATGGATTTTCCATCTGTTCCTTTAAACTGACCACTTTTTGGTTAATATAAATGAACGTTTGTTTGGAATAACTAAATATTTGAATAGAGTAACTAAATATTTCATTTAACTGATCAGTATTTGATTATAATAATAAAACCCGTTTAATTATATGTTTTGTCATTTTAACCTAATTATTTTCCTGAGTTTACTTATGTTCCCACTATTAACGATGTAACTCGTGGTACTTTCTTGAACAAATAATGAATTTTATTAATATATATTTATTACATCTATTACATATTTAGACATATTATTGATTCGAATATAAATCCTTGAGAATAGAAGAAGAATTAAAAGAAGAAAAGAAAATCGGGTATCTTTTAGAGCGCATACACTGAGTGAAAAAACTGGTTAAAAGAACCATAATTCAACTAGAAATCATGGTTGATCTTGGCGACAATCGTGATTTCGTAATTCTTCTGAACAATGAAATTCTGGTTATGGTAACAAGAGATTATGATTGCTGCAACCAGATCAGCCTGCAGTATAGTCGATTGACGTCCCAATTCTTTTCTTATATCGCACACCTAGATCAACTCAAAAAAATTGTTTTTTCAGAAAAAGTAAACCCCTTATCAAATATCGACATCAGAATCAGTTTTTTGCCATTTCTGAAAAACAAGTTTTTTTTTGAGTTGATACTGTTTTGATCTAGGTGTGCGATATATTTGATACGAGTATTACCATGCAATGATATTATTAATCTACTTTTTTGGTCAATTTAACCATGGTGTACAGCTATCATAAACTACAATCTTATTGTTACTATAACCACGTCACAAACGTTATTTCGACTGCATTCATGGTTTGCCTAATCATAAATATGGTACCAAAAACCAGGAAAATTCAATCTTGCGATTATGGTGGATTTTACCACCTACATTTCTCTCAGTGTAGAGTTACGGGAATGATTATAGATCGTCGATAAACTACAAAAGATGATATTTGGATTTACCTTCTACAGAAAGAAGCATTCAAATCCGTATTTCGGCCTAACGATAAGACACGTCGGAACTCAAACATATCCAAATCGGAGACTATAAATGACAGTCATTCGCAATGCTTTATTCCAACGTGATTCGATCAACGTCCAAAGTGTTTACATAGATATTTTAATCAACCTCCCGGAATGGGGCTTCCATTATTTTTCTGTCAAGAGCATACCGTAATTCATTCCCAAGCTGAACTCTCGTTGGAATTTCGACGCGTTCTATCGTGGGAGAAAAGCAGATACCATCAAAGAGAGAACTGGTGTGCAAATTCTACGGAGAATAAAAGCTCCTCACAATCCTATCTGTCGAATGCTCAAAATTGCAATTGAGTAGGTACGTGAAGTCGGCCCACGAAAGCGGCTCTATACGAAGGACGTACTTGACAAGTACCATTTGGCCAGCTACTGAGCATGTGACTAGCGATATTCCGTTCCGTATTATATACGACTGGTGTATTTGGCAAACTTCCTCTGTTAGTAGCTGGTCATGTTTCTTGCCAGTGATATGATTCACCATAATATCCCTCTTATACACACATAACTGGTCTATTTGATAAGCGAGGCATTTGTCGATGGTGAAAAGGGCTTCTACTCGTATACAGGTGTGTATTCGAGGAAGCTTGACATGGACGATATGCCGCAGTACATTCTAAACCGTACTCTATTGGTTGTCGACTCGAGGAAGCTGTAATGATTGGTTCTAACGACTTACCAATATGCGGCAATCATTTCAGTAGAAAATTCTTAAGTCCTGATCACAGGGCAGACGTAGGTAAACACGTGGCCTCGCGGGAAATGTCAAACATTGATTGGGGTTATTGCGTTCCAAAATTAGCCCATCGGTTACCATCACAAAAATGAGACACGTGATAATAGTTGCCAAAAAGCAGAATATTTTAATTTTAAGAATATATATCGAAACCTAATAATTTTGTATTATTTTAACAATTCGGGTGCTACGATATTCGACATCGCTTCCGGACGTGACTCCCGCCATGTTTTTACGGCTGCTAGAGGAATGGGGCATTGGGATTTTCTACTGAAACGATTGCTGGGTACCGGTAAGCTGTTCGAACAAATCATTAGAGCATCCTCAAGTCGACAACCAATAGCGTGCGGTTTAGAGTGTAGGTACTACGGGAAATCGCCTATGTCAAGCTTCCTCGAATACACACTATACGCGCACACCAGTCATTGACTTATTGTGAGTGACTGAGCGAAGAGCTAATGATTCTTACCAAATAATAATTTCAAAACAATCGGAAGAGCTTGAAAACGGTAAAGAGTGACCTCAAAAAAGGCTGTTTTTTAGCCTATTTTTTGGACCTCGCTAGCGACCTGGAGAAAAATTATAAAAATATGTTATAGGTATCAAATTACTCGTCATTAAAAACCAGTGAGCATCGTTTTTCGTTTTTTGAAAATTTAAAAAAATTACCCCCATTTAGCGGTTTAAAGGCCCCAAAAAATTAAAACATCGAAAATACCACTAATTATAAGATCATTTTTCATTGTATTTTTTCTATAAAATAAACCTTACAAAAATAAAATCACGTATTTTCTTGATTCATAAGGGTTAATGTGGATTAAAAATTCACCCCAAAGCTCTCCCATGGGGTGAAATCATCCCCAAAACATTAAGAAAAATAAAAATATATTTCTGAAATTCCGAAAAAAATACAATGAAAAATGTTTTTATAATTAGTGGTATTTTCGATGTTTTAATTTTTTCGGGTCTTTTTAACCCCTAAATAGGAGTAATTTTTTGAAATTTTCAAAAAACGAAAAGCGATGCTCACTTTGGTTTTCAATGACGAGTAATTTCATTCCTGTATAACATATTTTTATATTTTTTCCCCAGGTCGCTAGCGAGGTCTAAAAAATAGGCTAACCTTGCGGTCACTCTTTCCTTTGTCAGTGTAAATAAATTTTCTCGTATTTTTAAATTCAAATAAATTATATTTTCGGATACAAAAATAAACTTCGATTATTCTACGGATTTCGAGTACCTATCACAGCACGAAACCAATTTTCAACCATATCATCGTCTTAGATATTTGACGCATCCCGCGTGAACAGCCAATCGTGCCTCGACGCGAGACACGTTAGCATTTTAATCTCGCTAATTAGCAATCACGCTAATTTTCCATCGATCTCCTGGACGTAATCCGTTATGCCGGGCGCCCAGCTAGGATGTTAATTATTGCGTGTACACGTACGAGTATGATCCCAATAAGGATAAATGATTAACAGCTTCACGCGGTAACCGGTAATTACTATCTGCAACGGTGGCTAATAGCATAATATCGTTATAATAGGCAATTTTCCCATTAGGTGGATAGGTAGTTAGCGATAAACAGATAATGATTAAATTATCCATCAATGCCGCCCGAGTGGGTCCACGAGAGCACGCGTTCAGATATTTTCGTATTAATTTTTCGATCGTCACGGAGAACGATGGTAGCCCCATGTTTTCAAGAATGTAATGACAGCCGGCTGGAAAACATCACTGTTTTATTTGCAAAGCACTGTTTTACTGAAATAAATTGTAGAATACAGATCACTTTAGAGTGGGAACAGAGTTAGTAATTCTGATAGGCGAAACGACATCCTTAGACCTTAAACCAGGGTGCTTATATATCAAATATATGAAGTTATATTTGAGAAAATTCAAAATTTTCGAAAATCTCGTCCGCCATATTTGATCTGCCATCTTGAATTTTTGAAATCTGAATTCAGATTCGTGATCAGCAACCCAAAAAACCCTTATACCGAATTTGGTTTAAGTTCATTAACTTTTGGAAAATCATGATCTCTTGATAGTTTTTTGAGATTAAAAAAAACTGTAACGTGATGGCCAAATGTTGATACCGGATTCATGATCAGGAGGAAAAATTACTACGGATAACATGTATCGCATCAAATGTATACCCCACTTTTTCTTTTTTATGTGACTGTGTTATTAAACACACCGGTACATCCGATCGCTAATGCTCTCGCGCGATATGTATGACACCCTATATAAGCATTCCGCCACCGCGCGCGCTGAATGGAAACGGAAATCCGCCAACTTCTGCTAAGGAAGAGTGGCGACAGACAGTGAGCGAGAAAGGCAACGTTAGGGGCGGAACTTAGAGTGACCCTTCTGTAGGCCCACGGTACCGTACCCCATCCACAGGAGCGTTCTACGCTCCGACGTCACATAAGAAGTTTCACTACAAAAAACTGGGACCAAAGCTAGAAGAAAAGCACCTGCGTACATAACACTGTTCCCATTTATATACGTAGAATTTGGAGCGTAATACTCAGTCATAACAAGATGATTGTGGCGAAAATAAATTATTTTTCTTTGATACCCCTGATGCGCTATGACTATTCACAAGTTTCAAGGAGGAACATATGACGAAATAGTTTATGAGTATAACAAAACTCATTCTATCCAGTTGTTGTATGTAGCTCTATCGCAAGTAACGAGCCCTGAAGGCTTGCACATATGTAGACGGAATAGTGATTTGAAATTTTATCATGGTAGAAGAACTGATCCGTCGGTTTTGTCTTTTCAACAAGAATTTGAAAGATTATCGTTAAACAGACTCCCAACACTGCAAGGGCTAATCACAGATTTCATAAAGTCTCAGGAAACATGCTTCAGATTTACAAGATTCTGTTGTCAAGAAAAGTAGGTAACTTCTTATTATTATGTGAAATATGGCTTCCTCAGAAAGAAAACGTTGGCATACCCAATTTTGATTGTATTGCTAAATTCAAACGACACGACGGGGGGGGGGGGGGCTCACCGAAGGCCACCCACCCACCACCCCTCCACTCCACCATCCCTCGTGCTACGACTTGAACACAGTCTGAAAAAGCCTCGGATTACCGCCTTATGACATACTTATAAGATACTATTTTTGTCTCATTTCCCCTACCACACATCACACACTGTATTCTTCCACTAAAATATCATTCAGATGTTTCACATCTACCAGGCGTTCCGTGACGGCACTTTTTTTTCATAATTTTTTCTTTTTAGCAATATAAATTTATAGTTCCCAGACAGTTTTGTTGTTGCTAACATTGCGCTAGATCCAATTGTAGTAATTAAAAAATAATAATTTTCAAACTTTTTTAGTGTAGCTGAAATTTTAATATAATACAGGGTGTTTCAAAATTCAGTACACATATTTGAAGGGCGTATTTTTGAAATCAAAATAAGACTTTTTTTCCTATAAACATGTGTCCTAAAATACACCTATAGTTCTGTAATCAACGAATAGATTATTAATTAGCCAGACGGAAATTTCGATGTTTAATTAGGAACAATTAGACCAATTTAAGTCTAAGCGAGAATAGGTGAGTTAGAAGAGTGCGGCAGCTTATTCGTTGGTTGCGCGAAAGAGATAGCTGCGACGGAGAGCGTCATGAGAAAGATAAACAGTCACAGCTGCTATTTTTAAGTCAAAATCAATCCGGCAAATATGATATATATATATAGGCATACCATATGATTGGCATATGGTTGATGCAAAGGCGCGTCCCGTTTAAATCAGTAGAAGAAATCGCAAAACCATAGTGCTATCTACTTCACACATGTGAAAGATCACTCGGCAAGACCCGTCGTCACAAAACGCACGTGTCTACACGCTTCTACAGGTACAAAGATGTCCAAGCGACTGAGTTTCTATGGTTTGGTAGGATTGGTGTTCCTCTACCTCTTCTTTCTCCTACTGCATCAGCATTACAATGACTACCCAGAATATCGTACGCAGGCCGTGCTCTCCGAAAGCAAAAATTGGGAGGTGAGTCCGTCTCCACCGAGAGACTCCATGTTTACATTACCCGGTCGTTAGAGCAGTTTGCCGAGTCGAGACCTCGTCTCGAGGTTATTCCGTCTCCGTGAATAAAATTCAGGCTTGTGACATCCTCTCGTAGACGCTCGCCGAGGACGCCATCAATAATGCCACCCCCGCCGAAATCCAAGACATCATAGACTGGCAGAGGTGGTCCATCGAGAGAGATACTGAGGACTACGATTATCCCAATGGGCGGCACGGTATTAACGCGAGGTAATCTCATAATCATCGTCGTCCACTATTTCGCGTTATCGTGATACGCACCAGTGAGGCCATTCGATTCCTCTCCATCATGCGTTGCAGTAAGTTGGAGGATCTGGTAATGGAGAAAGGTGGCAGGCCGACGAGGAGTGTCATTCTCACCACTTGGCGAAGTGGCAGCACCTTCTTCGGCGATATTATGAACGCACATCCAGCCAGTTACTATCATTTCGAACCGTTGATGGACTTTGGAGTAATGCAGATAAGGGCCGGCGGGCCCCTCGCTCGGAAGGCGTTGAAGAATATCAGATCGCTCTTCGCGTGCAATTATGAGGACATGCGTGAGTATTACACGCGTCGATGTCATACGTCCTCATTTAGACGTAGATCCGCTGTTTCAGGTAATTATGTCAATTTTGGCAAGACTCACACGGTCCTCCTGACACATAATACTAATTTGTGGCGGCAGTGCCAGGCTCATGCAAAGATCTGTTGGGAACCTCGGTTTCTCTCGAGGTTCTGTCGTCTCTTTCCATTCCAGTTGATGAAATTGGCACGGCTGAGATTGCGCTTCGCGGAAGAACTTTTGGAACAAACGAGGCGAGTGCCGTTCCCTCCTACGTTGATCCTACCTTCGGATGGACTATCTCTCTCTCGTTCATCTAACTGATAAGTTCCGTTGTCGTTTCGTCTGCTTCAGCTTGGGTGTAAGATTGATATTCCTCGTTCGGGATCCACGCGGTACCCTGCAGTCGAGAAAGCACCGCGAATGGTGTCAGGAAACCCCTGATTGTTCGGATCCGGTACTCCTGTGTTCCGACATGGTATCCGATTTCGAAGTAGCGACGCGATTGATCAAGAAGTACCCCACGACCTTCAGGTTCGTTAAATTCGGGCGAACTTGACCTGGTCGTGGAAATTACCTTTGCAAAAGCCTTGCATCCTCATTCTATATGCTCTTCTCCCTCTCTGTTTTAATTGCAGAGTGGTGCGGTACGAGGATCTCTCCCTGCATGTCTACAAATATACCAAGGATGTCTACAATTTTTATGGATTGAACTTTCACGCGAACGTCAAACGATTTTTGGATACGCACACCAAAAGTGACGACGGCGATAGGTACAGCACTTTTCGGAATTCAAAAATAACTCCGTTTCATTGGCGAAATGACCTTGATTTCAAAGAAGTCGACGAGATACAGCGAGCGTGCGTAACCGCTATGCGATATTGGGGCTACGTGCCCGCTCGCAATGCTTCTCACCAGAGAGAATTCGACCCCACTACGGGATACAGCCTCGAATGGTATGGTACGGGTTGAGGGTGGCGCTCCATCCTGAGAATCTCAATTCGAATACACACGTATATGTATATATGTAGGATTAGAAGAGTAGCGTAGAAGTTTCTAGAATTAGAAGAGTGAAGAATGCGAGAGACCGGAGTAACGGTCGGCGGAACTTTCCGGGGAAACCGAACGGTAAGCGAGGGACCTGAATGACGCGAGCTTTCAGGGAAATAGAGTACGAGGAAGGCGAGGGGCCTGAGTAGCGGCCAGCGAGGCCGCTCCTCAGGTACAAGGGATGGACGAAGAACGGTAGACAGAAGTAGAGAGGGAGTAAGGAATATATAAGCAGAAGTTAGGAAGAGAAAAGGAGTTCAGAGCTCAGAGTTCAGAGAGTAGAGATCAGAGTTCAGAGATTCCAGACGTACAGATTCGGAGTGTGGAGTATGGTGAGTGATTTGAGTGATGTTCACGGGCAACCTAGCCCATGTATATATTTCTTGTATATATTTGGTTAAAATATACGTTCACATCTCTCGTTTGACATCCTGTACCGCATGATTATGATCCCACATATATGTATAAATGGATGTGTGTATTTTTATCTTCTTTATACAAATCCACGGTTTTTGATGTGAAACATCTACAGCCGTTCCGATAGAGTCAGCGTGAACGATTCCGCCATGACTGCGAGGTGTCGATAGGTGCGCGAACATTTTATAGTAGCTGCTCGCTCAAGAAGTTAAGACACAAATGCCCGTACTCAAAAGTGCCGTAGTCCTGATAACGCTCGTGATTGTACTTGAGACTGCCGACACCGAGGTACGTCATGAGATCTGGCGGTGGACGTAGATTGCTGAAACTGTTGCAATTGTGGTATACTGAATAGTTATTCTAAGCATTCGGTTTATATTTTCAATCCAATAAGATTATTTTCAATGAAGATGTACGACATTACCCCGTTTGTCCGTTTTTTTCCGCTGTCGCTGGAACGTCGTACTCGAAAGTCTCAACTACGGTTCAACCTAGATTCCGTGGTCGCTTATGGAGGAAGACTCTGAATAAAAAGACAGGTTAGGTCCAGAGGTTTGGCTAATGAATGGGTAGGAATACATGTATGCTTCATAAACTTGTAACGTTCATCATTTTTCATCTCAAATCAAACATCCGGGTATCATATTTCTGATACCGAATAAATACTAAAAGAATAGTATTACCCTGTGCATATTCCAAAAACGTAGAAAAGTGGCTTTCACATTAGGTATTTTTTCGAATTCTAACTCCGAGTGAAACTTACTCTCGATAGAAGAAAATAATCTATGACATCTACTAGTTAAATTCGTAACGAGAGCAGTGTAAAATCGTCGGTAATTGCATTGCTATTCGTAAAATATTGCTGTACGATGTATGTAGTACGATGTGTAATAATAAAGAATTTTTACTGATTTACACTTGACACTAAAGAGTTTCCTTATTTTCCTTCGAGAGGCACATGTTTGGACTCTTCTGACGCCTTCTTTAATCAACTGTGTTCAACAGGTGTAGCAATGTTTATCAACGCGTTACATATCTGATTTGTTCGTGTATGAATAAATGAAGATAAGAATAGAATTTTTCCAATTTCAGTCTCGTGGTAAAGCAACGAGAGAAACAGTAAATACCGATATTATCAACTAGCTGTACTAGGACGTGCGATCATCTGATAACACTTCATGAGGAAGGGAGATGTGCGTGATAAAAGTGTCGGTTTGGTCGATTAGGTTCACCCATTCGGACGGATCCATTACGATGTAAATGCAAAGAATGCTTTGAGTTCGGTGTTTCTTTAACAGTTCCTATCCCCCAATACGGTTTCATTCTGAATTGAAATGCCCAAAGTGAATGTGGACAATCAGTATTCGCCTATTGAATGTTGCCGATCTTTCGGTAAGCGACCCAGTGAGTTCCAGGACCGCTCGCATCGTCGAGGTTAACGATAGCCGACTCGTACCTTCGAGGTCCACTTCTGGGTAGATGGATGTGTTCGTTGCAGGGTTTCTTGTTGGAAATGTAGAGGAAGGTGGGGTAAAACGGAATGATGAAAATTGAAGCATTTAAAAAGTGCGTGACGGTGCTGAATAGCGTTCTAAATTTATGGCACAGGACCATACAACGTATATCATCATCACTCTCAGGAGTAAGATTGAAAAGTAAGAAGCTGTAACTCAGTACAGTGGTGCACCATGAATAAAAAAAAAGTATCCGTCTGAAAGCTTTTTTGTCGTGGTAGGAGACCGACACCTTATTCTCGCATCGAAATCCGATTTACGCAACTTCTAACCTAAGACGGCCTTCAGTCGCAGACGGTATAATCTTGTGGTGGTATATGACTGTATAGTAATTGGGAGGGTGAAAATGCCTTACCAGCGTTGATTTCTCGCACTTTCATTACCGGGCTCTAACTGGGAAATTTAATACGTTTTTTTCGTCCTGGATTCGTATTAACTACAACAAGGACCACGTGTTTCCATACAAATCGTAGACACAAGTTAGGTATTACCAGGGCTTTGATTCAATTCAGCCTTTGCAGAAAGAATATATTTATATTTTTAACCCTCTCTGGTCACCAAAGGTCCACTTGCTCTAGGCTTCAATTTTGAAGCTGATTTTACTTCTTTTTCTTACAATCATACCTAGACTCTCGTCAGATCTCGAAATAAATACGAGTAGCTTCTTAAAATACGTATTACGAACCTTCCTCGTAATTCTTCGAATATAAGTATGGGCCTTTTAAGTATCTAAAAGTGTCTGATGCATTAATATGTTTATGGTAGTGTATTGCACTAATATTCGGTTTCACACGTGGAAAACGGGTTCGATTCTCACTGACAGCCGAAACTTTTTCAAAAAATTTTACAGCAAATATCTGGTAAATTTTTAATTTTAATTATTTCCAAACGATAATATTAATGTCTAGAAATTGAAACTCTTGTCTATTTCATTTTTTTGTCTATTTAAATTTAGAAAACTTTTATAGTGAGGTGAATCAAAAAGGGAAATGGAATTCAAATTTTTAATTTACCAGATATTTGCTGTAAAATTTTTTGAAAAAGTTTCGGCTGTCAGTGAGAATAGAACCCGAGTTCACCACGTATGAGACCGAATACTAATGCAATACACTACCATAAACATTCTAATGCATCAGACATTTTTAGTTACCTACTTAAAAGGTCCATATTTATAGGACTACATTTTTAATATTCCGATCTATCATATTAATAACAAATGTTGTACAATTTTATAAAATCATGTGTTGGAATTACATTTTAACAGGGCAAAAAAAATCCATTCTAAGCTAGCATAAATAGTCAATTCTGACACTTCAAATCACTAAAAAATTCATTAAAAAATTTCTATGGGAGGCCCCACTTTCTAAGTGCTCTCAAAATTACCGTAAAAGATGTAGAAATTTAGGATAAAAAAATCATCAAAATTAAAAATGTCGGTTTTGAGACACATTTCTTGTTTCCATTTTCAATAAAAAATGCAATATAAAAAAATATATTTTTTTTTCGAAATCACAAAAAAGTACAAATTTGTCATGTAGGTCATTTTTTTCATATTTTATTAATTTAAGCCGTAAATCGCGATGAAAATAAAAAACATGAGAAATATAAAAATTAATAACAGCCGAACGACTTATGGAGTCGTTCTGAAAATGTTGGCCAGTTTTTATATTGATTAAAGATACTTGAAAAAAAATCAACAACTAAATCGGAGACCCAAAAGTTTCCACTATTAAAAGTTGACATGGAATGCCCCATATATATTCAGTCACACAAAAAAAAATATCCGAAAAAATAACTATCAAAAAGTTTATAAGTGTGTTCTTCTCAACGATATTGCAATTACACCGAAAAGCCAGAGAGACTCTCTTTTACCGAGCAACAAGTGCGAGAGAGATAGAATTACAACACGATGACGTATGCTGTATTTTTAAATATCATTTTTTTACAGCTTAAGTAAGGTCAAAAAAGAAAAATGGAAAAATAGAAGGTAATCGTTTTGCATACATTTTCCAAGTCTGCTATGAAAAAGTTAATGAAAAAACAGAATTGTCAAGGAAGTGCTGAACCAATTGAAATAGTAAAGCACCGATTACGCGCCAATATAATGACTTTCATTGAGAAAGCCCCGACAATACTTATAAGAGGATTACACTAAAAAGCTTTACCTTTCTTATTATAACTTGGCCCAACTTCGCCAGTTTACGCACGGTATTCATGAAAGTGCTATATGATAATCTACTTCAAACGTCCAACCCTCCTCATTAGAATCTCGCCGCAAAAATCTATATCCATACTATATACATCTAACATAAATTTTCACGCCGGTCGAGAAATCAAGAAGAACCGATGAAACACCATCGCTTCATCAGACCGATGATATATTAATATAATAGTATAGTGGCGCGAAACGTTGCAATTCCCTCTTCCTTTCATATTACCTTTCCGGCCGACTAACTGCACAATTATCCGAGGCATTTCCTATTGGCATTAGCCAACATATTAATGTGCGCGGTCTAGCGCTCCTTCCTCGGCAAGGCGGTGGATTTTAAACGCGAGACGCCCCGAGGTTGAGGCGACGTTGGCAAATTAATATTCAAAGGCTCGTCCGCCGCCGCTCGTCTTCAGCGGACACCGCTTCGAATCTTCTTGCGAATTATTCGATATTCCAAGGCCCCACGATAGGGGGGGGGGGATTTTGGAGAGAAATCGATTCGAAAGCGAAGATGCGACCGAGACAAGTCCTACTATCAGAAATAAATTCAAAGGCGATCGAATTGGTCCTTTTCGCAAGCGAACCTCGACGTGAAAGTCATCGAATTTTTTCTTCGGAAACTGTTTCGAAGGAAGGATCTTAATTAAACCCCCGTCGAACTCTCGTCGCCCCTTTTTCCTTATCCTTCACGGAGAATGCTTCGTCGCGATGCGCTTCAGCGCGCGAGTTGAGACTCACGAGCGAGCGTTGCTTCTTCATGCATTAAGCGCAAAAGCGAAGACGATGTGATAAATGAGATCCGGAGCTTCACCTCGAAATAATGAGAAACACTCAGCAAGCAACGTTTGAATACGAAATGCACGAGCCTGGGCGTACCCACCCATGCTTCCTCGTGTTCCGTCAACACGCCTTACCCGAGATATAAGCATATCTTTTAACGTTCAAACTGTCCGATCGAGAAGGATCACCGGCATCCGGTATATCCGCGTTGACCCCGTCCCTCGCCCGGTTGCGGTATGAGAGCCAATATCTTTTCGCAAATTTACTCAAGAATCGCGTTAAGTGCAAAGTAAGGGGGGATTTGTGTGTGTGGAAGCAAAAGCCGTTTCGTCGGAGGACGCAGAAAACGTAAAAGCTGATCGAACTTTTCGCGAGGTAATCGTACGAGGGATACTCAACATCATCGAATCGGTGTTTGAACCTATACGCAGATATATGCATATCACATTTGATGTCATCTGATTTCTCATATCAACACCAAAAATCGTATATGTTTAGGTCTACACTTCCCGTTGTTTTACTTTGTATTCCATTAAATATGAATAGTAGTCACAAACGCACTATATTTCATTCCCTCTTAGATTAACTACAGGAAACATTTTATTATACGATGCGTTGAATATTGTATAAACAATTAATTTTTTATAATTCTCCGATTTAATAATTGATGGATTTGATATTGGCTTAGAAACTATCTTTATTGATAAATATTCTCGATAATAATTTGACAAATCAGAAAATATATCGACACGAACTAACGAACGGGAACTATAGATCAATTCAATTTTTGAATTCGGCTTCCAATCAGCAGTGCAAAAATGTAAGAACAATAGATTATAATTTATTATTCTTACATTTTTTGGCACAGCTGATTTATCCCTGATCTGTTATATTGCAGATTGATCCCTTTTACGGACTAGTTGATATATAAAATAAAATTGATGTTGAAACTTATTCATTGAGAAGAGATGAAAACTACACAGTTGGAAAATCATGGTCAAAATTATAAATGATTGATGGACGAATCGTTAAAATCAGTTTTCCTGCATTAGACGCGCAAACAAGACGCGATTTTCAGTCTATCATATTTTCAATGCGTCCGCCCATCGCTGCGTTTTCCGATAAACGGCGTATTCAGTTACAAAGCTTTCATCCCACGTCATGAAATAACGAGATACACTCTCATAAAGCTCGCCCAATCCTCATTATAGAACGGTATATAGATCTAACACAAATGTGATATCGGCTCTGAAAACTAATAAGTCTACAACTTTGCTTCCGCCGTTTTTATCATATTGAGATATGAGAAAAACGGCAAAAGCAAAGTTGTACCGCTAATAATTAACCTCGTTAAATCTGTATATCAGTTTCTGAATTAACCTCGGCTTCTTATCGGCTATTCATTTAGATTCGTCCGTGAATTAACAGATTTTCTGCAGGAATACTGCAGCTTTTTATTAACGGAATTCCATCGATTAACATGTTTTGGCATTTAAATGTTGTATAGTACAATACAAAAATAAAGTTGTTCGAAATATATATATAGGAAAGGTAGTTTCCAGGCGACTATAATGCAACGTTTTAACGGAATATAAGAGTGTCTAGACCGTGAGATGTTTCTCCTGTACTTCATGACGATGACGCATCTCCCTCTTCTCGATCACGCGTGACGTTTCAGGCTGCAGAGTGAACTTTAATCGAACAACTTTCGGCTATTTTAATAAAGATGCGCGGCATGAATAGCGCCACTGTACCGAGTTGATTGATGGTTGTTCGAGAGAAAATTGCGCATGAGGTATGTAAATAACAACGTTGTGTAAAACCTTGTATATGAATGAGTAAAGGTAAAAAACGATGACACATCCCGGTTCATTCCGCGGATTGATCGCCCATCCTCGTCACGTTTGCTGTATGTGAGTCTATCGGAAAACCCCAAATTAGATATTTCGCCACGTTAGAACGTTTTCAAGATGGGTGTTGAGTCATTCCTTTAAATGTGAATCAGGTAAAATGAGTGATAGTCAGCTACTATTCGCTCATTGTCATTCATTTTGACTGATTCAAATTTAGAGAGTATTCCGCTAGGCCCTTTGCCCGAGGTATATATGCTTGCCAATTATTCTTCATTCGTGCTAAAATCGCTTATCGTCACTCAACGGACTCAACGGTCGCTACGCGACGCATAATCCTCACCCTTCGTGTTTTAACGAATGACGCGAATTCCACGCCGGGCGATTTCCGTGTTCTCGTTTATCTCGTTCCAGATTCTCGCGTACAGCCGTCGCAGTTTATTCCCCTCCGCGCGGATGCCACGCTCGCGTGAAACGAATCGGCGCTACGCGTAAGAACGCAACATTTTTTTCCTTTCCAAGGATATATACCGAGAGTAGGGAAAACGACTGCTTTTCCAAATCGTTATTACGCTCGTTACGGTAATTGCCGTTGAAAATCGAGAACGTAGAAACGTCTGAGAGAACCCCGACATCGTCTCTCTCTCTCTCGCTGCGTGGATTATACAAACGCGGAATGTCGGAGAAAAGGGCCACCCTAACGGCAAGCCTTTTTGTTACGCGGAAATATCAACGCGTTATTAATCGCTCGAATTAAGCCACGGCGGTTGAGACGTCAAAATTCGCGGGGCACGAGGAGACACTTGGAATTATTACAAAATGAATTATTTCGCCACCTTCGTGCAAAAGATTAATATTGTCTCGGCGAAATTTCTGCCAACAAAAACAATACTTATGCCTCGTTGGATTCGCGAACGCTCTACGCGCGTGTTTTCCGATTCGTGTAGAAATCAAAAGTCAATTTGAAAATTGTTATCCCGCGCGATGGAAAGTAAACGGATTTTATATTTCTTTCTGGTAAAAAGTACACTGAGGGGAAAATGTAGTAGATTATATTAAATCGACGAAGACGGATAACTGGCATGCCTGAGGATGTTTAAAATTGATTTGGAAAACATCAAAACTTTTAGTTTTATTTTAAATATCGTGTACTTACGGAGAAGTAAAAGTAATTTCCGTCCTCCGTTTCGCTTCGCATTATCAATTGCAATATATTTTATTGCAACGTCTTGTTATTATATGGAGTTATTACTCGAGGCTTAAATGATGCAGTAGCGGATTAATTTTTTGACATCTAGTCAATATTTTTTTAAACCTTACGCGCAAGTGCGACATGTCACTCATAGACGCACTGATTAATTTTTTCTCTAACTTGCATAACCATAATATTGAGAAATGATATACTCTTCAGTCGCTACTATACTAACGAGTTTCACTATTTTACCGGCAGCGAAATCATTCTCAAATACCACACGAAAAGTTCTTACTTAACGGAGAAAAAGGATTAGTAAAGAATCATCGGAAAATCCATCAATTTGTACAGTTATCCCAGCAACAGAGCTCCTCGAGGTGAAACGCTGAAGTTTTTAATAGACCATGCTGTACTTTTTACAGTTCGTAACAGTACATGGAGAAATTCAAACAGTAAATTTTACCGTATTCGGCAGTAAAAAGGTCCACATAACACTTTCTGGGAAATTTACTCAGCAGAATAGTACACTTTACCGTAAATTCAGTGCACTCTTTACTGCTATATTCAATATATTTTACTATTACTAAATACATTTTATTGTTCTATGGAATAAATATCCCGAAAAGTGCTATGTGGACCTGTTTTACTGCTGAATACGATACAATTTACTGTTGAGTTTCTCCGTGGATAAACGTCACTTTATACGATAAAGTTTCCCAATCTTCCGTTAATATTCGTCGGTTATTTTACGGGTTACTACTGTTACCAACTGTAAAAAGTACGTTGGGCCTATTAAAAAATTCAATGTTTCACCTCGAGAAGCCCTGTCACTACGCAGAGAAACAAAAAAGAACAGATTTGACTAAATTAGCGGTCACGGGCGGATGAACGCCGATTTGATTATTTAAATTAAATAATTTGGTTGTAATGATTTGAAATTGTTTGACGAAAACAAGTTGTATTCAAGTCTAGCAAATTATTCGTCCAAGTAACTTGATTTGCATTCCTCGCCCATTACCGCTAATTTAGACAAATCTATCATACTTTTTTTTTTCAGTGTAGGATTCACTGTAAAAATTACTAATCCTTCTTGTTCGTGTACGGATTTTCAAAGTCCCTAAAACTGACAGACACCCCTTAATCGTTACAACCAAATTTATCGGTTGAAGCAACTATTCTGCATCCCCAATTCCTTAACGCCGATTTAATTGAATATACATTTTCTTCTTACTGTAGGTAGTTGTTTTTTGTTATTTCAATAATATTTATAATTATTAGACCAAATTTAATTAGAATTTTATTAAGTTGAGATGGTTTAGGAATAGTTTTTTATTGTTTAGTAGCTTATTATAAAAATAAATCTCTTATAATGCGAGAATATTAACAGTTTTAATAAATCAATTAGAAGATATTGGTTTATTAATAGTAATTTCAATTTTAATATATCATGGAAGATGAAATTTATTACTTTACTTAAAATTATTTGATTATTATTTAATTGTAATTTTAAAATATTAGCTGCTATAACAAAAAGTGCACAAATTCCTTTTTCTTCATGACTACCTGCAGCTATAACTGTTCCAACTCCAGTTTCAGTAGATATACGAGAAAAAGAATGTATAGTAAGAACGATCGACAAGCGGCTACATCTATCAATTCAGCTAACAGGTATTCCGACAAAAGAAAGCGAACTCGGAGAGAGCGCGTGATCGCTAAGTACCCGCGCGACAGCAAAGCTCCGCTAAGATACCCTCTCTTTCGTCCCTCCTCCGGCAGATTACGGGAATGAAAGGGGAAAATCAATATCTCCACCGCGGCGGAACTTTATATACGGGAGGAAAATCTAACGCCTCCTAGAGCGATCATCCAGACGCGGCGCCGTTAACTTCTGCAAGTCATGGTAATATTAAAAGGATAGCCCGATATCGCGGTCGGAGAAATATCGAGGGGGAGGTGAACCCCGCGGAGAAGTTGGATTTTCGAGGGAATTTCTACAGTCGCCGATGGGTGCACAAACACACGCACGCGCGTAAACACACATGCAGACACACTCGTGTAGACACATCACACCCAGAGAAAAGGTCTAGTTGAATACGAACTTATATATATAATAGAAAAATTTATTTCAGCTGTTATATATAGGAATGTATTCATGTTGAACAAAAGCCTATTTGGATTGAATAAATGGTCTACTAGATTCGCTATCGATTAAAAAGATATGCAAAATATTTATGAAATTCAAATAGATTTTTATTCGACGTAAAGAAATTCTATTTATTTCAAATAAATTTTTCTATCAGGTTCGTATTCAACCAGACCTTTTACCTTAGTGCACACACTCTCGTTACGACATTCACACAATCAACGATCTCTTTCAAGAAAAACATCGATCGTTGATTCCCTCGGCAAGTAGACGATGCTCATTGGGCGACGTCGGAAATAATATATTAACAACGAATTCTCTCATCAGAGCTAACATTTTCAACGATTCATTTCGCAAGCGCGCCATGTAAACACTATATATCAGTCGAACGACGTGTTGTGAACCGAACTGACGGCTACCGAACTCGTACAGCGTGTAAGCTTGCTGCGGCTTTCTGCAAAAGTAGGGCAAATGTGCCAACCTACCGCCGATTGCTAGATTTAACGCGCGCATGCTGCCTGCAAACACGTGCTATTGGACTGCTGCTCGCCAGATGGATACGATTTTTTTTTACCGGAGAAGTAATCGGTTCTCGGCTGAATGAGCTCCGTAATTTCCTTCTCCTGTATGACTTTCCAAGAGGGGTTAAATCGTTCCGAAATTCGGACCTGTACGGAAGACAGATTTCTTGTTTGTTTCATTTTTTTTCTTCAGTGGGAGCATTCGAGAAATTGGAGCTAAAGGAAAACGTAATACAACGACGCCCTTAGCTGGAATCTCATTCTTTCAAATTTAGAAAGTATTTTAGTCGAATCAGGAGACTAAATTGAGTGCCAATTTGAAGCAAAGCACACTTAAAAGGCGTTAATAATGTTCCGAGCCTCTTCATGTCAGATGAAAGTTAATTATGAGTTATCGATATCAATAATTCATCCCCCAAGAGCGTACAGCTGTAAATTCCTTAAGAGAGAAATGTCAAAGCTTATATATCGACATATATCGATATATGATATGTCGAAACTTATATATATCGATTTTTTTTACATAATTTGAGCCATATGCACTCCGCTTGTTGAAATGAGTCAACTTTGGGCATTCGAGTGATGAAAGTTTCAACGTAGAACCCGGCAATTTCATCTCGACAATCGTGTAGAGGCGCCCCATCGTAGCTCCGTTTTCCTCCTTTCCTTCAACAACAGATGAAGGCACCTACATTAAAAATTGCAAGTTATTCAAAGTTTCTCACGGAACTTTAAATAACTAATTAGTTTATTCAAAGCGATCCCCGCGCTCAGTAAATAAGTAATCTTCACCCGAGGAGTATTTTTTAGTTCTTTTCGAAAACAAATTCTCCAGGCGCTGCTTAGTTTCCACTTGCTTACAATTAGTCGTATACACGGCACTCGTTAGTGATGCTTTCGATTAATTTTGTATAAACATGCTTAGATCGCGAGATGCAAAATGCTCCCGGTGCTCTGATTATAACGTAAACATGTAATTGTAGGTTTCTCTACCCAAAGTACACATATCCTCTTCTTCTTCTTTCATTATATACACACATAGTTATGTATGCAAGCAAGTAACATACATAGGGAAGTTCCCCTAGCGCCGGATGGCACCTAGTACCGGACACTCTCTAGCAATATCTTTAAAATAAGCGTAACGAAACAAAACGCAAAAGTAGATATGCACTTTGATAGCTCATAATTAAACAGTTCTAAGGGCGGAGTGTCAGTTGCTGGTGTCGTTATGTTCGTAAAGGGGAACCTTTCCTTATCTCTTGTCCTAGGAATGGATGTACACACTTAACACAAACTGCGTTGTAATTTCGATAGGTTCGCAAGTAAATGCTACTTTATCGTTCTTTGTTATCGAAACGATAAGTCTTATTTCATTTTTCATATTTATACTATCACACATTTGAAGTACTAGTTTGATAGAAAATTTACTTTCAAACAACCTCATAGAGTCCCCTAGGGTCCGGACGGCAGGTTATCTCCTAGTACTAAACAAATTAATATTTAAATTATTTCTTCGTACTTGCAAATATTCTGTGGAAAAATAGTGAAAAGCATTTATGAAAGCCATCAAATCAACTGCTTCAATAAAATGAAACAGCCAGTTTGACTTCGTGTGTTGTGTGCTTGAAGGATACGGAAGAAGACTAAATCCGGTGCCATACCTGTTGCGAGGGGGTACACGAGGGCTAGGTTGACGTCTCAGAGTGTTTTAATAATTATAATTATAATAGATATCATAAATTTTCAATTTGTCCAGTGTTAGTGTAATTAGTTAGATGTGTCCGACAGTTGGTGCCAGTCTTAGAAACACTGAAAAATTAAGTGTCTATTTATTGTCGTTCATCAAGCCGAAAAGAATTTTATAATTGATGGGATTCATTAATTTTGTATGCAGCCTATAGTAAACTTCTGTATAGAAAATAATAACCGTTGAAAAACCAATTATTCTATTATTTATCGAATAACAACCTGAAGTGTCTGTCACTATGGGAACTCTCCCTAATTATATATATTAAAGCTAAACTAACTTTCCTTCGTCTCCCGCTATAAATTTGTACGTAAATTTAATGAATTTCGTATGTTAATATTAAAAGGAAATACAGAGTTGAACGTATTTAGATATTTGTTTAAGTTTATAATACGTATTAAGAGAGTTGAACTCAGCTACTCGAATTTCAAAGTTGACATAAATCGTAATAAATTCATACGCGCGTCTTTTAAGAATTCAGCGAAAAATATGTTAACATGGACCGTTTGACATGAATACTCAATATTGATAACTGTGCTAGGGAGAGTGGGATTATTTGGATCAAGGGGTTTAATGAATCGGACGTCTAACGAGAGTATGCAGAGGGTTAAAACCACGGGCCCTTTCCCTCGGAATAATTTTTTTAACACATCTCTCCTACGGATGGTTATATATATGTACGTGTTTATTCTACACATGGTAGATGAAGAACGTGCAATTATAAAATTCAATTTTCATATGCAAATATGACACTGAATGTCTGTCTACTAAACAGACGCTTTTTAGATTACATCGATAAACACATACATATGTCACACGAGCGTGAAAGTAGCTTTCAGTTAGTACGAATTTAGAACGTACTTGTAAAGATATCGTTAACGGCGACGGCGTATCTTCAATGGTAATTATAATTGATTTTGAACTCGTCCAATTAAGTTACAATTTCATTTGAAAATCAGTCTGAAATAACGATGTGAAATGTAATAGAAAAGAGTTTAAAGCTTATTTTCAAAAAGCAATTAACAGGAGTGACTGGCAGATAATCAAACAAAAATAACACGAGAATTACAAATATCAAACAAGCTATAATGGTTCACTCACTCAACGAGCGGAGTCTGCGCTTCTTTATTGGGATTGTAAACAAGAGTTGTGATTTTTGCATTCAACAAACGTGAAAATGAATGTACGCATTGTATTGCGGATCGAGCTCAGCGTGTACCGTAATTGACCTTCCTAATTTGATTGGTGTTCTCTAATGAAAAGAATATTTTACATAGGATAAATAATAAATACGCCAATAGCTGAAAATTTGGTTTGGAAAAATGATCAATAACTGTAACAGTTGCCTTATTTAATAATAATAATAAATATATACCTACATACAGACGTTTCAATTTGGCAAATAATTAAACGTCGTGCTACCTATGCTTCATAAATTACCCGTGCGCTCCGATGAACGCAAAATCCGCGAAATGCACATTTTTTCTTTTACTCCGGTTCACATTATAAATATTACAAACTGATTCAATCACATTTACGTACCTTTCGAAGCTGAATTCATTAAAGACAATTTTCCTCATATGTGTGAAATTAGAAATCTCTAATGAAGACTTGCAATTATTTTTTGAGAAAATTTTCGAGATATGTTTACAATTATTAGCATTTCAAACTTAGCAGACAATTTAATCGTAAAATTCCAATAGCCAGGCAGACGTAAACACGTGGCCACGCGGAGAATGTCAAACATTAGTCAAGGTTATTGCGTTTCGAAATTAGCGCACCTGTCACCATTACAAAAACGAGACGCATAATAATAGTCGCCAGAAAGAAGAATATTTCAATATTGAGGATACATATCGAAACCCAATAATTTAGCATCATTTTAACAATTAAAATGCTACGATGTTCGAAATTTCTTCTATACGCGTTCTCCGCCATGTTTTTGCGGCTATCATAAGGATAGGGCTTAGGGATTTTCTGTAGAAACATTGCCAGGTACTTGTAAGTCGTTAGAATCAATCTTTACAGCATCATCGAGCCGACAACCAATAGCGTACGGCTTAAAATGTACTGTGGAATATGGCTTATGGCAAATTTCTTCGAATACATACTGTAAAAAGGCAGACATTCTAGGATTAACTCACCATAGACCAAGATGTGCTACCCAAGTAACTCCACTTTTGAAACCATTTCCTCGAAAAAAAAATAACCCAACAGCTGTTCATGAGTACCGCATAACTAACGGTTTACATTCTCGAAGGAGCCCTCGCGCTGTATCCAAGCGGCGTTCAATCCGCGTGAAAATTCCACTCTCACGATCAAATCGCGAGCCACCACCGCACCCGATTCCGCGAGAATTCACCGGGCAACTTCCCCGGATTACCGACAGATATAATAAGAAAAATCAATACCGGGGCGAACGGCAATAGCATTTTAGATATATAAGGAAAAGCCGCGCGCCATCTAAAAATATTGATACTTTAACTAAGGAGAAAAGTTTGCTCCTCTTCCTCCTCGCCCTCTCACCCTTCCCGCACCCCCGGCAAGCCCCGGCATCTACGGCGGCTGGTATTGACGGGTCTCCAATTCTATCACGCTCCGGGAAAAATATATATGTATTGGATGGCACATTATCGCATATTAGTCATAAAACTTTTTTGTTCGAGACGAAATAAATTGTGACTCGTGTCAGCCGTCGTCTACATAGATTATCGCCGTCGGATGAAGGGTGGCGCAAGGTGCGGGCGAGGCATTAATCATATTTCGATGATCGCCGCAGTATTCGTAAAAAATTACTTAAGACCGGAACCGCGCGGAGCGCTGAGGGATGCCGGGAGATTACATTATGCTCCTCACGTTCCGATTAATTGAGGCCCATCAATTACGGACGAGGCTCAGCCGCGCCGCACGCGGCACGCAGCACTTTCGCCATTTCGGGAAGAGTGAGATACGCGCGCGGGATTACGGGAAGGCGGCGGCGACGGCGACGACGACGGCGACGACGACGACGACGACGACGTTTTCCCGTAGACTGCCCATCGTGCTGTCTGAGGATTCCGATAGCGAAGTTAATTTCTTCTCCCGAGAACGCGCGGCTCGTGTGGCAGGAGAGAGCGGGTTGATCGCGTCTCCGATCGAATCTCCCGCTGCGGCGAGGACGGCAGTCCAGCGAAATCGAATCGTTTCTCGGTTTAGCTCGGCTCGGACGCGGATCTCGGTTACGCGCGCGCGTCGAGCGACCCCGAGTCTCGCTCCGCGAAGCGAGTAAATCTTTGAGACGGAAAACCGCTGCGGATCAGGCCGCGCGATAACAATGCTCGAACGAGGAGGAAAGCTGTTGCGGACGAGATACCTACCGCTATACCATATTGCTATTGCTACTACCAGTGCGGGACATACCGGCAAATCGTGATGAGAGGTATTACGCGCGTTATCTCCGGTGAGAGGAGTGCGAACGCGCGCACCCGCGGGTGTTCCATCCGCAATAGAAGCGACATATCGGCGCGATTTTCCGCCTTCTTAGAAACAATGATCCCACCGATCGCCCGAAAAAAGCGCTCGTCGCGCTAAGCGCGTGATTTGTCGGAACCCATTTCTCTCCTGGCACGTGAGGTATAGCCAATATAGCGAAGAACAAAGTTTCGAGTAATTCGTTCGCTCGAACATGTATCCATCGGTGGTTGTATATCTGTAGCGTGTTGACGTTCAAGTATAGAGTCTGATTGCCAGAGGACTTGTCGGCTTGGGAAATATACACGGGGAATGTATCCATAGTTTGTATAAAATACTAGGAACTGTATTGTGTACACGTAACTGTACGCGCATTTCTCTAGATTCTGTTAATATGTATAAAATAATACGAAATATTATTTTGGAAACTGTAAAAGGAAGAAAATGCATCATATTTTCACTCGTCCCTTTCTTAGCTCACTTTAAACCAATTGTTAATAATTAAGAAAAATATTGATAATATAGAATACAGTGCTGTCTCCCTAACTTTATAATTATGTAATTTTCGCTTCCCCTGAACGTTCGACCAATGAGCGCCGGGGCATCGTTTCCCCCACCATTTGCTCTGCGCCTTGATACGCGGTAGCCGGAGTGGGAGCATTCTGTAAGCCCCGAGCGCGAAAAGTTAGGGGGACAGCACTGTATGATTAACAACCCCGAGTCGAAATTCGGAACCTACTTTAAACCTTTTTGATTTAAAATAGAACCTCTTTAGGTTTTCTTTATCTCCGTTATCCTATTAAAGACTTGAATAACTCTGTGCGTACCTCTTATGGATCTTCGAGATCCTACGATTCCCGACTTATGCCTCTACCAGGATTAATTCGCGTTCTCACTCGCACTCGCACGATTCTTATGTCAGTATCAAACGTAGAGACCCCGTATACAACCTGCATTGAACCTTTAAGGCTCAACTCAGACGGGCTACTTTTGAACCACACCGCGACCACAAAACGGTGGTCGGTCGGTAGTTCTGCTGTCGCAGGAGTTAATCACACGCGACCGCAGCCACACGACAGTCCGACTGCTGTGTTACAGTAGTTCGTTTCTATACAAAAATGAATTTCGAAGAAGAAACACTGTTGTGACTTTTACGAGGGTGTATCAAATATTAACGGGACTGATTTTTTTAACTTACGGAGAGATCCGTGACCTTGTAGGAGTTGATGTGCAGATGGCCTGTACCGCGTTAGGGAGAGGGAAGAACCGACAGCAATTCGCTCGAGTCCCTTTAGTATGAAAAGAAATCACGAGCGAGACAGAAGTGCATGTCTCCGTGGAGCAACGGATTATAATCAAGTTTTTGGCCAAGGAGGGGGTGAATCCAACCGAAATTTTACGGCGATTACAGATACAGTTCGGGAACAACACCCTGTCAAGAACCCATGTATTTGCATGGCACAAAAAATTTTCTGGAGGGCGTGAGAAGGCCGAGAACGAGAGCCATGCTCGTCGCTCAAGTGTTTTTTCATCGGCAAGGTGCTTTTCACGTTGACTTTCTCCACAATCGACGCACGATTAATGTGCAATACTATTGTGAATTACAGGATGCCGCGAAATTGTCATTTCGAAGGAAAAGGAAGAAGCAATCGGTCAGAAGTGTCACTCTTTTCTGGTCGGTCTGGCCAATGCCACAAGGCAAAAATTGGATGCATTGGGTTGGGAAATGCTGGAATATCCGCCATATAGTCCCGCCTTGTCCCCTTGTGATTTCCATCTTTTCGGACCCCTCGAAGAAGCGCTTGGAGGCCAACGTTTCGACAACATCGACGCGGTGGAAGCATTTGTACTCCAATGGCTGCAAGGACGTCCGAAGAGTTTCTGCGATGATGGAATAAAAAAGCTCCCAATCCGATGGGAACAATGTATTTCTAGGGCGGGAGACTATGTAGAAAAATAATATATGTTTCTAAGCTTCATTAAATAAAGTTAGAATTTTTTACAAAACGAATTCCGTTTATATTTTATACACCCTCGTACAACGTGATCATCGAACCATTCGCATAGACGCAAGACTGACGATCCTCGGGAACCGGACTGTATGCGAATCCTGCTGGAGAGAATCGACGGCGAAGCAACGCGCCTGATATTTTAACGATAACGAAATACGGCACGCTCCCGTATTCTGTATGCTAATTCCGTCACGTAGACACCTACGTGGAAATGCCGAAAAGGAATATTTTGAACGAGGATTCACGGCTCCGCGAAATTTTTGAGTGCTTTATCGTGTAGTATTACAAAAAAAAAGTATGAAGCGAATTACGAAATAAACAGAGAAAAGAGCAGTACCTACTCCAAGCGTTCTCTCGTCGTCGCGACGGCAGACACGCGAGAAACGCCCACGACTCGCATCGCGGATCGATACACAACGTCAACGCCGAGTCGAAAATTCGAAAATGAGTCCGTCCTAATCGTTACCCGGGTTTCATTGTTGTAACGTTCGACCGCGGCCAAGTGGACGACGTCCAAACGTTCCGATGTCACTTTAGCTTATCCAATCAGGTGTAGCAACGTGGAAACAGCCGTTTCAGCAGAGTACAGCGATTGGCCGTACGTGAGGTCGTGATCGGACCCTCGCCGACTCGGCCGGTCCGCGATTCCCGCTCTGCCGTTCATCCGAAGTTCGGGTTCGCGCAGAGAGAGTGTCGGGTTTCAATTATCATCGATATCCACCCGACAAACCCCCGCGAACTTAGAGTCACCGAAGCATTCGGGATTAACGAAGCGAAACCCAGCAGGGTTCACTGCATTTTGGCGAATGCTCGCGGGACGCGGAAGCGTGTGCTCGATAATGGTTTCGACGACAATTAACGCTCGAATAACGTCGGAAATTTCCGCGTCTCGCGGGGTGTTATGCGGGTCGCGAGAGCGGAAGGGATCCCGCGGGAAGGCGCGCGAGATCTTTTCGGCTCCCACACCCGCGCGGAAAGCGTTAATAATTATTCCGCGGAGCGGAAGCGTGTGTAGCGAATGATTGTTTGTCGCGGGTATTAAGGAGGTTTGTAAACAACGTCAGCCTGGCAATTAAGGGATGAATCTATAAGGGGATGGTATTTAGGGGCTTTAAATTAAACGTATCTTGATTTTAATTAAAGTTTGTTCGTTACTTTGAAAATGATGTAAGGCTGGGTTTAAGGCGGGCAGGAAGAAGAGAACTACGCGTATACACTTATTTGGAAAAATTACTGTAGGGTCGTTCGGGGTAAGTGTACGCAGTGAAGTTTTCCACGCACATGCAATAAAAGTTTCCGGAATTTGTTGATACTTAACGTGTCTGCAAGAGACACATGAGATTTTTCGATCCAATTTGGCATAAAGATTCAGTAGATAAAATATTATTTCCAGTAGTTTTCTTATTTTTTCCACAATTTTTCCATAATGAGTTATTAATATATGGAATTATTTTAGACTAAAAAGTTATATGGTCATTATAGTCAGCGTTCATTTATTGTTGTTATATGTATAAAACGTCAATACTGGACACCGCAACGATTAGATGATTTCAATGTTTCTTTCACTATTGCTACTGTGGGAAAAGTGTGCGAGAGTAAGTGTGCGCAAGATTTCAAACGTGTGCACTCTTACTCCGAATAATTATATGTACAATGTCTTATATAAAATCGAAAAAACGACGACAGCAACTACCATTATCCGCTATCTGCCCAAAATTATGAAGATCCACCGTCAGAAGAATGGATACAATGTATGGAGTGTCATCGATGGTCACATGTTGACTGTATCCTCCATGAAGTAGGTCCATTTATGTGCGACCTTTGCGACTAAAGAATCGAAAAAGGGGTGCGTACATAAACGCACACAGTTGCTCCATATATAGGGCAAGTGTGAGCCAAACGACTGAGATTCATTATTTATCCATAACTCATTGAGTTACTGACGAACATTTGTTCTTTAAATTCAAATATTTATTTAAATAGATAACTACTGATAATAAAAACATATAAATAAAATCATACCTATGCATGGAAAAAAATAATTTGTTACTATAACATTATTTAAGTTACTGTAACAAGTATTTCGATTAAAATAGTGATAACAGATCGATTTGTTATGGTAGCGAAAAAAAAAGAAAGAAAAGCTATAATTTTCATTGTAACCAAGGATATCTGTCAAACATTTCATCTCAACAGCAAACTATTTTTGTTACCGTAATAAAAAATGCTGCTATGATAACTGATTTTCGATGTTCTTACTAACACAAAATTACTATTTTCCATGTGTCCTTTCCTTTTTTTACACAGACACAGTAAATATATGAAATTGCGCATGCTTGACTCGAACGACTCTACCTACTGATCTTTTCCTAATCCATTAGAGAGTTCATATTGTTTCTATTCTTGCTCTTAATTAATCCAGGAGAACTCACAAAATATCCCTATAGCACGAATATACTCTCGGGTCAAAGAAATGCTTTCGTGCGCGTAAGTTTAGCACGTTTGTATACGGATCTTTAACTACTAATCAAAATTTATCCAACTGCCTCATCACGAGACATCGCCAGCAATTAAATACATCAAAAAGTAAATTGTTGCCACGATATACCGACCAGTAGTTTTCGACGTCTGCGGTTCGCGTTGCTAAACTCCACCTAAACATACGACCGACTAATTCAACTCGTAATTTAATTAGATGCGCAATCACTGCACCAGTAAAACGCTCGAAATTCCCATTTCGAATACAGCCACGTCCCGGTAATTCAAACATTCTCAGCGTCTCGATGGCTAGAAAAACACTTCGCGGTCCGCGCGACGCATTGCCGAATATTACCCGTACTTGTGACTAATGTATCGCCGCGCGAGGGGATTGCAAGATATATCTAATGCCCGGTTAATCCGGGGAATTTCCACTTCGTTAGCCGAGTGAGCTTTCAGAGAATCGAAGTGCGACGAATACCTCCGCAATGACGCGGCATTTTTTTACAGTTTCCGTTGCCAAACGCCGGGATCAAGGACGGAACGACCGGGAGAATGAGACACTTTCACCGAAACCTACTCCTCTCCGCGGAGGATACCTACATCAATATCGAATTAACGCGAGAAAAACAACTTTGAGGAAACTAATGCGTCGCGCTACCGGCGGGGGTAATGGAGTTGGAAAAAGGAGCAAAATCGCGTTACCCGTCACTGCGCTCCGAATAAGAGGCGCGAACAGTTCCGGGCGGTAGACGACAATTAAGTTGGAATGTCACCGCTACTCACTCGGAAGCGGTCGATATGCAAATGAGAGACTGCTTCTTCCTCGGCTGCGAAAGCTTCTCCCGGCCACGTTGCGGCGATAACAGTTTTCTCGCGAGAAACGGCGCTGCGGGGAATAAATAGGTGCTTCCGGGGAAGCGTGTATCGTTTTGCAAACCTGTAGCTCTCTTTCCAGTGGCGCGATCGCCGTTGTAACGCGGCATAAGTGCGGTTGACAGCGTCTCCTGCTGGGGGGGGGGGGGGGGGGGTCGCGGTTATTTTATTTCTCCTGGACGGCATCCGCCAAGTAGATCGAGTACGATTGTAGTTACACCACTAAATCGGAATAATGTGGAACCCTCGGCGATTCTTGCAGTTCGGTTTTTCTACTGATCTTTTATCGCAGGTATGGAACATTTCGTCGGTATTATCACGTAAGGGCGTATCTCAGAAAATTTGAAAATTGAGTTAAGACCGCCAATAGGTTGCTCTCTCTCTCTCTCTCTCTCTCTCTTAAGCCTTATATTTTTATCTCACGACCCGGCGTACCTCAACATTTTATACTTTTGCTCCCCGTTTATTTTTCGTCGCATCTCAAAATAATCAAAATTTAAATCTCACGTACAGTAGGCCTAATTTAGGATAGGCCCATACGTGTGATTTAAAAGGCATTCAAGCACATAATTTTATACATACAAAAAAATCAACAAGCTATAAAAATAATTGCAAGACTTATTCACAATGAAAAATCGTAAAATATTTAAAATCGCTCTCCTGAGAAATCATCAAAACTGAAATACGCCCTTACGTGAAAAGACCGACGATTTCTAGCTGAAAAACGATATTTAAAAATTCAGCATACGTCATAGCTCATGGCACATTATAAGTTTATCTCTCTCACACTCGTTGCTTGATATCGATACCTGAAAGCAACAGTGAGATAAACCCGAAAGCCGATTTCGAGCTAACTATGTCAAACGTAAGCTAAAACCGTCCTTTACACAATGCAACTCTGAGATATCTCGGCAAAAATAATAAAATAAATAATTAATTAATAAATAATAAATAATAATTTCATTTAAATATTTTTGCCGAGATATCTCAGTGTTGCATTGTATACAGGCCGATTTTAGCTTACGTTTGACATAGTTAGCTCGAAATCGGCTTTCGGGTTTATCTCACTGTTGCTTTCAGGTATCGATATAAGTGCGTCTCTCTGACTCTTTAATGGCGTCATAATATCGTTGAGAGAAACGAACTTATAATTTTGCGAATACATAATTGAAGGATACAGGGGAAGAACGAGCTAAGTCAATTTTAATGGTTTTGTGCTAGAGAGATTTCTATTTTGAATCTTATTGTTAGCTAGTTTTTCCCCTGTATAGAAATTCTTCTATAACGGATATCTATTGATTTGTTCTGTTATTGCCCCCTGGAAGTTATATTGAGCTGAAAGATACATAAAAAATACCACTAAATGGTGACAATATCTCAATTTCAATTAAAAATGACTTAGCCTGTTATTCCCCTGTAGGGGTACCCTTCAATTATTTCTTCGGGCATTTTCTTCTTTGTATGATGTCGGATATGTATACAGATTACACACAAATTAAATTCGAAAATATAAATATCATTTTTATGCAAATACCGAACTGTCTCTTCGTAAAAGCTCGACAATAACTATTCCATCAACTTTTGATCCATTTGTCGCCGATGATTGCCGCTACGCGGAGTAAAATGATTAGTAGATAATTTTTACAGTGAATCCCAGTAATAGAGCTCTTCGAGGTGAAGCACTGAATTTTTTAATAGACACAGCGTACTTTTTGCAGGTCGTAACATTATAAACTCGTAAACATTCGATACATATTAATGGGAAATTTGTGAATTTTACCGTATAAAATGATGTTTATACTATTAAGAACTGTAAAAGTACGCTGTGGTCTATTAAAAAATTTAATACTTCACCTGGAGGAGCTCTATTACTGGGATACCTGTACACATTCATGGGGTTTTCCACAAATTTTTGCTACTCCTTTTTCTCCGTGTACTTGCGATAATAATTTTTTCTCGACGATCAAATTTTTAATTTGAAATTAATTGTCCATTATAGTCTGCACTAAGCCCCCCCCCCCCCCCCATTATAATCTGTAGATTAAATACATTTTATACACTAGAACTTAGCTAGTATCTAGGTAGGTTTACGAAATTTCAAATGATTTGACTCTGATTAAACTTCACGCGCTGTGTAAGTGATACACTAGCTTGGAGAGATACTGCGATACGTTCTTGGCTCGGAGTAGCCCGACTTAACGACTATACATCACAGTAACAAATTACGTTTAGTACATATAAATGTACCTATACAGTTATATCTAAGGCGAATGTACCTAATGTAACCCAATTACTGATGTGACCCACCGGTGGTGTAGGTATATTAACGCGTTATTAACACGATTTTTGGTAGATGGTAGATGGGGTGTGCTCGGACCGCTGAAGAAATCCTACGAGAAGCTATTTGCTCGACACGTCAATTTACGGGGCAATACTCGAATTTGGATTATGGAATACAGACTCGATAATCCGACATATAGCAGTCCAATGCTCTCCACGTTTTTAACGTCACAGCGACGTATGTACGTATAGAATCCCTTCTTGTATGGAAACATTTTGCTGCGATTTTACTTATTAAAAATACACAGTGATATTCTCGAGTTTTTAACACATCGTAAATTACGTGAAAATATTTTCAAGCAGGCGATTTATGCAAAAATAAAAAGACGTATATATTATACCTTGTTATGTAACAAAATACCTTGTAACACAGTAACTCTGAAGAAATACAATATGATCGAGTTTGATGTGAAAGAATCATTTCGGATCCTCTCGTGTTACTCCTATAAATTCCAATAATCCAAAACTCCCACTAATTCAATGGTTACTGTTTCGTATTGCACTAAAAATTACCAAGATTATGATTTACATTATATTACATACTTAATATCTTAACCCTTTCACTCACGAATTTTTATTTTTACAGCTATACAATTGATAATGTATATTCCAGCTGTTCGATGCTTTAAATTTTAATTTTTCTGATAAAAAAAATTATTTTTTTTTCATAAATTTAATTTTTTTTTGTTTATTTATAAATTTAATTTTTAATTTTTATGGCTATATATGTCTTATACGTTCGTTACAATGTCCACGAATGTACTTCTTGTGAACAAACGGTAAAAATTCTAATTTATGACCTTATATATACATTAATCTACATGTCCACATTTGTGGACACCGTGAGCGAAAGGGTTAAACCGACTACTCCAAAATAATCATCATTGAATTGAAATGTAGATCTGCGCAAAAATTTCTCTCTTTTCCTGCTCGTCGCCCCATTTATTCCTTTTTCATTCCGCGGATACTCCGTATTCAGCGGGAATCGCTATTTAGAAGCGGCTGTAAAAGGACTTTCACATGAGAGTTGCAGTAGTTGCGGCGCTACGTTGAATGCTGGTTGTACGTGCGGTACAGTTTCATTGAAACCGTCCGCCGCTACGCTTCGACTACAACTTTTGCGAGCCTGCATCATCTAAATTACAATAGCGCGGTGATCACACGCACGTGCCCATTCATTGTCGACAATCCGTGAACACGGTCGATCGAAGAAATAATTTTACCCGTAAAATTGTTTCGAACGTTTATAGAGAAAATTGATTTCGCCGGTAGACATTTGAGGGACAAATATGATTTACGAGAGGAAGACACGAGAGAAAAACTCTTTTCGAATAATATGAAACGACCGATGTTCTAATTGGGTGAATGGCGAATATGCAAACCAAGCCTCAACTAGACTGCCGGATGCAAGAAAAGGTCGTGTTGATTTTCATTTGCCTTCTCAATTACCGAGAAGCCAAACACCTCCGGGGTCGGCTGAAAATCAACACAACCCCGTTTCGCATCTCGGCGGCTCATTGCTATGCTACATCGATGGAGAAAAGGAGGAGTACCTACCGCGCTTTGCATCTCGTTATGCAGGTACCTATGGGTATGTACGTCGGAGGAAGCTGCAAAACTCTAAAATTATACGTATCAATTGTGAAGAAAATGTATGAAGACACATTAAAAATCGTATTCCCGTGAATTAATATCGTCTGCATACCGACAAGGAGAGCTTAACGTTTCAGGAAGCACCGCAAAGAGTTTACAAACATTTGAATTTGAGCCCTGGACCGAGCGAGGGAGACTGTGAAGAAGCACAAGACATGCTCATTTCTACAGACATAAATCCTGCCATTTACCACCATGAGTCTCGTATTATGGCTCAAGTGCTTGAAGTGTAAAGCTTTCATTCACTTGAACGTCCTCGAGCAACTCGGAACTCGCTACACGAAGGTGGCTACGTTTTGAGTTTCTCGCTATTCCACTCAACCATCCAATTTTAAATTGAAAACGTATTTAAGTAAATAAACGTCGTTAGTTACGTAACTCGAAAACTTCTAAGCCTGACTTATGAGAGCCTGTTGCCACTTTGGTGGAAAAGAAGAATTATTCTTGATGAAACGTATCTCTGATAATTTTTACATTTAAATTAATTTCGTCTTTAAGATTTTCCCTACTAATAATTCTGATTAAGAAGATGATGAGAAATATTGTACATCGAGTAACAATTGTTACTGTGTGAATATCACAACTTCTCTA